>JAQQSQ010001186.1:0-12980 GCA_028627145.1 Eidolon dupreanum
TGCCTATCATATGGCAAAGGCTCAGTAAATATTTGATGAATGCATCCTGACAGCGAAGAAATCAATCAAGACCATTACACATAGTACTTCTCAAAATGTGGGGTGTGATTGACTCGTGGGTCATAAAGTCAGTTCAGTGGCTCACCACCGGCTTTTTTGAAAAATGAATTTTAGCGGAAAAAAAAAGATATTAGAGTGCATCCTACTTTGGAAAAGTAAATATCACTTTGTGAAACTTTTGTTTCTGTTAGACATATTCATGTGGGGCGGGGAGTGTGTGTGTGTGTGACCCGATTGGTAATGGAAAATACATTTTCTTCTTTGGGTCATGGCAAAATCATGCTTTTGGGGGTGTATCAGGCCACATGAGCTTCTATGGCTTAAACCTTCTTAGATACCCTGAAGAGTCAGTGACAGGTCCAGTAGCAGGGGTCCATATTTGGTTGCTATGATGACAAGGACAAGAGGTGTGTGTACCTTACACTAACCATTGCACTGCACTGAAACTCAAACCCCCCTGCCTGTGTCTTACTGGGCCATGCCCATAACCCACCTGAGGGCTGTGATGCCCATGACCCCATGGGCTCATCATGTAGCGATGTATGCCTGCAGTGTAGAGGCTGTGCCAACTTCAGCCGGGCATGAAATCTGCCTCATAAGGATGCATCCAAGGGGGAGGGGGAGAGACACCAACCCAGGACTTAAGTCTGTTTTCTATGAAAATACATCTTCTTGTAACCACATAAGGTTCTCTCTTCTCTCCTGATTATAACTATTGCATTGACATCTTAGAAAAGGAAAAAGGGGCAGACTCCCCATTAAGTGGCCAGTACTGTGCTGTGTACCTTCATATCCTTTCTAAACTAGAAACTCGGTCAACAATTAGATCAACAGATATGGTATTATTTTCAAATTGCGTCCAATCTCTGTCTTCTGGGTTAACTCAATCAATCTTTCCCATGGGCCTACAGACAAGTTTCTGTCTGAAATCTGAAATCTGGTAACCATAGTAATGAAGCAGAGAGAAGAGGGGATCTTGGACATGCACTGCAGATGTTAAAAAACAAAACCTCGTTTTATCCATTATTTTCCTTTTTCTGATTTTTTTGCAAGAGTTGTTTATAAGAAGTTATAGTTGAAATGCTAGTGAACAAACAGTTTCAGGGAAAGTAGGAGAGCGTGAGGGCACAGACGATCTGCAAAACCAAATAATAAACCAGAATAATGAAGCGTGGACGGCTTCTGGTTCACTTAGCTGCTCCGAACGTCCTTGGGAGAAGCAATAGGAAAGCACCTCCTGATGGTTTTCAGTGTTCGCCTCTTTCAGTAACTGCTAATTTTAAAGCAGAACTAACAGTCCATATTCATTAGAGAAGACCTAACTTACAAGGATCATTCAAATCCAGAAGGAAATAAGACTGGCCAAAGAAAGCAGGTTTATAGTTTTCCGCCTGTAGAAATATGGAAAACAGAGAAGTGACAGCCCACAGACATCTTTTTCCTCGGGATATGCCCCGTCAAAACCTTCAAATGCTTCTCCAAGTCACACTTGGGTGATCTCATCATGACGTTAACCCGTCTCTTCAAAGTTGAAAGGGATTAAGAACAAGACCAAAGATCCAAACCTATTGATTGAATTCTCAGTTCTTGAGTTTATTGAAAGAAACAGCTCATCAAACTTTGATGGCCAACAGCACTGACTCTTCTCCCTCTGAGCTCCTATCAGCAGAAATTGAGCAGGGGGAGGGAAGAAGAGAAAGAAAGAAGTGGCTGTTTGGAAGGTTGATATTATTGCTTGGAGTCTCTAGGCTGTCAAAACCAAATATAATAAAGACAGGCCTCCACAAACATGGTATGCTGACCTCCAAAAATACATCCATTCAGTGCTCAATTCTTTACATAATGTAAGGTTACATTTTTAGGGTTTTTATTATTCTGTATTATTTAGTTTATACAGTCTTCAAAATTATAACGGCAGCAAGAGAGTTGCTACTTAAATGAAACCTTTAGAAATGATGAAATAAAAATTTTTGCAAGTCAAAGGTAATTGAAACAGAAGACATGCCGGAACCAAGCTATTGCTGTGGGGTTGATTGTATTAGAGCAAAGTTTCTCCAAATGGGATCAGAATGACTAGGAACTTCCAGGAGGTTAAGGAGGGCCGTGGCAGGGCACAGCTCACTGAATATATCATTCCTGCACTTGGGTCAGCACCTTCGATGTGGTTTGCCCTTCTGGACTTCTTACCTTAGCAATTTTCAAATGCAATCAGAGACTCCCACCATATGAAGGTACGTAAGTGGTCATCTATTATTCCCCTAATCCACATGTTACATGATACCCAACATCTCCAACAAATGATTAAACACTTGATTATCTCTAGTAACAAGGAATTCATTACCTTCCAAGGTGCCGTACTCCATGTTCAGTCACAGAGCTGCTAGAAGGTCTTCCTCCTATGGAGTTCAATTCTGGCTCCCTGTAACATCAACCAATGGTTTCTGATTAGCAACCTTGGAGCCATTAAGACTAATGCTCTTCAGTCTTTTGAAAACACCTGTCATATAAGTCAGGCTCATCTGTTTTCAAGGCCAGCCTCTCTTGTTCCTTCTATGGTTCCTTCTGTGATATGCTTTCAGGAGCATTCACCATCCTGGAAGAAGTCCCTTGCCCCTCACCCCGCCCTCAGGCTGTCATGATTGTATCTCCTACCCCTTTTCCTATCCAATGACCCAAGGATATCAATGAAATTCTCTCTTTCAAGAATTTAAAAGAAGAGTTCCTCTTAATTAATTAAGTGATAGTAAGGACTTGAGTTGAAAAGGTTCCCATAGCACTGAGGTTGGAGTGGCCCAGTTGGAAGATGTAGAAGTAAAGGAAGCTGGAAGGAGGAAGGCAAAACTGGGAGAGAATAACGGCCCTGAGAGATTGGAAGAATCTCATTTTTCTGACTTGTTCATTGGAGTTCCTGGGCTGAGTGGCCCTGCTTACACCATCCTCGATACCATCATCATCATTAACATTTACTGAGTATCTACTATATACCAGGCACTGTTGTAAGCCTTTAATGTGCATTATCTCACTGAATCCTTTCAAAGACACTATAAGGAATGTATCATTTTTTCCCCCACTTTTACTGCAGAAGAAATTAAGGCATGCAGAGGTTTCAGTGACTTACCCAGTTCCCACACAGTTAATGATAGAGCCAAGTTTCAAAACCAGGAGTTCTGGATCCAGAACCCAGGCTTCTTACCTGAACAGGGCATTGCTTCCCTATCCTTAGAGACTCACGAGATTCTCTTACAATAATTTTTATAGTAATTTCTTTTCTTAATACTTCATTTTTCAATTACAGTTGACATACAATAGTATATTAGTTTCAGGTGCACAACAGTGATTAGACATTTATATAACTTATGAAGTGATCACCCTGACAAATCTAGTGCCCATCTGACACCATAGTTATTACAATATAGTAATTCTTATATAGAAACTACTATATAGTAACTTCTTAAAGACATTTATTTAAGCTATCATGAGTGGGTTTGTGTTCCTTATAATAAACCCTTCCTGATTAAGCTATAGAAGATTAAAGGATACTAATTCTTGGCCAAATGACACAGATAAGTGCCTTTGGGTTGCTCTGTAGTTGCCCTAAAGAGCAGGCTCAGTTAAAATGAAGCTGCTTTTACATAGGTCACTTTTCTGTACCATATCTATAATATTCGAATGTATCTTCCAGAAGCAGTGCACTCCATGATGTTATTACAGAAAGAATGCCATCTAGCTTTCCTTTAACTTCTCTGGCAATAACATGGCATCTTCCACAGTATCCGGTGGCCTATGTACCCCTTTACCATAGCAAATATCATATTATATTGGAATAATTTGTCTGTATCAGGGTTTTCCAACCTCAGCACTATTGACATTTGAGGCTAGATAATTCATGCTTAGTTGTCGTGCTGTCCTGTGCATTGTAGGATGTTTAGCAGTATCCTAGCCTCCACCCACGAGATGCCAATAGCACCCTCTCCCTGGTTATGACCACAAAAATGTCTCCTGACATTGCCCCGTATCTCCTGGGGGTCGAAATCACTCTTGGTTGAGAAACACTGGTCCACAAATTCTAGACCACCTCCCCCAACCCTACACAGACTTCAAGAGTAGGTTTCTGTTTTTTTTTACCCTTATTTCTTTCCAGTGCTTGGTACATATAAGTCTTAACTGAAGAAAACTACAGTAACTTGAGTTAAATGGTGTTTTGTTGTTAAAGCCTGGAGTACCTGTATGCCTGTAATCTTTCCGGGTTTAGTCAGGAAAATAGAAACACTAAACATACTCCCAGAATAAGGGGTTTAATATAGAAAATAGGGTTTATATAAGAGTAACTAGGGGAATGGAAGGCTGTAGTCAGAAAATGGAACTTGAACCTGAAGCTCTGGGTGGAAAAGCAGGTGTTCACAGAGAGTTCTTAGATGCCACCATGTCCAGCTGCTAAAGTGGGATCAGAAAATGGGATCACGCAGAAAGGTCTGGAATGCCTCTGTGTCTAACAAAACAGCCTAATCTGAACCCCGCATACTCCTAAAAATAATGGCTTCTGCTTCCCTTCCACCTTCCAAATCTCCCAAGTTCCTCTCCCCAACAAACCATAACCCAGAACCAGTCAGAAGGGAACTCTGGGAAATGTAGTTCTTCCCTGCCTTACGCAGGCACCTCCACAGGAGTGCTAGTGCCAGGTAAACAACGATAATCCCATGCATTAACCGCTTGTTGACACCAAGCGTGTACGTAAATCGATGGATTGAAGAACATTGGTGGTCTGGAGAATTTGGCAGTCACGATTACACAAGTCAGAAAGCAAATAAATGCTTGATTTGATTTGTTGTTGCTGCTATCATTATTACTGTTTTTAGCTTGGCTGTTGGCTCATCCCTGGTCACCTGTCCCACCAGTGTGTGCTGAGTAGACAGTCTTAACATTCACTTTGCACCTTGAACAGATGGCAAACGACGTTAATAATCGAACGGCTCATACTCCAGATGGAAGATATTCACCTTCATGCTTAGAATTTACTGTCTTCTGAGCATTCTAGCTAGACTAGAATTGACAGACTACTAGGAAAAAATTTC
This sequence comes from Eidolon dupreanum, assembly GCA_028627145.1. Lineage (NCBI taxonomy): Eukaryota > Metazoa > Chordata > Mammalia > Chiroptera > Pteropodidae > Eidolon > Eidolon dupreanum. The sequence continues at coordinate 5,133 of JAQQSQ010001186.1, forward strand.
CATATGCAAGGCATTGCTTCTCTCTTGAGGAATCAAATCATCACAACCATGCAATCGATTTCTAAACCACTCTCTAAAACTATAGCTGACATTAAGTGAAAATATTTGTGCTTTATAGTTTGAGGCAAAGGTCAAACAATTATTTGTAAATGATTACTTCCAGTCCATTAAAAATACAGTACTGTAGGCGAAGTATGGTCCAAAGTATATATTTCACTTTAGAAAATTAAAATTCAAAATATACGTGGAAAAGATGTATTCATCAAAGACTATATGGCCCGTGAAGTCTGAGATATTTACTATCTGGCCCTTTATAGAAAATGTTTGCTGACACTTGGGCTAGTAGGAGAGCAGCAGAAAGTGAGGCCTGAGAGGTAAAGGGGACGTCACAAGGATGTGTCCTTTACTTAATGAGGTGAGAGCCATTGGAGAGATTTAAGCTGATGTAGATCTAACTTGACACACATTTTAAGAGGATCCCTTTGGTAGCTATGCTGAGAACAGACATTACTGTTGGGAAGAAGGGTCTAGAAGCCCGGGGACCAGGTAGAAGACTACCAGAATTCTGGTGGGAATAACTTGCTCAGACCAGCATATAGTGTCAGGGGTGGTAAGAAGTGACTAAGTTCTGGTTTGGAGATTGAGCTGAGCGGACTTACTGACACCAGGTGTGTTGCATAGCCCCACATAGGTACAGGGAGGCTAGAAAATGGTCTGCCCACGTGCACATGTGTGACCGGCTAAAGCAGGGCTTCTTAAGTAGGGGTGATTTTGTTCCCCAAGAGGCATTAGGCAACCTCTGGAGACATTTTTCATTGTCACAACTGCAGAGCGGGGAAGGGTGCTACTTGAGTCTAGTGGGTAGAGGCCAGGGATGCTGCTAAACATCTTGAAATACACAACCCAATTCCATACAGCAAATAATTACCTGGTGTCGAATGTCAATAGCACTATGGTGAAGCAACCTTGAGCTAAAGAGAGATCCACCACTGGAAGAAGAAAGAAAGATGGGTTTTCGTGGATAATTAGGAGTCTTGGCCAACTTAACTTTCTGTGTCCCAAACCTTGCAAGCTATGTGTAGGCGGTGGCAACTTTAGTTGTGGGATCCTTGCTTGTACCACAGTGGAATTCTGTTTGTCCTCCCTTGTCTACGTACTTTCTCCGTTATTGGGGATGAGCTTTGTCCTGAATAATACACTCTGCTAGCTTTAAAAAAAAAAAAAAAAAAAACAGAAAAATAATTTAACTTTACTTAACATGTGTGATCAAGGCAACGAAGTTTATTTTATATAATTGGTAGCTAAATTGTAAACAGCACCACAGTGCAGGTATTAATTTCATTTTAAGAGATTTGTGGGGGGGGAATGCTTTATTAATTAGAATTTTAAGACTTAAAACCGATGTTTGGTAATAACCATAGATTTATGGGAATTGTACTTTCTTTACCAAAACCCAAATAGATGGCCTATGATTCAAAGACCCTTAATGTTATGCAAATACCCTTAGTCTTTTGCTATGGGTAAGAAAAGGTCTAATTTATTGGGTGGCATATTTGCATATATCTAAAACATACTGGCTTTTCATTTACCTAGCTTTATTATTTTTTCATCAATAGCTACATAAATGACAAAAATATTTCTTTGTATTCTGGAGTGTTTATTACATTTATTTTCTTTGCGAAGGAGCATGCATTCTTTACCAAGCTTGTTAATAAGGTGGATCTAATTTAAATATTTTTACATTATCTGGGCTGCTCACTAGCTTAACACTAGGCCAAAAAACTGGACAGTGTTTCATATATAGATCATAAATACCTCAGTTCCTGAGCTGCATTGTTTAGGTTTGCCTTAATATCACATAAATTCAGTATGTGAAAATAAGCCACAGAATAAAAATAAGCAAGAAAAGGATTTTTCATACTACAAAATACTTTTTTTCCTACCATTCATTTAAGAAGAATTTGTATATTCAACATAGGAAGCTTCAGCCAAGTACCGTTCTAGGTATTGGGGCTGTCAAGAAATGCAAAACTGTCTCTTTGCACTTGAAGGTCATGTAAAAGAGGTCAACATGTAAACAAGTGATTTTAATATGAGGCAGCAGACTTCCTTAATGAGGAATGTGCCAGGTGCTACAGGAGCCGAGGAGAAAGCCATGGCCCAGGCGTGGGGTCAAGAAAAAGCATCATGAACGCGATGATGGCAGAGTTGAGTCTTGAAGGACATGTAGGAACTGGCCAGGTGAGATGTGAGAGGCATTCTATGCAAATAGAAGCAGTTGACTAAAGTCGAAGATCCTGAAACCCCAAGAGAGAAGTGGGTATAAGGAAGGACAGAAGGGTCCTTGAATGTCACACACAAGAGCTTGAGAACGGTCATTAAGGAGATGACAAACTGTTGAAAAGTATTAAGGCTGGGAATGGAAGCAATGGGCCAATGGCATCCCATCAATTTCTACTACAACAGAAAGCAAGACTGGCTTCACAATCTGTGGGGCCCAATGCACTATATAAATGTGGGGCCCTTGTTAAAAAATTACTGTGAATTTCAAGATGGCTACAACAGAACATTGAAACAAGCATAGGACCCTTCTAAGCATCAGGCCTCATGAGGCTGGCTGCACAAGTAGATGGTATCGGGGTAGGGCTATGACCAAAGTGTTAAGGCCCCTACTGGCATGCTGTCTACTCTATGGTTAGGAAGAAAAGTCTTAAACATATCAACCAGCTAGAGAGTAGCCTCAAGGCAATATGCTAGCCAGCTATAGTCCTATACTCAAACTCAGAAAATGGCCAAATGGCTAATCTCTTCATTTTAAAGATGAGGAAATAGTAAAAAAAAGTTGAGGGACTGTCCTAAACTCACAATTCTAGAGGGCAGTAAAGATGTGAAATCAATCCAAGCCTTTCAGATTCTATCCCCATGTTTTTCTCTGCTCCTCTACCATATCAAGGCGATTGAGTCTGTCATGAGAGCAACAGAATAGAAATTCTTCGGAGATGACTGATTTATAGACTGTAAAAAGGACTACAGTTGACAGAGGGAAAACAGCTAGGAGATCACTGTTGACTGCTCCTCTCCCACAGGGAGCACGACCTTGCTGAACCCTTACTCAGGATCAAGAGGATCATTCCAAACACAGCTACTGAATAACTAACTACCAGGGGGCTCCACATTGTACTAGGAAATAGGGCTGCTGAAAGGACTTTGGCAAACTGCCAGCAGTTCACCCTCCAGTGAGTGAAAACAATAGTGGAAAACAGCTATCAAAACCCAGAGTCTCTGACTATGTCTTTTTTAATGTGATTGGGAGGCGAACACTTAAAAATCATGATATAAAGCAAAATTAGAAATGAATACTAAAAACCGGGAGGTAGCTAACAGAGTCTTTTTCAAATTAGGGGAATCAGATGATTCGAGCATCTCAGCTGTGATACCTCACCAACTCTGGAGACTTGAGGCTCATCTGAACTCTGATAAACCTTTGTACATAACTCAAGAATCTCTCTCACATACTCTATTTAGTTCTCCATCCCCCACCCCCACCCCACCCCCAATACTCAAGGTCTTATTCATTTTTTCCTTCCCTTGGTTCCTAAAATAAAGCTCCTAATAGGCAGACAGTTTGCAAGGCCCTACGCAATCTAGCCCCTGGTCACTTTTGAAACTTTGTCTCACCCCACCTTTCTCCTGCATTTCAGGGACCGTCCTACCATCTCTCAATTACAGCAAACCCTCAACCTCAGACATCTCCCAATTCTGCTTTCACCTCTGTAATGCCTCACACTTTCCACATATCTAATGAAATATCACTTCCTCGGGGAAAAGCTTCTAAATGGCAGATTAGACCAGGACTCTCGTTAATAAGCTCTCATAGCACCCTATAATTTTCCTTCAGAGCCCTTAGCATAGTTAGTAACTATGTATTCATGTGATTATTTTATTTTTGTCTTCATTTATTTTGCCAAACTCCTTGAAGGCAAGAATCTGATCTATTTTGCTCACTCCTGGGTCCCCAGCACATGGCATAGTGCCTGGCATACTCTCTGCCTTTTTCAGATCACTCGATCTAAAATATCCACATCCCTGTCACTCGCCTGTCTTGAGTGTCTTAGTTTTTCTTCAAAGTATCCATCATTATCTGTGTGTGTGTGTATATGTGTGTCAGTGGGTGGAAGTGTCCTGTGCATACATATACACATATATGTATATGTGTGTGTATGTGTTTGCATGTGTATATAATTTCTTGTTACTGTCTGTTTTCCCCACTAGAATGTAAACTCCAAAAAAGCAGAGACTTTGTCTTCTTGTTCACTATTGTATCCCCACCACATACCTGGCACATAATAGGTAACCAATGAATATCTGTTAGAAATATAAATACATCAATGGCAAGTGCTGACGAAATGAATACAGAAGTTTCTTCTTCGAAAATCAATAATAATTATACCCTTCACTGAAAAGATGATCCAATGATATGGTTTTCTTTTGGAAAAACTGCCTTCACTGTCTTCCCAAAAATGACACTTTGACAGTTTTAATTCATTTTACCACATGTCATATTAAGCAACAAGGGGTTATATTTGGCTTACTTTATTTCAATTTTGTTGTTCTGCGAAGTTCAGTCAGATTCTTCATCCATAATTTTGAATGCAAGCCATTTTATAGGGACAAGTTCATAAAAATCAAAGACTTCCAGTCTTTGGAATTAGACGAACCTGGATTTGAATCTCAGCTTCAATATTTATTAGTAATATAACTTTAAAAAGCCACATAACTTCTGTCAGCCTCAATTTTCCCAGGAAGCTTGTGATTTGCAGAGTCGGTTTGGTGATAGAATTGACTATCGCTTGAAATACATGGTGTATAGTCATAATCAATAAATGCTACCTATTTATTATTCATATCTATTCCCAAATCCCCATGATACATTTGAGGAAACTGAGGCTACAAGAACTACGCATTTCTCAAAGATATTCCTCTTTCTCAAGTACAGATGATAGAAATGGGCAGACCTACGATTAACCATCATTGCTCCGGGCATTTTTTGTGTGTGTGAAAATCTGCTGTATTTGGACTCATACTGTTTCGTAAAGAGGGCTGGAGATCCCGTTATGTCCTCGCATTGATTGAGGCTCACTACAACCTCAGCTCCAACTGAGCCATTTACTATTCCAACAGAAGGGAGACTCAATCCAATCAAAAACTCTGGGTGAGAAATGTGATGGAAAGAATTTTCCTTTAGCCCAGTTTTTCTTTCTCTCTGGGGCATAAAAGAATAATTAAACCTGTGGGCTCCACTAAAATTTTTCATTTTATAAGTACCATGTTCTTTAATTATACTGAAGTCCTTTTCTTATAATAAACAATTCACTACAATGCAATTCTGGTGATATTTTAGGTCCAATTTCACATCTAGACAAGTGATTCCACACACAGGAATGTGTAAATTTTACCATAAGTAAAATTGATGCCTAAAATAAAATTTTAATAAAGTCTCAAATGCATTGCATAGTGTCATGGCAGTGCCTCGCACAGCAGACAAGATTTAAAATTTTAGCAAAGTGGGATATAGAAGTTGTATGTATTGAAACTCTGACTGGATGATTCATTTTCCGTGGGAATTTAATCAGTGAATAACGAAACAGAGTTAGCTAGAAGTGTTTTCTGCTTGAAGTTACTGAAGTTGGCTGGTCAGCAGCAATAATTAACTAATTGGTTTCCTGACTAATTAGAAGAAATGGATAATATATGCTTAAGATTCTATTCTCACTGAGAAGATGTAACTGACTCTCCTGGTAAATACGTTCAACTAAGCTGCACCTACAGACTGTTCTTTATTTAGCTTCAGTTTATCCATGACTCAAGCTCATCTCCATTTTGCCCTCATAGAGGAATCTTGCCATATAACCATAACATTTTATTCTGAACCTGCTATAAAGGCAATTAGTCATTCTTTAACACAAAAATTCAAATTGGTTGTAATTACATTTTCTGAATCAAAACCATACCCTTTGATGTGGATAATTTAAGGTTCTATATTTAAAAGGCAGTGAATGAGTCATAGCAGTAAATACGAGGACCCTTAAAGTCACATTCATCTTTTCCATATGAAACATTAAATGGATAATTTCTACCTGTGACAGATTTATTTTTGTGGCAGAGAGTTTTAAAGAATTGATTTAATTAGCCGTAACTATGCTAAGAAGCATAATTTGAAATAATGTTGAATGAATGAGGAAATTATATTCAAGCATAGAGAAAACCCTTTAAATTCCCTTTTGTTCATTAGTCCACAAATATTTATTAAGTACCCATAGCTTGCATGGAAATAGACAACATAATGATAGGCTAACCTGGCATCATTCTATTCTGGCTCTGGTAGTTAAGTGAATGAGTTAACTGGTTCAGCTATTAACTGTATGTGAGGAAAGACTATAAAAATTAAATGAATGAATAACAGGCCCATTTCCTCAAGTTGAATACGCCATGTTTCACTGCTTTAACTCTTTGTTATATAACCTACAGTATTGCATACTTATGTGTAGCAGGTTAAATGTACAGAATGTTTGTAATAGCATTGTTCAGAATAACTCCAACTGGAAATAAACCAAGTGTTCAGTAGAAGTGTGGATCAATAAGTTGGGGTATATCTATACAATGTTATAAGTACAGGAGGAAAATTTTGAATATATATATCTATCTACAGTAATATGAATAAAATTTAAAAACATAATTTTGCCACCAAAAGCCCAGAAAAAGCAAAACACGACCACATATGAAATAAATCTATTTACGCACAGTTTAAAAAAATACCATTAAACGTTATTGGTTATTGATGGATAATACATAGGTGTTAGAACTATCCAGAAAAGCATGGATGTGATTATCATAAATGTCAGAGTAGTGGCAACCTCTAGAAAAGAGAAAAGAAACTGTGACCAGGAAAACACACATGTGGGCCTTCTGAAGGTACTGGCAAGATTCTATTTCCTTACCCAAATAATTGCTACGTGAGTATTGGTTTTATAATAAACTGTGCATTTATGTTTTGCTTATTTTTATGTTATATTCCACAAAAAAGTTATAAATTGAAAAAATAAAATGAATAAATGAATGATTCAGTCTGAAAAGAAACATGGAGTCTATGGCCATGACACCCTGAATGTGTTTATCTTTCTCAGTCTGACTTAAATACTCTCTAGGTCCATCAAAGTAATATCTTTTCCCATCACCTTCCTTTTAGTCTGTGTCTTTTAATCTGAAGTGAGTCTCTTATAGGCAACATATTTTCCTTTCTATTCATGCACTCTGTCTTTTAATTGGAGGAGTTAATTCTTTTCCATTTGAGGTATTTATCGATAAGAATGTAGTTGTTACTATTCTTTATTCCTGTTTTTGGTACATGTTTTTTCTTCCTAAAGAAATACCTCCAACATTTCCTGTAATACTAGTTTGGTGGTGATAAATTCCTTTAGCTTATTTTTGTCTGAGCAGCTCTTTATCTGTCCTTCAACTCTAAATGATAGCTTAGCTGGATAAATTATTATTGGTTGTAGATCCTGGGTCTTCATCCTGTCAGATATTTTTTGCCAAGCCCTTCCGTCCTGCATAAATTTGAGAAATCAGCTGCTAGTCTTATGGATGTTCCCTTATAAGTAACTATCTGTTTTTCTCTTGCTGCTTTTAATATTCTTTGTATTTAACCTTTGCCATTTTAATTATGATGTGTCTTGGTGTGGGCCTCTTTGAGTCCCTGATTTTTGGAGTTCTCTGAGCTTCCTGGGGTTTTATGTCCATTTCCTTCACCAGGTTAGGGAAGTTTTCCATCATTATTTCTTCAAACAG
>JAQQSQ010001187.1:0-12975 GCA_028627145.1 Eidolon dupreanum
TTAAAAAGTGTTTTCTATGAAAAAATAAAAAGGCAAATAGAGTATAAGACATATATGGATATATAACAGCCATAGCACTAATATCCTTATTATTGTATATAGGATATATGTAGAAGAAACTGTTTAGAAGAACGAGGATACAAACAAATAGGAAAATATTCACTAGTTAACCAAAATGTACAAATTAAACATCAATTATCACTATTTATCAAGTAAATTATGAAGAATTTTAAAATAATAATATCCATGGCTGGTGATGTAGGGAAACCAATGTTCTCATGTCACTGGATATTATAGGTGGCATAAACCTTTTGAAGAGCAATACAGCAATCTTTTTATAATTTTTCCTAAAGAAATGATCTAAAAACCTGGGAGGAAAATACCTATATGTACAACAATAGTTATCGTAACATTTATAAAACTGAGAATAATGTAAATAGCCAAAAATAAGTGATATATAAATTACAATCTGCCTACTAGACCATCAGCACTTTGAGACCAGGATGTCTTGTTCAGGATGGGAGATCCAGAGCCAAGTTCATATAGTAGTGTATTAAATAAATATGAGTGAATACTGAAGGAAAGGAAAAATATACAGCCACTTGAAAAGATAAAGACCAGGTAGTTGGTGGCACAATTTTAAGTGGGGGCAAGAATATAAATGTGTAGGATTATAGTCATAATTTTGAAAGCTGCGTTAGAAAAATCACTAGGAGGAAGTATGTAAAACTCTAACAACAGTTGTTGTGCTAATAGGTTTATAAGCAATTATTCTTTATTATGGTTATGTTATCTTTATTTAAAATGTAAACATACCTCAGAATAATTACTGTTATGATTACTTAAAATATAAATTAATCCTTAGAAATTGAAAAGATAAAAATCTAATAACTAATGGAAAATGTGTAAAATCCCTAAAAAAGCTCCATATGTAGGTAAATCTGCCCAGCTAAAAAGAAAAGCATAGTCATACAGACAGGTTCAACTGACATTCATAATTTAGATGAGACATATTATTTCTGAGTACTAACTCAACAATAAATGAACACATCACGGGAAGCCAAAAACCTGCTCAGTTTGCTGTACTTCTGTTTTTTTTTCTGAACTCTCTCTGGCTGTGGGCTGAAAGGGCTTATAACTGTTATTGTCTGACTTGGGGGCTGTTGGTGAGACAAGGTCAATTTTATGATCCCAGTGGGAATTCAGAAAGGCAAGGCAGCCAGGGGTGAGGCAGCCTGGGGTGGGCTGACAGTCCCTGAGTTGAACTATATTTCCACCATCTACTGAGTGGTCCCCACCTTTCTGGCACTAGGGACCAGTGCTCCTATGAGAATCGAATGCCTGATGGAAGATCTGAGGTAGAGCTGAGGCTGTGATGCTAGCGCTGGGGAGCGACTGCAAATACAGATGAAGCCTGGCTTGCTTGCTTGCCTACCTTTCACCTCCTTATGTGTGGCCTGGTTCCTATACTGACCAGTACTGGTCCACAGCTCAAGGGGTTGGGAACCCCTGATCTAGAACACCAAAACTACACACAGAGAGAAAGAGGGTACAAAACTTCAAGTTTTTCTAAGGTACTGTATTTCAAACTACTGCTCTCAACCCATTACGGGTCAACTGAATGAATCACAGCCAGGATTTCATCAAGGCTACAATAGAACAGAAAATAGCAGCGTGCACATCCCACTAAACAGATACCATTTCACAAAACTTTTGTTTCAGTTATACATGTGTTTGAGTATCAAAGTATGTGAGTTTTGGGTAGCAATGCTAAATATATTTCTTACTATGATTTGTGGTCAAAAAAGTTTCAAAAGCATTATTTTAGACAACCCAGGCCCTGACCTCGGGCCTGCGAACCATCAGAGCTAAACTGCTCAGTATTTGTAACTAAAGGATTCATCTAGAAGCAGGAATGTAGTGAGTCCAGTTCAACTAGGTATCAGGCACCAATACAAAACAAACATTTCTTTAATATTTTATCCAGGAAAAAATAACCACTGCCATTCCAAGGCTCAGGAAAACATCATTTTACAGTTGCCTCACAAAGTGCGTGCCACTTTTTCCCCTCTGTGCACTTTTCTGCACTTGAGATTTTAGGATGATGTGGTTCCAGCGACTTTATCCTTATCTAGTAACTATGTGGGCACAACACTGCCAGCGTCGCAAGTACGAAATCCTATGTCGCCCTTTGCCAGATAGAGAAACTGAGGCTTAGGGTGACAAAATGCCCTTGGAAATACCGAAGGCCAATGCACGATACAGCTATATCAGACTTCCAGCCCCAGCTCTTTCCCAAGAATCCTTAAATTAAAGGCACACAGCGCAAAGTAGCACGCCCGCCAAGAGACAAGGCTTTTCTTTTTTGATCTTATTTGTTAGCTTCTTATACCTCTGTATTAATTTTTACTAATGACTGAAGCATTTTGATGAGGAGCTCCCTCTACCCTTTAAAAAAAATAGTTAATAAGACTGCTTGCCAAAGTTGCACAAGGAAGTTATTTTTTCTGCATTAGAGAATTTCTAGGCTAACTGTGGTATTCTCCTTGAGAGACCTGTTCATGTATAAATGAACTAGTGTTACCTCTTTTTGAAGTCCTTCTATGCTGATACTGTGGCTGAGAAGAAAAGCTTGCCTTGGTGCCATTTTCTTTTCAGGTAAGTATAGATATCAATAGATCGCTACTTAAAATAGTCTTAAATCACAACTTACCTATTGATTTCTAAATGCCGCTAAGTGACTGAATTTTTTTATGACATCACGATGGTTCTCAACAACGAACAGAACATGTCTCTTTCTCAAAGCAGTTCAAAGTAAAAACAGAGCCAAGGAAAGATGCTAAGCAAGCAAAAAAAGCAGCATTTGTTTTTAAGGTCTTGATTTTGTTTGCTTGGAAAATATCAGCTCTCTGAAGTCTCTTCCAGCTACTGACATCTTATGATTTTTACCTTTTTTTTTTTTCAAAGTAAATTTAGTAATCTTGGAGGTATAAAATAGCTGATCAGGATTTCATAATCTGTGACTCACTTATTCCAAAAGTGTCAGAATTGTCACCCAAATATTTTCCATTGTCTTGTAATATCCAGATGAATGTATCCTATCCTTTTGAGATCCTAGCCAGAATCTGTTTTTACTGTATAAGTTAAATAGGGAATTCAAAACCATCAGGAATTTTGAGGTCACTAGAAGCTAAGCCTCCTTAAATAAGCAAGTTTTGCCATAGCGACCTTTTCTTTAAAAGTGAATCTGTAGTCTGACCTTTAGAGACACAGAAGCAGCCTGTTTGTAGACACATTTGCTGGCATGAAGACTGCCTCATGTTCTGAATTCAGCATAAAAGTCTAATTTTCAACAATCATATGGGGCAAATTCCCATTCTGGAACCTTGAAACTAACAATTATGACTGCCAAATGATAAATCCCAAGTGCATAGTTAAAAGTTTATTAATTTTATGACATTTAAATAGACCTGATACACTCAAAAATTAGTTTAGATGGGTTACAATTTTGTCAACTTTACAGACCTCAAACCACCACTCTAAGAAGGTCCTCGACTGTCAGAATTATGCTTGCACTGTGTGAAAAACTTTAATTTGAGTTAAATTATTTTTGATGTACTATAAAATACATGATACATAAAACTCCACCAGAAGCTCAACTGAACTGAGCTAAGGTATTGCTGAAACTAATGGTTTCAACCAGAGAACTGCATAGTGCAATTTCACAATGAAAAGAATCAATGGTAAAAGAACCAATAGCATATGGATTTATAAAATGAAATAAAATTTTAAGATATCTTTTGAAGAAATAGTCGAGTAATCATAGCCACTTATAATCACAGTAGCTTGGAACTTGTAAAAAAGGACATTAGATTATTAAAAAATCCAAGGCTTTTCTAGTCCCAGCCCATCCTGATCCCCTTCTGTAATATTACCCTGGCCTAAAGCAAAATGCTAAACTCCTCTTAAGCTCAACTTAAGTATCTTTGCTCTTGAGAACTCACAACCTCCTCAGGACCATTTCATTCCAAATACGATTGATTAGCCAGCGTTTAATTTCATTCAATGAAGATATTGCCTGTCTCCATTGTGCAAAGCATTAGGGATCAGGTCACTTTATATAAGATAAAAATCTGACTCCCTTTCAGAAATTGCGGGGGTTCTGTCTCCATTCAGAGCTTAATGAGAACACAGGTCTGTTGTATAAACTGGACCCAAATTAAGTCTGAATATAAAGCAGCAGTTCCCCAGAATCCCCTCGTCCATAGCTTCCTTCCCCACATCCCACCACCACATCCTCAGGGCTTTCTATCCAGAAAAGAATTCCAAATTTTTGCACCTAGAGGTTTTGTGAATTTTCATTATTACAGTTACTCCCCTGAAGACACTAATTTTTCAGGTTGTTCAAAGTGTGACACTCAGAGCTGGGTTCTGAATTCAAGCAGACTGGCTCCTGAGTTTATACTCTTAAGCAGTCCATTCTAGTGCCTCTCAACAAATGGGAGTTTTCTCTTCCTCCTCTACCTAGAATATCCTTTCCTTTACCCTAGCTTTTTCACATGAACTCCTATTCATCCTGCAAGATCCATCTGGAGCAGCTCCTTTTCTCTAACCACCACAAGCAGAGGAGATTCCTAGGCAACCCCAGAGGACATTGTGTATACGTGTCTTCATTCAGCACATCTCCTCACATTGAGATTAAAATTCCCTTTTACCCATTGCACGGGTATAGACTCCTGATAAAGGAAAAATTTATTATGACTGTCTAATAGTAACTATCTAAAGTTATTGAAACTCTCTGTATGAAGGGTAAGATTGTTAGCTTGTGTTAGATACACCTATCAAGAATTTATAAAGATAAAGGTCTGGGTGGGGCTGGGTCCCACCTAGAGAGAAGTCTCTCTCTTGGCCTTCAACACTTGTAGAAGCTGCCACTCACTGCATGAGGGAGCCCCTGGGAAGCTGCAGATGACACATCAATCTTAACTAAAATAGAGCCAAGATGTATGGGAGGAAGCTCCTAAGCGAGGAATGTTAACATGACATTCACTCAGAAAAGACAATCCAGAAAGCTCGGAAACAAGGAACCCAAACTACCAAAGTTGGGTTTGTTCTATGAAGACAGAATTCAGCTACAACCAAAACAAAGATACTCACATAAGGCCAGTGAGTTCTGAAACAAGTTCTGTTTCATGGTAGCAACAGAAATCTGTAATTATAAGACAGACTGTTTTTATATTTATTATAGTCCCTTATATTTCCCCCCTTGATATTCAGTAAAGTTCCAGGCTGTCTTCATTGTGCTAAGATGAACTGAGGATGAGAGTTTTTATCCACTCTTGGGCCTGCAGATTAGATTATCACTACAAAACCCAGGGTGAAAACCGTACTCCAAAAAAAAAAAAAAAAAAATTCCTCCAAAGAAGGTAAAAAGCAGGAGACAACGAGGACTGTGGAATCCAGCCACTCTTTTCCATCTGAAAATTTTCTTTTCAATAATAAATCTTAGAGGTGGTGGTTTTATTACCTTTTAAAATTTTCTGAAAGTACTTTGTCATTTTCACCAATGTAGTGTGCACGTACTTAAATCACAGTAGAAACTCAAATGTTTTTGAGAGAATGAATGAAATAATGCATGAACTTTCAAAATTTTAAGACACCTTAAAGGCCACCCAATCCACAAGTATACAATTGTCCACGCTGGGCTTTATAGGTTGTCAAAATTCATTCAACAAATATCAAATGAATGTATACAAATTGTTAAGATGCTGTGCTTTCAGGAACAACAAAAATAGATCAGTTACCGATACAATGTATGTTTACTGAGAGCCCACTGTATGCCCCAAAGATACTACAATGAATAAGACGCACATAGCCCCTTAGGTAACTCATGGAGAAGATAAATAGACAAATATCTATAATACTTTTTTAAACAGAAAATGTTAAATGTTTTCAAAGGTATGGATAAAGGCAATCAGGAATCAGAGGTCAAAAAAAGAACCCAGGGTTTCAAAAGAACTTATGGCACACTATCATTCAAGAATGGGACATTATCTGTGGTTTAACCTTAATGTTCAGGAATGAAGACTTACTAGTTTCTAGCTGAAGCAAATCAATAGAAATGGCTTTGTAGGTTTAGATAGAAATCAATATTCTATTTTCATATCTTTAGTGACAGTGACTTTGGGTTTTGAAAAGCAAGAATGCAGATCAATACTTTTAATGAAAACCATAACCAAAACTGAGCTCTAAATAACAAAGTTATTTTCACATGAGTACAGAAACACAGACTTGTAGATTTGAGTAATAATAAAATATATGTAAAGAATAATCCTGAACTTATGGGTGGGCCTTAGTTATTTAAAAGTAATTCTGTAATAAAATAAATTCTGTTAGTTACATTGTAAAGTAGGAAAATGAAAATGAAGCTAATCCATACCTAAACATTACATCTTTCGTCTATAATCAAATGAAATTTATCTTTCAGTTTTTTTCTTCTATGTTACTTTAGTTTCTACAAATACTTCGAAATGTACACCACTACAGCTGTTTCCTTCAAGATAAACACACTAATACAGAAATCAAAAGACTCAGTACCAAGGCAGGCTCCATCATCAGCTACATGCCTTTGGGCAGGTAAATTGGGCAGGTAAATTCTCTGGCCTGAATTTTCTCAACTGTGAAATAAGGCAGTTAGAGCAAATAACCTCTAAGATACCTCTGAACCCTTAAAAAAAAAAAAACCTGAAAACTTAACTCTACTCCCAAACCATCAACCAAATCAGAAAGTTTCAAAACTCTTATTAAAGAACATAGGTTTAACTACCTTTATCTTTTTACTTGATTCAACGAATTTATGAATTTCCTACAAGAGTTAGGTTGAGCGGTTTCATCTCTAGCAGTTACAGACTGGGAAAAATGACATCTATCAATATATTCCTTTAAAACAATTCTATGACAAAAGACTTTCTATGTCTAGAAGCAATCTCTTTAACAAAATTTTGCCTCTGTCGAAAAATTAAACAGTCATAAGACTTCTTTGTGAATTTCAAAAGGTTTCTACATCCACATAGCCCATTTCAGCCATGAATTTCTTCTGTTTACTGCACACTGCTTGCCACTAGTGTATGTTTACAATGTTTTCCATTGGATTTGCATAGGAAATGAATCTGTTTGGCCATCTGTATGGAGTATGATGTAGACAAGCACATGTCATTAATATACTCATCCTAGTTATACTAAAAAACCTATGATATGAATAGACCTATCAGGCAAATTTTTTGAGGCCATATTGTATGCAAAATGCTGAAATGACTATAAAGAGAGTAATAAACACTTTGTTGCTTAACCTCTGCCTGTAATTTAAGGAGTCACGGAGAAAAAATACTCTGTACCTCAACATAATATGAACTTAATAAAACCTAACTACCATTTTAAGGTTAAAGCCCTTGTCAAATACCTCTCTACAGTGTTAAATTTTTTAGAATATTAGTTGATATTATCCAAGGAACAATTCCAGAAAATACAATACTATATTCAAATAGCATTCCTATGAAAATTAGCTTCCTCAGCCTAATTTCTGCATATTAAAGTATATTAAAGCAAAAACGCTTGTCTGGAAAAAAAAAAAAGAATTTTAAAGGAAGAACTGGATCTACTTCTGCAAATTAAGCAAAAAGAAAGGAAGCAAGCAAAGGGAAGGAACTCAAGAGCTATTTACAGTGGTCCCTTGTAATTTCTAGGCGCTTCTCTCCGAGCTTGAAGAGATAAGAAAAAGGAGGAAAAGGAGAGATGGCACCTCTCCTTTGGGCAGAAGACCTAAGTTACTCTTTTCACAACTTGCACTATTCACTGAATTCCCTGTAAGATGTCCAGGAGATCTGGATTTGGTGGGAATGTCTGGGAGAAGACTGGCATTTGTTTTCAGTTTGAAGCCCTAAGAACTGTACCAGAGTAATCAAAAACCCTGTCATTTTCTCAGAGGCGGCTCGGAGCATCCTGCCCACGCGCGCGCACACACCTGCAGGTCCAGGCGGCTCCTCCCTCTCCCCCTCCCGCCCTCAGGACAGGACCAAGGTCCAGCGACTGTCATACCATCAGTCCACCCACCACCCTGGCGCCAGCAGGCTTCACCCGGCCCCGCGCGAGCCCAGAGCGCACGCCGCTGTCCGAGCTCTGCTTCCCCGAGCCACACAGCGGCGACGGCCCGCAGCTGGACACCCACGCCACCAGGATGCGCATTATAATAAAAACTTAAGGGACATGTCTACACTTGCGCCGACGTGGAGATACAGCAACCGACGCGAGTTCGTGGATCTCCGGCCCGTCCCGCCCCTCTTCGCGGCCGAGAGGCAGACGTCCGTACCTGTCCTCCGAGACACTGATGACGCCCTCCTCCTTGGGAACGATCACGGCCATATTCACCACCTCCTGGGACCCCTCGACCCGCTGTAGCAGGATCGGCTTGCGGGTTAGAGGCTTGGGCTGAATCTCCGCCGCCATCGGAGGGGGCGCGCCGGGGGCGCCGCTGTAAACCGCGCAGTGGGGCCGGGCTGAGGAGACCGCTCGGGGACAGGCAAAAGCTGAGACGAGGACTCTGGTTGGCCCGAGCGGGACGCCAGGGACCCGCGATCATAGCCTGGCCTCCGCCCCTGGGAACGACTCGGCGCTCCCGACTTCGGGTACCGAAACCGCCACCACCGGCGCTGCAACCCGTCGCCACCACCAGCGGGAGGCGGGGCGGAGACCCGGGGGCGGAGCCGGCAGGGGGAGGGGCCTGCCACAGTGGGTGGCCGCTGGTCGGCGCGAGGGCGGCTGCACTTCCGGAAAGGAGGTGGAGGAGGGGGGGAACCTAAAAGGAGGCGGGGCACTGACGGCCCAATACGCGTGCGCCTTCCCGCTTGCCCACTTCCGCCCCGCCCCTCCTCAATTCCCAAACCCTTGTAGCGCCTCCTTAGGACGCATGCGCCTTCCATTCTCTGCGGGCTTCTACCCTTGCCACCTTCTACACCCAATGTTGAGTCCCTTCCCTCTTTAATCTCCCGTGAACGCGCGTGTCCACACCCCTGGGAAGGCGCTTGCCGGAGGCCCTGCCCACTCCGAAATCTTTGAAAAGAGGGCGGAGGGTGGGGCGGGGGAAAAGCCCGCAAGGGTGAAGCCGGAAGGAGAAAAAGCCGCTGGAAGGAAAGAAGCCGAACTAGTTAGGCCGTGACTGAGCATGCGCACAGGTTACCTGTCCGCAGTGGCCTTAACAATGAAACGGGGCGGAATGCGGCTTACTTTTCCCAACGTGCACCAGGCCCAGGTCGCGGAGTGAAACTCCATGGGCTCCTGGGAGTTGTAGTTTCTCTGAGTCTTCTCACCCTTGTCCTGGAATGACCTAATGCCCACATCTCCTTGCTCCTGCCTTGGGGAGCTCTACAAATCTCATGGGCCATTGCCTGAATTGCAGCCGGGACTGACCTCTAAGCGGCAGTCCCCAATCTTTTTGGCACCAGGGACTGGTGCTCCTATGAGAATGTAATGCCTGATGATCTAAAGTGGAGCTGAGGCATTGATGCTAGCGCGGGGGAGCAGCTGCAAATATAAATGAAGCTTCATTTGCTCCCCCACTGCTCACTTGCTGCTATGAGGCCTGTTTCCTAACAGGCCTCTGACTGGTACCGGGTCTGTTTCACTGGGGGTGTGGGGACCCCCTGCTACAAAGGGGTAGCCCCTGCATGAGCAGACAGTTGCTTTGCCCTTGGTTCAGGCCACTGCTTTTGATGGTGGAGCTCCAGAAGCAGGGAAAGAAGAGACTTTCTCATACAAGTATTTTTGAGGGAGTTTAGAGATCATCTGTAGTGTCAATCTCCGTCTTTTCTTTGATGACTAATTTACTAGCCCAAGGTTACTGTAGCTCCAAATTAGGGCTATAGGGGTTATAGCCCACCCCTTGCCTCAGATTTGAACCCAGACTCTCTAGCTCCTGGTCTTGACTTCTTTCCATGCCCCAGCAAGCCAGTCTTTCTAGCTTGCTCCAGAGACAAGGAAGAGAGTTATTGTGATTATTGAGTGAAGGTTAAGTGCCTGGTGTGGGCCTAGCATATGGCTTCCTTCATTACATGATAATCCTGCTGAACCATCCAAGCAAGTGTTAAGCTAGCTGAGGTGTGGTCATGGTCTATGTAATGTGATTGGACTGATAGGGCTCTGGAGGTCAGTATAGTATGCCAGAGCTGAGCAAAGAATGGGACAGGCCTTGTGGGAATGCATTTCTAAGGCAGATTTTTGGCAGCCAAGGCCGTATACAGCCAAGGACCTGTCTCAAAGCATGGTGCAACTCTTTATTACTTCCCATCTTTGCAGAAATTCTGTAAGGCCCTTGAAAGGTATTTTTCAGCTTTGGGATCTAGAACAAGACATTCTGCTTCTCCAAGCCTCAGGTTCCTCATCTTTCAAGTGGAGGGTAATAACACCTACCTTGAGTAGTTGTCGTGATGCTTACAAATGACATATTTTAAATGCCTTTATGCACAATAGGTCGTCTGAGTTTTGGGAGATTAAGATGACATATTGGGGGGGGGGCATTTTTAGCCTACCACAGTGGTTTTAAATACTATCTGTATGCTCCTGACTCCCAGATTTTTGTCTCTATCCTTGACTTCACTCTTGAATTCCAGATTTATACATCTAATGCTACTCCACTTTGTTACGTCATTGTTTAATAGATGTTCCAAACATTCCCAAACAGTGTCTTTAAATCTACTGCATCGTTCACTCATTGTTCAAAACTAATTTCCTAGGAGTTGTCCTTGATTCATCTCTTTTCCTCACAACTCATATCCAAACTATTAACAAGTTCTATCAGCTCCACCTCCAAAGTACATCTTAAATTTTCACAGCTATATCATCTATTCCCCAGTCCAAGTCATCATAATCTCTGGCCTCTGCTACCACAGTAGCCAACTCCTTTCTCTGCTCCTCCTTCTCTTTGAACCCTTCACCCCAAAATTCATACAAACCATCTTTTATCACAGTAGCCAGAGGATTTTGTTGTCAAATATAAACCAGATCAGTTATCCCTCTGTTTAAAACTCATCAGTGGCTTACCACTGCACTTGGGATAAAATGCCTCTCCAATGTCAGTAAGCACCAAGCCCTGGCTTAGAAATTCCCCCAGAAACACCAACCATCTTCCTGCTGGTGGCCTTTCCACACGGTGTGTTCACTTCCTGGCTACTTTCTTCTCACCACTCAGGCTTCAGGTCAATGTTAGCTCCTTAAAGAGTCTTGCCCTCCCACCTCTAAAGTACTCCACTTCTTCCTTACACTCATTGTCATATCACCCTGTTTTATTTTCCTCACAGCACTTAATTCTGCCCAAAATAATCTCATTTCTTATTTATTTCTAATCTTCTTCTGGAAGAGAAACACCAGGAGAAAAAGGACATTGCCTGTTTGTTATCGTATTTCTAGCCCCTAGAATGGTAGCTGGCATGTGAGGAGGCACACTGTATTTGTTGAATGAATGAATGAATGAATGAATAGAAAGAAAAAGAGGCAGATCCAGATTTGTTTAACTCTGTTCCATTAGAACATAATGGAAAGACTGAAATCTGTACCTTACCCTAAGTCCTGAGATAAACCAATACTTGGGAGAATATATACAACAGGTAGATGGTAATACCAAGATGAATAGTTGGTATCCAAGAAAAAGGCCTAGCATGCAATTTTAGAAAGCATACAACTACCAAAAGCCTAGGTTGAGAACTCCTGCCTGCTCTAGGGAATTAAGACTGCTCAGCCCCACTCTCCCACCCACAAGAAATGGCATTTTAGTGGGGATCAATGACAGAAAAGAATAGTTTGTTATAAAAATGATTCTCAAACTCTTTTGTTCATATATTAAAGAATTTTGAAGAATTTTAGTGTAAGTATAAATATTCCAAAGAGTCTGAGTTCTATTATCTTGTAAGTATTAACATTTACTGTAAATATTTTTATACTTGAGGATCTTCTATTGATTCCCCTGTAATACTACCTGAAACAAATATATATGTAAATTAAAATTTTATAATTTAATATACTAAGGCCATTAAACTCTAATTTTTAAAGGTTTCCTCTACATTAACTGATCATTACAATTGTTAGCATATGATAGGTCAAGGAAACAAATATATTAGAATATATATAAAAATTATTTAACATAATAAGTAAATTTTAATTTAAATTTCAAATATAAACCAGATCAGTTACTCCTCTGTTTAAAACTCATCAGTGGCTTACCACAGCACTTGGGATAAAAATTATTTAACATAATAAGTAAATTTTAACTAAAAATGTTTAATGAAAATTATTCAAGATGAACAAGACTAGATTTTTACATTCCCCTGTATCCAAGGATAAATAATCACTTATTGCTAGAATTATGCAGGTTTCAGGATTAATTCTATTTCTGTATTTTATTTTGTAAATGTAAGGACTAAGAAATGTTACTTACATGAAAAGGTGGGAATGAAAAGAGTTTTTTTATGTCAGTGCCACTCAATTCTTTGAACTCTTTCTGAGTCACATGTCAAAAGTCACGTAGTCAGGAGAAAAGTTATGCAAATCATATACTGATAAGGGACTTGTATCTAGAATATATAAAGAATAATAAAAGACAAATAACCTAATTTTTTAAATTGGCCAAGAATCTGAATAGACATTTCTCAAAAGAGGATATGCAAATGACCAATAATCATGTGAAAAGATGCTCAACATCATTAGCCATCAAAGAAACGCAAATCAAAACCACAATGACATACTTCGCAACTACTAGGATGCCCATAATTTAAAAAAGCAGATAATAACAAATGTTGACAAATGTGGAGAACTTGGCTCACCCTCCTCACCCCCGTCCACCGTCCCCCCCCCCCCACGCCATACACTGCTGGTGGGAACATAAAATGGTGCCGCCTCCTACAATAAGTCTGGCTTTTCCTCAAAAGGTTA
>JAQQSQ010001188.1:0-12971 GCA_028627145.1 Eidolon dupreanum
TTTCCTGAGCTACTATGGGTCCCACCCTCAACCCCTGCTTTCTCCCCTGCGGCCTCTCTCCAGACAGCTCGTCCCAGCCTTCCTGTTTGGGTCCTGGACCCCAGAGCAAGAGGCTGTGTGAGGACAGGGTAGCCCAGGACGTGGGGTGGCAAGAAGGGGGTGTAGGAGAGGCCAACGCCAAGCCTGGGTGGTTCCAGAGACCCTGCCTGGTGCAGGGCCTGGGTTCCCCATCTCCCAGATAAGGAGACTGGCACGCACAGAGAGGTGGAGCCACTGGCCCCAGGTCACACAGCCAGTGAGGACTGTGGGCGGGAACCTGCTGATGAGGGGTGGAGAGGGATCCCGGAGGAGTGTAGCCTGGTAGGAGTGGGAATGGACCCCAAGCCGCATCAGTTCCTGACCTTCCCCCACTCAGAGTTACTCCAGGCCCTGTGGGGGAGGGGTGATGTGGAAGATCTTGAATTAAGCGGGCAGAGTGGCCAGTTTGGGGCAGTGAGGAAGGCAAGGCTGTGGGCAAGGACACAGAGGAGGGGCCAGCCCAAGGCCTGGCCAGAGGAAGGGGTGGAGAGTAAGTGTGGCTGAGAGACGGGCATCCCCATGGGTCGGCCAGGTTTCAGGGGCCTTGGTGGCCATGCTAAGGAGCCCTTCTCTGTCCCCCTCCTTGATTATGAAACCCAACAGGGGTACAGACCATGTCTGTCTTATTCACAGCTCAAGCTCCGAAGCCCAGGACAGTGCCTGGCTCATCTGTAGGTGCTCAGTAAATATTAGATGAATGAACGATGAATGAATGAACGAACTCTACCTGCCAGCAGGGGCACCAGACTTCGGCTTCTGGGTGTCGCCTATCCTGGCCCCAGGCTATCAGTAACCCAGGCTCCCTGAATCTCTGCAGGCTGGCAGCTGAGACTCTGCTGCCCCCATTCCTTGCCTGGAAGCCATGGCTGTGGCCTCTTGGAACCACAAGGTCACCCCTTCTCTCTCTGCATGCATGTGCCCCTTTGTCTTCCCCTCACACTGTGCCCAGCTTCTGATCAACCCCAAATGAGTTCCCCCATAATGGCCTGAGGGCCTCACCTTTCAGCCTTGACCACTGGTTGGCCCCCAGGCCAGGGCAGGGTAGTACTCAGCAGTCCTGTGTGCCAGGCAGGAAGAATGGACACCTCCTGCCCTGTAGCTACTCAGGTTACTGAAACTGTTGAAGGGACTGGCCCTTGCCACGTCAATCCCCCTCTGCGCTACCAGGTGAGTGTGGGAGCTGACACGCCCATCCCCTCATCCCTCTGAGACTTGGGTCTTCAGTCTGGTCCTGGTCCCTCAGCCCAGCACCCTTTCCTCACCTGGGCCAAGGCTGTCAGCAGAGTAGGGCTGCGCAGGCCTGAGCTCTGGGGTCAGACTGCCCCGGTTCGAATCCCAGCTCTCCTTTATCCTGAGCCCGCCTGGTACCACCAGATGTGGAGGCCACCTGAGTGTTCTGAGCTGAAGCTCATAGCAGTACCCACCCACCCTGTGGGCTAAATGAGATAAATGTGGAAAGTGCTGAGCTTGCAAACAGTAGCGGCCTTGACACTGGAGCAGGGGAAACAGAGGCCTAGGTAGGAATGGGGACTTGGACAAGGCCACACTGCACATAGTCAGAGGGTCTGGCCTTCCTCCGGCGTGGCCTTGGACAGGCCCCCTCAGGACCCTTCTCTGGGATCAGACCCCCTCTTATCTGGGAGAGCCTGGGGGTGATCCACCTGTATGACCTTACCTGGAGGTCTAGGCTGCCTCTCAAGGGGGCCAAGCCCCCCACGTCTCCTCCCAGGCTCTCCTGGAAGCTGCTCGCCTCTCCCCTCACCTGCAAACCAGGCTTTGGGTGTTCAGGTGAGTCACTCCTTACAGCGGGAGCCAGTTGTAGCTGCCAAACATCTCCTGCCCCTCCCCGCAGATGTTTTAGAAACCGTTCCGAGGTGTACAATGACGATGATTAACCTTTATTAAGCCCCCACAGACTGCCGGGAGCTAGGAATTTTCCGTGGGCCTTTATCTTTTCAGCAAGAACACAGAGGGGCCTCCCTCTGAGGGAAATTTGGGGACACAGGTGGGTGCTGAGCTGACGGCATCGGTGTGGGGGTGTGGAGCCCCAAGGGCTGATGGGACGGCGCAGAATCGGAACAGACACTCGGTGTCAAGCAATCAGGTCCCACTTCTGACGCACGCAGACATGTGTGAGGCTACTGCCCATCGTGGCACCGTGACAGCGGATGTTGACAGGTGCCATCTGGCCCAGGTCACGTGGTGACACGCAGAGCCACCATCTCATGGGCTTGACGGCTGGCCATCTGGGAAAAGGCATCTGTCCGTGGGAACTGCAGGCCCGGGGGGTGGCGGGAAGCCCAGCGGGCGGAGGCTGCAGGACGATGGATCTGCTACAGGCAGACAGATGGAGGGCCTGAAACGCGGAATCCCATCCCCACGTTCCTCTCTGACCATATGGAGGGCCACCCATTCCCAAGGAAATGTTCTCCAAACAGCCAAATGTGCAAGGACAGGGGAGGAATCAGACCCAGGGAACCCCCACCCAGGGCCTCGGTTCAAGGTCAGAGGAGGGTCTGTTGGGGTCTCCCAGGTGTCCTGATACTTCTTGCCTCTCCAGACATTGTCACAGACGGGGTGCTGCTAAGAAAGTTCTTTGCGTCGTGAAACTTGACCCTGGAAGGACTTTTGAGGAACCAGGTCAGCCTGAGCCAAAGAGACGGAGCGAGCTCTGGGGCCCGCGTGGCTTGGCGCATGCGTGCTCGGGCCTCTCTGCTCTGGGGACGGGTCTTCCCTATCACATCACTGAACCGGGGGCCTTGGGTGGGCAGAAGTGGTGCCTGGAAGCTTCGCAGGAGCGTCAGGCATCACATGTGCAGCCGGTGACAAAAGCATGGGGCTTTGTTTTCTTTCACTGAAGAAAAGGTATATGAGTATGTGTGTGCGTGTCTGTGTGTGTGTGTGTGTGTGTGTGTGTGTGTGTGTGTGTGTGTGTCTTCAGAGGTCCCAGGTAAGGAGATCAGCCAGAAAGGCATGTGTCTCACTCGCCTATCTTGAGAGGTTGGGTGAGATGCTGAAGAAACTGTGTTCAGAAAAGAATTTGAGGCTCTGGGCCCAATAACAAGGTGTGGTCCCTATGGCCCCCTCAGGTCCCTATAGTAAGAGCCTTGCAGCAGAGCTGCGTTCTCCTGGTGGGCTTTGGCACCAGGGGCAGAAGGCTGGCATTGAAGAACATGGACAAACATTCCTGGGCACATCTGAGGCATCTGGCAGTGTGAGGACTCCTGGGTATGACAGTGAAGGCCCTGGGGACATGGGCAGTGATTATGAGACTCCCTTAGTGATCTTGGGCTGAAGTCTGGCCATGTGGGGCAGCAGAGATCTTTACAAGTTAGAGAAACTAACTCTGGCTAACTTAAGGAGACGAGGAATTTATTAAGAGGATTTCAAAGCTTACAGAATCTTCAGGTGAACCTGAGAACAAAGCTTAGAGGCTACCGAGCCAAAAATCGGGGCCAAAATGGCCCCATGGGCCTGTGCCTGTAGAAATAGCAGGCCTCCCCCATTGCTGGGCACTGGACATGGCTTCTGCTGCCACTTCCCCCACCCATCCTCGGAAGGGATCCTGCACGATCTCTTCTGCTCTGCATTTCTCATTTCCGATTCAAAATCAGTGGTAGGTGCTTCTGATGGGTGGCTCCTAGGTTACATGCCCACACCCAACTTGCAAAGGAAGCTGGGAAGACCAGTTCCCCAGCTGCCATACTAGGACCTGTGGGTTCTGTTTTGTAAGGCAGTTGGGATTCTCCAACTTAGGAGAATGCTGGGCGATCCAAAGAATTCGAATGTCCTTTACGTGTGGGTTACCATCAAGGAAGGAATGAGCACTTGTGGAGTGCCTCCTGTGAGCCGGTGCCTTACACACCTGGCGGGGATGCTACTGGCTCTTAAAGACCCTTTGGGAGACATAGAAAAAGATGCTCTTCCTCAACTGCTCCAGTAGTATACCAATCTACGAGATCCCTAATGGAAATGGGGTCCTTTGGACACGGTTCCATTGTGCATCACATCACCTGCTCAGCTATGTGTACAGCAGGTACAGATTTCACAGCACATCCTCAGGCACTCAGAAAAGTACCTTGGTCCCTCTGGAACTGAACTTAGCAAAGCCAGCCATCCAGTCACTTCCAGTCCAACTCTGGTCCCCTCTGAATTTAACTCTGTCTATTCCAGATCAAATCCAATCAGCTCAAGAATTCCACCCCTCCTCCCTTTCATTTCCTTCTCCTGGGAGGGCGCATATGTTCCTGGAGCTTGCAATTGGGGGAGGGTCATCCATCCATGTTGACTCCACCTGAGTGAGTTAACTCCGAGGGCTTGGGTCATCCACGCCCGTCCTCCCCGCACTTGCCCAGAAGCAACCTGTGTACTCTGACCTCTGGTTGCCAGCGTCACAGAATCGACCCGTCCGCTGCCTTACCTGGACCAAGCACACAGCCCTCCGGGTCCACTAGCTCACTCTCAGCCACACCTCATTCGTGTGGGAAGTGCAGGAACTTCTGGATGCTCTCCTAATGACACAGGGCTGCGTAGAGGATTCTGCAGAGGGGCTAGCTCAACTCCCTTTGGACTCTGCTGAGGCTTCTCCAGAAAGTCACAGGGGCTTATAAGAGGCCTGTTGCATCTTCAGGACATACCTGGTAAGGTAATGCAGATCCCCTTTGGCCTGGTGTCCCCTAAACGTACCCAAGGACTTTTTTATGCCACTCTTACGCTCAGCCCAGAGCAGGTGGGGTCAGGGACTCCTTTGTGGGCTGGTATCCTCGTTTAGGGGGGCCGTTCTGCCCCTTCTCTCCCACCTGCTAGATGAGCCTGTGTCTCCTTCTGGGTGGGATCGTGGCTTCTGTGATCATGCATGCTTCCCCACTCCAGGGCCTACAGAATCAGCTCCCTACTCTGCTCTCCAAGTTCAAAGCCAAGCTTTTGAACCTACAAAAAAGATTTCTCTCTCAAAACCCTGCTCTTGCAAGGCTATAGTCTCAGCTCTCTGAGTTTCAAAGCCTCTTTTGCAACTCAAAGCCAAGGATTTTGACTCTTTGTTCTGAGTTTCCCTTGGAAGGAATATAGGAAGCCAACTTAGCATCTGAATGGAGGGAAATGGATAAGAGAAAATTGTCTTGTAGAGCATCAGTTAGTATCTCACAATGATAATACACAGCTCCTTATTATCTCACTGATGTTTCATGATAATCCTTCCAGGAAAGTGGCTGTGCCCATTCCAGGGCCAAGACTAGAGTGTGGCACAAACTTTGAAGTGCCAAAAAAATGGAGTCATCCAGAAAAACAATAGTTGAAAGCAATCGCTCTAAAAATCAAAATTAATGGAAAAAATCCATAACAAACAATATATCAACATTTTAAAGACAGGATTATACTGACTTTTCCTTCTGCCACAGGCTCCAATGTGGCTCCTCAGAGCACTGGTCCTGGTCCTGTCTTCATTGTGTTAAAGGATTATTTGTCTTGATTACTGAGTTTTTTTGGCACCTCCTTAAATTTTGTGCCTGGGGCAGGTGCCTTGCTCACCTCACGCAAGCCCTGGTTCAGATTCATTCTTTAGACATGAGAATCAAGATTCAGAAAGGGTGAGTAGCTCAAGTGTAACAGATGGTCCCAGGGAACCTGTGGGAGAGAGACTCCATTTACTCATTCAGCACATACTCCTTAAGTAGGTACAATGCAGCAGGCATAGGGCTATGTACTATGGAACATTAGTGAACAAGGTCTCTACCCTCATGCAGCTTATACTTTGGTACAGAGGAAACAGACTTCAAATAATTCACAGTTAATTATTTATTTAATTGTAATTGGAATAGTACTTTAAAGGAGAAATGTGGGAGTTCAAGAACCTATAATA
The DNA here is from genome assembly GCA_028627145.1 of Eidolon dupreanum. Taxonomy (NCBI): domain Eukaryota; kingdom Metazoa; phylum Chordata; class Mammalia; order Chiroptera; family Pteropodidae; genus Eidolon; species Eidolon dupreanum. Next base: position 5,936 of record JAQQSQ010001188.1, read on the forward strand.
CGGGGGCTTGTCATGCTCTCGAGAACCTGGTAGGATTCTTTGAGAGAGAGAGGTTTCAGCTGAAACTTTAAGGATAAGCAATGTGAACCAAGTAGAGGGGGAAGAAGCGGGACTAGCATGTGCAAAGGTCCTGGGGTTGAAAGAAGCTAGTGCGTTTGAGAAACCAAGAAGAAGTGTGTTAATTAGTCCAGGTCAATTCTGTAACAAACAGTCCTTGAGTCTAAATGGTTTAATATGTTAAAAAAATTATTTCTCATTTGCTTTACGTCTAATGTGGGTCAGAGAGCTCATCTCCATGTGGTGACTCAGGGATCCAGTTGCTTTCCATCTTCGATGCCACAGAAAATGAGAGAGTGGAGGATTGTGCCTGGATGTGGTGTGTATCATTTCTGCCCACATCTATTGGCCCACTGCTCATTCCAGCGCCCCACCTCATCAGCCTGCTGAATGCTCAGGAAGAAAAGGGATAGACAGAAGTTGGTAATTTTGGCAACCCCTTCCACAGGGAGAGGAACTAGGCCAGACAAGTCCTTGGTGGTCATGGTCGGGACCTGGGTCTGTAGCCTTGGAGCAGAAGATTCTACTTGCACTTGGCCACAGATCTGGGAAGGTATTAACGTAAAGATAGCTAGCTACCAGCCGTAACCAATATGGTCTCTTCCAGGAGGAAGGAGCCATCATGCTCAGAACCCATTTTGGAATGTGGAGGCCTCCCAGAACCCACTAGGGTGGTCAGGTTCCCATCTACAGCATGGAGGCGTGTCCCTGGGAACTAAATCAACTTCTCTCGCCTGGCTTCTGTTGTTCTAGTTCTCATGTCCCCAGGAGGGATGGGGGAGGACTCTCAGTTTTCAACAAACCAGGCAGGTCAGTCTCAGAGCTCTGGTTTCAGAGGAATGTGATCCTCAGGGCGTATCTAGGCTCCAGTTTCTAGGGGGTCTGGGGAGCAGGGCAGCAATGGCTGAGCTAGCCTTTGAGTTTGGCTACTGAGCAAAGGTCTCTGGGCCAATGGTGGGCCAGACATCACCTGAAATTTGTTAACAGGCAAACCCAGATCACAGCCGTAGATTGTCCCTGGCCTATGGGGCCACTTTGCTCTGCCCTCTTGAGCCTGTATTGGGGTTCTAGGATGCCCCCAGTTGGGAAAACATACTGAGCCCTGGGGCCTCTCAAAGTGAGGCAGTCCTGGAAATCTTTTTGCTGTTTGCAGGATGGAGTCAAGAATTTGGGCATCCTGGGTGGTTTCTCTAATTTTCCCCAGTCAAGAGAGGCAATAAGACATAGAAGTCCAGGCTTTGCTATAAGATGGATTGGGTTTGAATCCTGGCTTTGTCCCTTTCCAGCTCTGTGACCTCAATCAAGCTATTTACCTTCTCTGAATCTGTTTTCTCATCTGTAAAGCAGGGGAATTTAGTACTTGCCTGCCAAAGCTGTGGTGAAAGGTAAATTAGATTGGGGTCCCCAACCCCCAGGCCCTGGACCAGTACCAGTCTGTGGCCTATTAGGACCGGGGCCGCACAGCAGGAGGTGCGCAGCTGGTGAGTCAGCATAGTTTCATCTGTATTTGCAGCCGCTCCCCAGCGCTAGCATCACCGCCTCAGCTCCACCTCAGATCATTACGCGTTAGATTCTCATAGGAGCGCCTGTCCCTGGTGCTAAAAAGGTTGGGGACTGCTGAATTAGATAACCTATAGGTACCCAGTAAATAATAATCATCATTATTGTGTAAAAGCGGACCAAGATGAGAGAGGTACAAGTTGTACAAACTCCTTCCCCCAACACACACACACACACACACACACACACACACACACACACACACACCTTTCTTACGGCTGCAGCCAAAGAGATCTTCTTAAAATGTGTGTCAGATTGTCATTCTTCTGATTGAATCCCCCTAATGCTCTCTCACCCTCAGTCGAAGCCAAAGCCTTTACAAAGGCCAGGGGTCCTGGGTAGCCCACCCCCTCCTCGCTTTCTCTCTCTGACCTCTCTCTGTCATGCTCCCCTTGCTGCCCCAGCTCCTTGCTGCTCCAGGACACCCAGGCACACTGCCACCCCCTCTTTTAAAACACATGTCCCCCAGACATCTGTCTGCGTGGCTGCTTCCTCTCTTCCTTCCCATCTTTGTTCAAATGCCATCTGGTCAATGAGGCCTCTCCGGCTACTCTGTTTCAGGTGGGGTCCTCAGACTTCCTTCTCACTCTTCTTTGCTTTATTTCCTCCACAGCCTGACCGTCGCCTGACACACTGTGAAACATCTTTTGTTGATTCTCTCCACTCACAGGAATGTAGGCCTCACGAAGGCAGGGGTTTGGGGGTCTATTAATATGTTCACATTCATAGTGATCCCCTCCGCCTAGGCATATAAGTAGGGGCTTCATGCTTATCGAATGAATACCTGAATGAAGGTGAGGACTTGAGTTCTGGAAGTACAGGTAAAGGGAGTGGGGTCATGGCATGAAAGACATCGTCACTTTCCTTTTTTTTGCCAGGAGAGGGAGTTGGACTGGACCCCGGGGAGACCATGAACCCATGGGAAGTGTGCACCTCATTGGGTGAGTTACTGCCTCCACGTGTTTTTCAGGGATGAGGGTCCTTAGCTTCCTGTAGACATTTAACAGAGTCTGTGATCTCCCAGAGGAGCTAACCACCCTCCCTGCTCTGACATTTCATGGTTGGCTCCAATAGGCTCAAATCCTTGATTTCTAGGGACCTGTGATGCTAACATTCCATGATCTTATTCAAGTCTCAGCAGCCACAGTGGTCTTGGCCCCAAAGAGGGGAGTGAGGACCAGAGGGGGCCCTGGCAGGGTCAGCATGGTGAGAGTGGCATGTGGGAGTGGGGGCGGGGGGCTGTAGGAACATGGGAGGGGAGACAAAGGAGACTTCTATATTACATGTGCTGTTTTTTTTCTTTTATGTAAAAGAAAATGGATTTAAAGCACGTGTGACAAAATGTCAGCAGTCATCAACGCTGGATACCAGGCACAGGGGTGTTTACCACAGAGAGCTTTGTACTTTCCTGTATGTCAAAAATCTCTTTAAAAAATATAGATTCAGAGGTGGGCAGGACAGTTGTAGCTTATGGTCAGGAAGGGAGAGGCCGTTTCTGGGCACCTGAGAAACCTGGACTTCGGGTATTTTTCCAGCACGCATCTGGGCAGGAAGGGTGGCTGGTGTCCGCGCCCATTCCCAGAGCTGTCAAGCCCCCTTCTCCTCCCCTGCTCCCCCTTCCCAGGTCTCAGTTTCCTGCCTTCATGGGGAGTGGAGAAAGGCTGAGAGGCCCCGTGCTGGGGGTGAAGCTAATTCATTAGTGACGCTTCAACAAGGACTGGGAGCCCGCAGTGCCAGCGTGATTCATCAACATGATTGCCCGCTGCCAGCCTGCGTGGGCCCGGAACGCCAGCACATTTCACCTGCACCCACTGAGAAGGACCTGGTGGGAGGCGAAGGTACAGCATCTACCTAGAGCAAGAAAAAGACTCAGAGAAAGGAGAGGGCTGGTCCCCTGTGCCCTTGAACCCAGGAAGCTCTGTCAGGCTGGTGTTGGAGTTGCAGGGGTACATGTGACTCCTGCCCAAGCAGGCAAAGTGCCAGAGTGCCAGCTCTGAGCATGTGGCCTAGGGGGGGGGCGGGGCTGGCTGGGCTTCCTCCTCCACAGAGAATGTTCCCTTTGGGGAACTGTTTGAGGGGTAACAGCGGGGGTGGGGGAGGTGCTTATCCTTATCCTGTCAGACTGGATGGGTTTTCCTCAGCTTTCTGGTGTTTGAGGTATCACTTCTTCCAAAGTTCTCCCAAATGACTAGAAGGGAGAGCATCGAATTATGGCTTAGATGAGGTCTGGAAGGAGCTCGAAGCCCCCCTGATCTGGTGTTTGGGCTCTACTTACTCTCTTCTTGGGTCCCCTACCTCATTCTTTTCAGTCTCCATCCCAGGATAGGGGTCTGTGGGTGGTTCTTGGCTCAGAGCAACACCTGCGTCTGTGTTCCCTGTCACCTGTTCACCTCAGGACACCCCTTGCCCGATTACAACTGTTATTATTCTGCCCTTTCATTCCTTTACCCCACACACCTATATGGAGTATCTGAGCAAAAGCAGCCAGGAGCAGAAAAAGTGCACACTGAATAATTTCATTTATATGAAATTCAAGAACATGTAAAACTGATCTATGATGATAGAGGTCAGGATCTTCATTGCAGCTGGGAGGTGGGAACTGGCTGGAAGAGGCATGAGGGAACTCTAAGTGATGGAAACATTACGTGGGTGTTCACACCCGTCAAAAGTCATTAAACTGTGCACTTACGATCTATATATTTCACAGTATGTAAAGTTGCCCTCCATTTTTTAAATTGTTAAAAATTGTCATTGAATACTTACAATGTGCCAGACCCAGTGCAGGCAGGAGAAACAAATTCGCCTGCTCCGTGGAGCTTATATTACAGGAGGTGTGGTTCTTATCCTGACTTGCACTGGCCATTGCTCTCTGCCCTTGAGCTACCTCCCTCTCCACCTGCAGTGGGGATGGGAGTGGGGGTGGGTCAAAGGCTGCTGGGAGGTCCCTTCAGCCAGTTATATGGTCACACGCAGGGAGTCTGCAGACCCGCCTCCCTGGCTATAACTTCTACTCACTATGCAACCTTAAGCAAGTGCCTAATCCCTCTGGGGCCACTTTTGTCATCTTTCACATGGGAACGATAATGCTTTCCTTGTACTTTTGGCATGAGAGTTAGAGGCTCCTGTGTGAGAAAAGTCACTGCCGGAGGTGGAGTCGTCATTGTTTCCACTTACTGGTGTGGTACAGTTAAGAGCACAGGATGGAGAGTCACACTGTCTGGTTTCAAATCCTAGCCAGCTCAAGTCAAACCTCTCAGAGCCTCCATTTTCCCATCTTTAAAATTGGGGTAATGAGGGTACCTACTCATAGGCACGTCGCAAGAGTCCGATGCAACGCTCTCAGTAGTGCTGGGCACGCAGCAGGCGGGCAGTAAATGGGAGCCAGTGTTTCTGCCAGGAGCTTTGGCAGGAGGGTTCTGAATGGGAGGGGAGAAGGCAGGGGCACACGGCTGGGCTTTTGGTGGGAACATGCGCAACCGGAAGAGTCACAGAATGAAAGTGGTCATCGTTGGTGGCACCCAGGCGCTCACATGTCTTCTCTCCGCCGCAGCCACACACAGACTTTGAGTACAGCTAGAGGGAGGTGGGAGGAGAGAAGGGTGAGAGTTCCCGAACGAGGAACCTGGTGCGCGATGAGGGTGTCCGCGGCAGGGAGGGGGCGGAGCCAAGCCCCAAGTCGCCGAAAATCCTCCGATGTGACTCACCCTGAAAATAGCCAGAAAGTAACACTGTTCCGAGTTACCATCCTGAAGTGACTGTAGCGGGGAGACTGGTCGTATGCCTCTGGACCTAAGTGGCCGGCAGTGACCGCAACCCTCAGTCCCTCCTCGAAAACCACGTGTCCAGAGTCGTGGGTCGCGCGCCCACGTTTTCTCCGTCCTCGGTCCCTTCTTGGACTTGCCGCTCTGGGAGCACAGGACCGCACACCGAACACTTGGCTGTGACTGGAAGTGTGGCCAGCGTCGGAACGCGGGCCTCGCGTTCCCTTGGCTCGCGCTGGTTCGGGGGAGGGTGGGTGGGGCGGCCGGGGGACCTGCGGGGGCGCGGGGACCCGGCACTGGAGTAGCACCTTGGCCCCGCCCGGCCCCGCCCTCCCTCCGCCTCATTGGCAGCGGCTCGCGCGTCGGGGGTTGCCAGGGCGACGGGTCGCTTAGCTGCGAGTCAGCGCGAAACCCAGCCAGTCCGCCACCAGCGGAGGGAGCCGGGGGAGGCCAGAGGGCGGGCGGCGGAGAGCGGCGCGCGGCGGCTGGGCCCCCCAGGCGGGCGCCTCCTCCCGGCTCCGCACGGCCCCCCTCCCGGCGCAGGGGCAGGCCGGGGCGGGGGGCCCCGGAGCCGGCGCGGCCTCGGTCCCGTCGGGGAGACCTGGGCACCGCCAGGACGGAGCGATGCTGCGCGGCGGCGGCGGCGGCGGCGGCCCCGGCCGGGGCACGTGACTATGGGCATCGCCGAGTCCACGCTGGACGAGCTGCCTTCGGACGCGGAGGAGCAGCTGCGCCACGGCGAGCAGCAGCTGGAGCTGAGCGGGAGGCGGCTGCGGCGGCTGCCCAGCGCCGTGTGCGCGCTCAGCCGCCTGGAGAAGCTGTACGTGAGCGGCACGGGGCTGCGTGAGCTGCCCGAGGAGATCGAGGAGCTGCGCGAGCTGCGCATCCTGGCTCTGGACTTCAACAAACTCGAGCGCCTGCCCGAAGGCCTGTGCCGCCTGCCGCGCCTCACGCGCCTCTACCTGGGCGGCAACCGGCTGCTGGCGCTGCCCAACGACTTCGCGCAGCTGCAGAGCCTGCGCTGCCTCTGGATCGAGGGCAACTTCCTGCGGCGCTTCCCGCGGCCGCTGCTGCGCCTGGTGGCGCTGCAGTCGCTACAGATGGGCGACAACCGGCTGCGCGCGCTGCCCGCCGACCTGCCACGCATGACAGGCCTGCGCGGCCTCTGGCTCTACGGCAACCGTTTCGAGGAGTTCCCGCCCGCGCTGCTGCGCATGGGTCGCCTGCACATCCTCGACCTGGACCGTAACCGCCTGGGCGGCTTCCCCGACCTGCATCCCCTGCGCGCCCTGCGCGTCTTCTCCTACGATCACAACCCGGTCACTGGGCCCCCGCGCGTCGCGGACACCGTCTTCCTCGTAGGCGAGGGCGCCGTCGAGCGCATGGCGGAGCGCGACGAGCCCATCCCCCGGCCGCCACCCCGGCGCCCTGTGCCGGCCTTTGAAGACGAGGAGGAAGAAGACCTACTTATAGGGGGCGGTGGCTCCAGGGTTCTGGGGCCTTCTGGGAGCAGCCTCCGCACCCTGGAAGCCGCTCCAGGACTGGGCACCTGAGCCTGTGTTCTGGGTGATGGTCTCGGGCTTCTCTTGGGAGGAGGGGCTCCAGGAAGGTCCGTGAGAGCGGTGGGCAGAGGAGGGGCCACATTGGGGGAGCTGCCG
>JAQQSQ010001189.1:0-12970 GCA_028627145.1 Eidolon dupreanum
GCTAAGCAGCATTTGTGTTCTGCCTTACCTCCTGAGCTGTGAACTCCCAGAAGGCAGAATCCAAACCTTATTCTCTTTATTTCCCCAATGCCTGGCATGAAGTAAACATTCAATTAAGGCTTGGAGATCAGGGTATTATTCACTGTTAAGAGAGAAATTTCTCAAAAATGAAGCAGACTTGGAAATCAGTGAACTAGAATGTCACTTGCAATCATTCACAGAATGTCCAAGCAACTGACTCTCAGATGCCACAGTCACATTAGAGATAGTAGGACAAATCGCTACATTTTCTGTTATTGTCCTTTAATTAGCTATTAATGAATATTTTTCTCCCAGACAAATGTGAAGATCTGTTTGACCAACCACCTCGGGAAATGCTGTGATATTACTGTATCGACATAAACTTAATAAATTTTAACTTGAATTGAACGACATCTCAACAATATTAAGTCTTCTTTCCTATCCATAAACATAGTATACCTCTCCACTTATTTAGGCCTTCTTTCGTGACTTTTAGAGCTTCTCTAGGTAAATATTATGCATCTTTGAGTAGGTTAATTCCTAGATACATTATAGCACAGTTGCTTTTATGAATGCCATCTATTATATTTTCTGAATTATTACTGTGGTACAGAGGAAAACTACTGCTATTTATGTCTACATTATCTTATTGAGATTACTACTACCAGTGGTTGGACTGCTAAATATTTTTTTCTTGAAGTAAATGATTCTATACACAAATGATAACAATTTGTCTTTTTCCCTTCAGTCCTTATGTCTTTCTTTTTAGCTGCTTTACTACATTACTCAAAACCTTGTTTAGTATGTAGTAGTAATAATCAGGAGTATCCTTACTTCTTTCTAACCTTGAAAAAGAATGTTTCTAAAATTTCTCCATTAACTATAATGTTTGCAATAGGCTTTTGGAGGAAAACCTTTATCTGGTAAGGGCTTTCCTTTCCAGAACAGATTGTACTGCCGTTCTCAATTATTTACAGCCTCTCTCTACCTGGCCCATCTCCACAGGGCCTCTTCTTTTGGACGAACTATAGATTCTATCACACTGACATTACGCTTGGCCATGTGACTTCCTATGGCCAATGCATTATGAAAGGAGGTGGCATATGCCACATCATCTGGTGATCCACAGCAATTTTCCTGTTACTGGACCACCACATCCCAGATAGTGGCTGCCCCTCCAGCAGGGGTTCCAGAATGAAAAATACAGGCAGCAAAGACACAGCCAACTTACAGCTAACATTAATCATGAACCAGAAATCAACCTTTGTTGTTTGTTACTACAGCATAACCTAGGAAAAGGTGATTGATATGCCATCTGTTCCTATTTTTTCTCTGGACTTTTGTCATAAATAGGTGGCTTTTCTCCATCCTTTGAGATCATTACATGGTTATTCTCCTTTACAGTGTTAATGTAATTATTTATACTGATAGGTTTTCTGAGGTCAGATCTGTAGCATATGTTAGCTGCCCAGTCAGGAAAATTAATGTTGCTCCTTCCATAGTGGGGCATTGTCACTGAGAGTTGGCTGTCCAGCCTGGAACTACACTTACCAGAATGCAGGTATGGCCATGAGACTAGTTCTCATCAACAGAATGTGAGCAGAAATGCCATGTGTCACCTACAGGTCAAGAGCTCTTTTTTCCCCCCTCTTAAATTCCCCCACCCCCACTTCCACCCCTGACCTATGGATGTTGCCATTTCCCTTTTTTTTTTTTTTAAGAACGGGATCTCTGATGGTGGGGTGGTCTCTCGAATACACTCGGGGTGTGCACCTGGGGCCTGGTGCCCCCGGGGCCTGGCACCCCCAGCACACTCAGGGGGAGCCTGGCTCACCTGGGGGCCTGGCAGACCCAGGGTGTGGTCCGTGGCTCCACCTGGGGAGCGAACCCAAGACCTTCTGCGTGTAAAGCAGACGTGCTGCTAATCACTACACTATGGAGCCACCCTCGCGAGAGCTCTTATAGATTCTGCACATTCTCTCTTGGGACTCTGGGGCCTTAGTGGGTGGCTAAACCACAAGATGGAAGGAGCCTTGTGGAGAAAAGGGAACCCTTGTGCACTGTTTGGGGAACTGCAAATTGCTACAGCCACTATGGAAAACAGTTTGGAGGTTCTTCAAGAAATTAAAAGTAGAACTACTTTATGACACAGCAATTGCACTTCTGGGTATTTATCCAAAGAAAACTAAAACAATAACTGGAAAAGATATATGCACCCCTATGTACACTGCAGCACTATTTACAATAGCCAAGATATGGAAGCAACCTAAGTGCCCATCAATAAACGATTATACAAAGAAGTTGTAAAAATATATACAATGGAATATTACTAAGCCATAAAAAATTGAAATCTTACCATTTGCAGCAACATGGATGGACCTAGAGGTTATTATACTAAGTGAAATAAGTCAAACAGAGAAAGACAAACACCATATGATTTCATTTATATGTGGAATCTAAAGAACAAAATAAAAGAACAAACAAAATGAAAACAGACTCATAGATACAGAGAACAAACTGGTAACTGCCAGATGGAAGGAGAATTGAGGGGATGGGTGAAAAAGGTGAAGGGTAAGGAGTACAAATTGGTAGTCACAAAATAGTCACAGGGATGTAAAGTATAGCATAAGAAATATAGTCAATAATATTGTAATAACTATGTATAGTGCCAGGTGGGTACTAGACTAATCAGGGGGATCGATTCATAAATTATATAAATGTCTAACCACTATGCTGTACACCCAAAATTAATATAAAATAATTCTGAATGTCAAGTCTAGTTGAAAAATAAAAATTAAAAAAAAGAGGGAAAAAAAAAGAAAGAGGCTGGATCTTTGAATCACCACATGGGCCACCTGCCAACCCACTTTATTTGCGAGCGAGAAATAAAACTCTGTATGTAAGGGAGCTTATTTTAGAGCAGCTAACGTTACCCTAATACACCACCCTTGCATTTCCAGGGAAAAATCCAACCATCTATGATTTTTTAATCTAATACTGGATTTAGACTGTTAACATTTTATTTCAGATTTTAACAGAAACTGACTTATAATTTCCCTTCTCTCATGCTATCTTCATTCAGTTTTGATAGTGAGGATATAAATGTGGTATTAAGCTTCAGAAAGCAACAAGAGCAGCTTTCCCCTTTTTAGAAGTCTCTGGAACAACTTGTACAAGGCAGGGACTATATATTCATACAAAACTGTGTGGGCTATATGATTTTTGGAGGAAGAGGAAGTTTTCACCACTTTCCAATTTCTTCAGCAGTGATTGTTCTACTCAAGTTTTCCATTTATCAAATGGCCAAATTTGAAATTTCATATTTTCTTCCATGAACCTATTCATTTCCTATGCTATTTCACATTTATTTGTCTACAGTTGTTCACTCAATTCACTTATGCTATCTAATTTGCTTCTGTATATGTAGTTATTTTATATGCACCTTCTTTTTCTATCTTGATGAGTCTCACTAGAGACTTGTCCATATTTCCGATTTTTTCAAAGAATATTTGGTTTTTTGAATTGTTGCTATTTTTTCCATTCTTTTATTGAATTCCATCCTATTTTGTTATTTCAATCATTCTGCCTTCATTAGATCAGAGAATATGGTCTGAATGATGTCAATTCTTGGAAATCAGACTGAGTTTCTGATTCATGATATCAGCTATGTTTGTGAAAACTTCATGTGTGCTCAAAAGTAATACACATTTAGTGTTTTCTGGGTAAAAGCTTATTAATTATGTTAACCAAATCTTTTATAGTCTTGCTTATTTTTGACTGTTTGATCTGTTTCCAAGAAGAATACATTAAAATTCCTATCTATAATGGTAGATTTAGCTATTGTATTACTATAAGTTTGCCAATTATTTCTTTATATAGTTTGAGGTTGTATTGGTTGTATTTGTTCATGATGATTATATCTTCTTGGAATATTGTTGTATTGTGGCATTTCCAGAATAAATTATCACTTCTCATCTCTTTTCATGTTGTTCACCTTAAATTCTACTTCATCTGATACTAAAATTGCTATCCTAACGTTATTCTGATTATTTTCTTGAATTGCCATTTCGATCCCTGTATTTTCAACCTTGCTCTGTGCTTTTGTTTATGTGACTCCTTTAAAACCACATATTGCTGGATCTTTTTTACAATCCAGTCTAAGAGTTCCTTTGTCTTAATCAGTGAGATTAACCCATTTATACTATAATCACTAATATTACAGGATTGATTTCTTCATCCTATTTTGTGTTTTCTATTTACTGTGCTTTTTTCTTTCTAGTTTCCTATCTCTTGCTGAATTGATTTAGTTTTCTTTATCTTTTTGCTACTTCTAGTTTGAAAGTTGTAAAACATATTTTTTATTATTTTCTTGATTGCCGCTAACTTATGAAGGCCCATATTTATACTTGTTTTTTCCTCTTAATATCTAAAGATTATACATGACCATGTCCTCCGCACAGTTCTGCTTTCTCCTGCCTCTGATCTTTCACCATATCCACACACACTTCATTTCTGATGTTGACATTGTCTGGAAATTTAGTTCCAGGATGGTTATGGGACCCTGCCCCTATTTTTGCTGGCACATCCAGTATCATGAGCAGACCTGGCTTTGTTTACCACATTGACTAGAATCATAATTCTCCTCTTTGTTTATCATTATTATTGGTAGGATAGTTAAAGACAGCACTTCAATGAATATTCTTACTTAATAGCTTTATTGAAACTTACATACCATAAAATTCACCCATTTCAAGTGCATGATATAATGATTACGATTATGTTTACAGAGTTGTGCAAGCATCAGTACACTATACTTTTAAATATTTCCATCACCTGAAAAAGAACTCTCATACCTCTTTCCAGTCAAACCCTGTTCCCAACGGCAGTCCCAGACAATCACTAATCTACTTGTTGTCTCCACTGATATGCTGTTTCTTAAACATGTCATCTAAATGTAATCATCTTTCATATGGTCTCTTCTGCCTGGCTTCTTTCATTTAGCATGTCTTTGCAGTTAGCCCATGTTATTGCATCAGTACTTCATTCCATTTTATTGCTGAGTAGTAGTATATTGTAAGGATGTGCTACATTTTGTTTATCCATTTCCCAGTTTCTAAAAATTTAAATTATCTCTTTTTTTTTTTTTTTGTTTATTCTGGACAATGTTCCTATGAACACTTTCACACAGGTCTTTCTGTGGCCATAGGTTTAATTTCTCTTGTGTAGCTACCTAAAAGTGGAATTGCTGAGTCATATAATAAATTTATGTTTAACTTTTATAAGAAACTGCTAGACTGTTTTTCCAAAGTGGCTCTACCATTTTACGTACTTATCAGCTACGTATGAGGGTTCCAGTTTCTCCATATCCTTGCCAACACTTATCATTATATCTTTTTTACTATATTCATTCTAGTGGGTACATTTATTATTTTTGTAATCAGAAAAAAATAGCCACTTCAATGACTATATGAAAATTGTGTCTGTATCCTATGATCTTAATAAAGTTAAGGGGGGAATAAGAAACAAATATTAGAAGGAAGTACACCAAAATAGTAAACATGACCATCTTCAGATGATACCTTTGGCTCTTACACCAAACTCCACAAGACGCACAGTATTCAAGTTAACTAGTGATCAATCCCAAAGGCCACCTCATCAAACATAATTGTAAATGCTACCTGGTTAGCACATAAATGAGAAATCTTGCTGAAGTCATCCATCCAACAAGCAGTAAGTGAACACCAACTATGCATAAAGCACCTTGCTGCACCTCTGTTGAGTTTACAATCCAATAATAAATCTTGTACCTTTCAAAGTACAGGGCATTAACAATTCTAAAGGACAAACACAGAGGTCTGTAGGAATTTGGAAAAGAAATCTTTATTTTTCTAGCTGCAAGATGAAAGACACTCCTAGGAAAAAAATCACCTACCAGTTTGGGGTGTCAGTTGAATATGGAACCCAGAGGTCCCAGAATGACAACATGCCCCAAGACAAGTATTGAGGGCATGAGATCAAGGTTAAAGCTCTCCTTCTCTGCACCCAGTTTTCTCTCACATGCTTCTGCTTCTCCCCCTGCTCTTCACACCTGGTCACCACCAAATTTCTTGCCTCTGTCCAGACACCCATATAGAGGCAGCTACCCTGCCTTAAATGGATGCTTTAGGCAACCGTAAGTCCAAAGACAGCCAGGCAAGGGCACTCTAATTCAACTTGTCCAAAACAAGAAACTATCCCCCAAAAAATATCATTAGAGCAGTGTTTACTCTACACCATGGCATGGCACTTATAAGCCCTATATCCTCCTAGGAATGTAACATTTGACAAAAGAATAATTTAACCGCACATTATATACCACCATTTTATGCTAAAGCTCATACTTTGTTGAATAATTTCAGAAAAGACTTTAACATCAAGAGCCGAAGCAAAACCTTCAGCTAGAGGGGACTGTGCTTCTGGCCTGATGAATAATTTGCACTCAGTAATAGGGAGCCATCCAAGCCACCAAGCATGAATTACTAATTTCCAAAAGACCAAAAAAATAATAAAGTACATTCAACCTTAAAACCATAATCTTCCTTTGAGGATTAAGAATGACTGAAAACACTTTAAATTTGTGAACAAGGACCATGACTCTAGGTTGTCACATCAATACAAAGTTATTCAATAAAATCCAGCAGGCTTAGAGCTTACTAATCTTTCTGTTCTAAGCTAAAAAGAATTGCTCCTCTAACAGTAAATGTAGGTAAATGCCTCCAGAACTGGGACTGGGTATCGGAGATGTGCCTATTCCAGATTCATTGCATATAGCAAAATTCACCCTATACAGGTATAAGGTTCTCTGAATTTTTGACAAACTTATGCAATCAGGTAACCATCAAGAAACAGAATATTTTCATCGTTCCCCTAAAATTCCTTCATGCCCCTTTGTAATGAGTCTCTACCCCTCCCCCTAGTCCCTGGCAACCATGAATCTAATTTCTATTCCAACATTTATATCTTTTCCAGAATGTCATATAAATGGAATCATACAGTACATAGCTTTTGAGTCTGACTTCTTCACTTAGTATTATCTTTAAAAGCTATCCATGTTGCTGCATTGATTTTGTTTTTTAACTAAAGTAGAATTGGAACATCCAAATGGAAGCTGGCTCTTTCTCATTGTTCACAAGTCTGAAATTCCTTTTCAGGGGGCCTCCTGAGCAGCCTGAAAGCTTTTTCCTCACATATTAAAGATGAGACAAATCTTCCTGTTGGGTGGGAGGCAATGCTTTCAAAAGGCAATGTTCTAACCCATGCGCTTTTACTCAAAGACACAAACTCTGACCTATGGAATTTGGTGACCCCAGCACAGAAGGGGCACAAATCCTACTAGTTAAACTCACCTGAACTGCAATATGATCAGTAGTTAACTTGGTTAATACTAGTTTAGTTTAAAAATAAGACAATCCCACTGGGCAAAAAATGACAGATTATTTTACTTTGTTTTTGGGTGTGTGTGTGTGTGTGTGTGTGTGTGTGTGTGTGTGTGTGTGTGTGTGTGTAAAACTGGCTCTGAAACATTTCCAATAGTAGAACTGCAAAAAATGCTGCAGGCAAAGGCAGCATTTTTTGCATGAGTGATCAGGAACCTACAATAACTCTGGAAAGGAAATGCGTAGTCTGATAAATGGACAGTCAGGAGAAGCCCACTTGGATGGTTCCTTGTGTGCCCTTCTCGGGTCACCAGAATGGGGCTGAGGTTCTTGGCAGGGGTAGCCAGGAGCTTTGCTGTCACCCACCCAACAGAATGTCTCATTCTAGAGTCCTCATTACCACCCTCACACACTCACTCTAGCACCTACACATTCTGCAAATATGTGCTGAGTGCCCCCTGGTGACTACACCAGGTTCATCGTGAGGAGTGATTCAATGCCTCCACAGTCAGCCAGAAAGTACAGACTCTGAGCCAAGAGGATGCTGAATTCAAATTCCTCCTTTTGACTCTTTTACCCTAGTTTTACCATCCTCTAGATACTCCTTAGCAAGGTCACCCAAACAACGCTTGATGCCTGAAGTGTTCAAACCAGGCGTTCATTCTGCTCAACCCATTTGGGCATACATGGCTATGCCCATCCCCAAAATCTGGGCACTTAGTTTGGGACTAGTGGGTTTGGAGGATTTTCCAAATATCTCACCTGACAAAACTTTCACCTCTGAATAATAACCTAGAGAAAGAACATCTCATGTTGAATTGGTCTAGATTCTCTTTCTCAAAACAACTCTTTCTCTCCCTCACATGCAAGCATCCAGGTAGGAAGACGAGAGCAATGGCTTGAGAAAGTCTGGTTTTCCTCATCCAGAGAATAGAGTTAATAATCCTTCCTTGCTATAAGGATTAAATAGTGGATAACAATAATAATAATAGCAAATGCTATTAATTGAAAGCATATTTAAGGGACAAATGCCGTAAAATACACATTACTTTGCTTATTGATTTTAATTCATGCACCCAGTCCTAGGAGATAAGACTACTATTATCCTCAACTAGTAACTGAGGAAATAAGGCTCGGAGATGCTGAGCAACTTACTCAAAACTATTGGCTAGGAAGTGGTACAGTGAGATTGTAAACTGTTCTCTTTACCATAACATTTAATCTTATTCCATCTCTGGTAATCAGTCCCCCCAAAATAATGATCAATGGTTGAAAATTTTCATACATAAAGATGTTCCTCATGGTTTGGGAGGAGAAAATCAGAAAAAAAAAATTTAAATAACCAACAACCAGGCATTGCTAACATAAATCTGCGGGGTTTTATACCATTATGATGAATGGTTTATGAAGGTCAGCTGAAGATATGTGTCCACCTCCCCGCCTCTCCCCAAAATTCATTGATCTTACACTAAATAAGTACAAAGAGGACAACATCGTAAAACCACAGTAGATTTGCGGTGACTTATAAAAAAGAAAAGACAGGGTGGTAGCAGAACTAGGGGACAAGGAAAAGAAAACGGAACTAGAATAATAAGAAAGGAGAAGCTGCTTCCATCATGGAAGCCCTAGGACGAGTAGATACAGATGCCAGGAGTGGGAGGAAGGGAAGGAATGAGTGAAAACTGTCTGCAGGAAGGTTGCATGCATTGGCCTCCCCTAATCTACCCACCCATCATCCCTTACCTCTTCTCCCACAAACAGCAAATGCATTTTCCTGGGCTGAAGCAGGAGATACAATTTCTAAGGACACTTAACAATCTTCCCAGAAGGTGTTTATGCTTCCAGAGTATAAATTATCAGCCCAGAATATGTTCCCCTTTGGCTAAGTGTCAGGGGAACATGGTGATATGACTTGTCTGCTTTTGTTCCATAAATGTCCAAGTGAAACCTGCCAATCAACTCAGCTGCCCATGTACTTGGTGGTGGACAGTGGACACCATTGCAGCTACCTGCAGCTATCAGTCAACCCAGTCTTGCATTCCTAGGATGAATGAACCACCCAAATCATCAAACACTTGAGGGAGAAAAACAATACCAAAGAAAGGAGCAAGCCAAATGCACAGAACTGATTCCAAGGAAAATAGAGATAACCCAGAAACAGACAAGAACTTTCAAAGAATCCTTAATAATATCTTTCTTCCAAGATTTCAAAAAAGATAATTACACACATAAAACAAGATAAAACAGGTGGCTATTTAAAAAAAATCAAAGAGCCAAAGGAAATGAGTTCATGAAAATTAAGAACATGCCTGCTAAAACAAACCAAAAAAACTAATAGAAAAACTGAGAGAAAATTTTAAGGAAATCCCTCAGAAATTAGAGCAAAGAGAAATATTTGGAAAATGAATAACAAAGTAAGAGTCACAGAAGTCCATTTGATGAAGTAAATATCCATATTCTAGGAGTTCCTAGAGAGATAATAGAAAAATGGAGAGAAAAGAATAATCACAAAAGTTAAAAATTAACTTCATAGAATTGACAAAATAAATAAGATTAAAAGGGCCCATCAAGTGTCAGATAGGACAAATGAGAAATACCATAAAGAAAACATCCTAAAGCCTTCCAGGGGCATGTATGCTAGAGGAGGTATGTAGAGAAAACAAAACAGACTACCCACAAAGGAATGAGAATCTCATGTGTTGAGCTAATTAGCAATACTGATTAGTAAAGGACAACTGAACATGTTTTAAAATGTCAAGGAGAAAATTAATTTGTCTCTAAATTTCTAGAGTCACACACACACACACACACACACACACACACACACACACACCTCTCAGTATGAAGATTAAAAAAATTTTGTCAGTCTTCAAGAACAAAATGTTCTCCATATACCTATCCATTTACAAAAGGCTAATTAGAAATAAAGTGAAACGAAAGGAAAAGGA
Organism: Eidolon dupreanum; assembly: GCA_028627145.1. Lineage (NCBI taxonomy): Eukaryota > Metazoa > Chordata > Mammalia > Chiroptera > Pteropodidae > Eidolon > Eidolon dupreanum. The sequence continues at coordinate 10,385 of JAQQSQ010001189.1, forward strand.
ATATAAGAAAAAAGGGAATCCCAGAAAGAGAATTCCAGGAGAGTAAGAAGCAACAACCCAGAAGACAGCAGAGCAGCAGGCCCATGAGGAAGGTAGAATGCACCGGATCAGAGCACTTCACAAAGGGTGTGATTGAACAGCTGGGAGGTAGTAGGGACTTGGTGAAGAAGGCATCTGCTTCCTCCACCAACAAGAAAAATGAAAGGCAATTAGCAAAGAAAAAGCCGTACAAGAAAGTCAGATTCCAACACAGTCAAAATATAACATGCCATGATTCTAGCGACTGATGGAATAGTAAAGAAACCAAATTCATCCAGCCTTGGTGCCTAGAACTTCTGAGAGGCACAGTTCTAATTGCAGTCATTAGCCTCTCTCGCCCAGGTTTTTCCAAAACACAAAGCATAAGACAGGGGCGTGTGAGGAGATAGTTCATTCTGGGAAGTGATCCCTGGTGACAGGAAGAATAGAACAGTGAAGGTGAGAAGTCCATCCAAGGGTATACTATAGAGCTGATCACCGCTGGAACAGTCCAGACTCCATCCCACTAGGGACACTCTGAGAATTATCTACCTGCAGAAGGAAGATGGGAATATGGACCCATTGGCTTCCATCCCCCATTAGTCAAGGGCTACCCCAGGGGCCTGGCATGTCCATGTGTGTATATGTATCAGAATGGCTGAGCAGCAGGCTTCCCAGATGCAGCAATAGAAAAGTCCCAGGGCAGAAAATGAGAAATACACAGTGTATCATTTAGAATTGTGTTTTTCATGTGCATGCAATATTTTGTAATAATGGCTGTGTAAATGAGAGACACAGATAGTATGTAGGCATTAGCACTGCTTACCAAATATTTTTGGCTCTCAGCTTTCACAACATATGATGGAATTGCACCTTTGGCCCCTCTGTGATTGAGGGGGACCATGTGATTAGTTCTGGCTAATGAACTGAAGTGAAAGTGATATCCCACTTCCATTCACGACATTTAAATGCTGATTCGAGGCACTCCAGAGCTTTCTTTCCATCTGCTATAGTAAACAACATTGCAAATAACAGTTGTTCCATTTCCATGAGTTGCCAAGAAGAGTCAGCACTGAGGCGCCAATCTACCCTAATAGACATGAGAGTGAAAGAGAAACAAATTTTTGTTGTTTAAAGCCACTGAGACCTGGGGATTATTTGTTACTGCAGCCTAACCTAGCCCATCCTGACTAATACAATGAGTACATGCTTTATAATGTTGTAGAAAGGAAATCAGCTTACAAAATTTTACGCACACACACACACACGTGCACGCACACACATGCACACACACAATAATTATACTGTACTTAAAAAAATAAACCTATACACAAGAAGGGATGGCAACAAACCAAGTGCTAATAGTGTTTGTGCTCAGAAGGAACATTAGTACATTTTCTCTTTTTAATTTTACATCATGAGCATGTGTTATTTATTAAAAAAATAAAATGAAATAAAAAATAAAACAAACACTAAAAGGAAAACATGAGTGAGAAAAAGTGCTGTATCTCAGAAGAGAGTTTGGTGAACAGGACTCTTTTGCTTTATACTTTTTATAAAGACTAAACTCCTATACCTTTTCCAACTCACAAAATATGCAAATCTCTGTCGAGATATCAGGGCAGGTAAGTCTTAAATGCTCAAGAGTTTACTTCACCTTTACAATTTGCATATTTTGAAGGTCTTCCAAACATTCAGTCGAGTTTTCAGGTCCCTTGAGCTGTTTCTACCCATGACTTCCAAATCTCCCAAAAACTTGTAGAGCTTTCACTAATACAGATTATTTTCCCCCAATGAGAAAAGAATCTTAGAAAATCCAGTTTGCAGAATTCAACATGAGGACTTGTGCATGCACACATGCACATTCACATCCACATGCAGATACACATTACAGGTCAGTATTTTAAATCATTTCTGGAGCCAGTCATCCAATTTCTTTCATGTCCCTCTAATCTATTTTCCAGACAGCAGCCAAAATTTCCTTAGGAAATTACATAGGTTCATATAAATTCCCTCCCTCAGTGCTCCTATAGCTTCCCATCACACTTAATGAATGAAATCTGAACTCCTAACCATGATCTTCAAGGTCCAGGTTATCCAGTCCCTACCCACTCCCCACTGACCATTACATACCAGCCATGATGTTCTTTCTCTCTAGTCCTTGAACACAAAAAGCTATTCTCCCACCACAGAGCCCCACTGCTTGCCGTTCCCATTCCTGGAATGCTGTTCTCTGGGCTCTTTGCAAGCCCTCCTCTTTCTCATCCATAGGATTCAGCCTAAATGCCATTTCCTCAAGGAAGCGTCCCCCAAACACCACATCCAATGCGATCCCTGTCCCCATTAGTCTCCCTCATCCAGTTCCTTTCCCTCCGAGAATTCACCACAACCCTGTTGCTTTTGCATATTTATTTGTTTAGGTGTTTGTTTATTGCCTGAGGTCTTCATCTAGTTCATGGTTTCCTCTCCAGCATTTAGAACAGTGTCGACACATAAGTGCTTCATACATGTTTGTCGAATGACTATGACAGACAGGCAGTGTACCCAGCTGTGAAAGGGCCAAGAGAA
>JAQQSQ010001190.1:0-12969 GCA_028627145.1 Eidolon dupreanum
CCTGTCCACTCTGCGCCGCGCCCGCCCCGCGTCCTGTCTGTGTCTCGAGCCGCGGCAGGCCGGGGCCACACTCCATGCTGCTTTGGGCCCTGCCCAGCCGCGGGCAGCACGGGGCCGTCCGCAGCTTCTGCACAAGCTGCTGTGGGCAAAATGCTCAGTGTCTGGTCGCATGGGGACTTGAACGCAGCAAAGTGACACCCCCCGCTGGGAGGGCACCCATAGCAGCCACCAGCGCTGGACGTGGGGGGCGTGGCCACGGCCCTCTCGGCCCCGGCTCCCACGGGAGGAAAAGCCACGTGCCATGCTAACGCGATGTCATTTCATTTTGAGTGAGCATGTGTTTTGCTTCTTCTTGGAATTTAAAATCCAGTGGAAGCAAGCCATTTTTTTGTTTTTTTTTTGTTTTTTTTTTTTTGCAATAAATTCTGGTATAAGACAACGGAAAGAGGCATGAACGAACTTACAACACAGCGACTCACTCGGGGACGGGGACGGGCAGCTCTGTCGGGGACGCCGTGAGGACGCCGACGCCCGTTTCCACGCGCCTGGGCGTCCGTGACCACGCGGGACACGCGAACCCAGGAGGAGCGGTTTCAGGCGCTCTGCGGAAGGTTCCGGAGTGTCTCCGCGGCAGTTCCCTCCCCCACGTAGCAGTGGCCGGCCCTGAGATCCTTCCATCGTCTCCAGAACTGGATTATTTCTTAGGGAACGGTTCACTTCTGAAACCTTGAACAGAATCCCATGGCAAAGGGAAACCCCGGTGCCGCAGTACACACAGCTCTGTGCTCGTCTTGCCTGGCTTAGTGACCTCCGCTTTGATTTCAGCGAAGCGGCTGAAACGGCCCATCCCGTAGGGGAGGTATCAGGCAGCTACCTGAGCCTGGTATCAATTGCTAATTGTCTCTGACTAGATGCCCACGGCGGATGGACCGCTGTCGGCCCGAGCGGCAAATTATGCGAACGCTGCAGGTGCAAACGCATGTGGGTGGCCAAAGATTTTATTGCTTTCCTCAGCATCACCGAAGAATTCCGCGGGATTTTCCTCATGCTCTCATGGGTGGCGTTAAAATATCTGTCTTGTTGTAAGTCATTGGAACTTGCTGTCTCAAAATGAACACCATTTTCCTGGGAGTTTTCCTCAGAAGATTAACCAGAGATGGCATTTTATGTATTTCCTTTATGCACGTGAGCACTGGGAAATCACGTCATCACACTTGTATAGTTTTGATGACAAAACACAAATTATCTTCCATTCCATCGTCCTTTATATCGTACATCTTTATATTTAAGGCAAACTGGACGATCCCGGCCCCCGGCGGCTGGCGCTCCCGCTCCTTGCTGCTTGCCACGTTCTCGCTGTCCCGTTTTGTCCTGCTGCCTGACAAACCCTGTTCCTCCTGCCGGAAATTCTCCTCTTCTGGGGAGCCCGCCCTGACCCTCTCCCTTCTCTGAACTCCAGCGACGCCCCGGCTCTCCTCTCTCGGCCCGAGTCCCGTTCTGCCGTGCGGGCACGTGGCATCGCAGAGCTCAGACTCACCTTGGAACACGAGAGGTGAGCGGGAACCTCCACCCAACAGGTAAAATACAAAGCGCCCCACTTAGGGCTACGGCTACGGTTCTTATCAAAATTTCGTAATTATGAGAGCACGTGGGCAGGAAATAGCTGGGCCGTGTGCCCGGCTTCACCTTATCTCATAAGCTAAGATAATGCCTAAGAAACACCCTTTATGTGAGGGGTCGAGGTGCAAACTCCCAGTTTCAGGGTGAGGAAGTCCACGGGCTGCAGCTGACAAGGCTGTGCCGCCTGTTTGAAAGTCCTAAGGGGGCGCTCGAAGCTCTCGTCACCAGAGACAGACTCACGACGGCACGTGGAGACGGAGGCTGAGGTGACTCTCGCGGTGATCACCTCCCGACACGGAGGAAAAGCGAGTCACAGCGTCGTGCGGCCGAAGTGTCACGTTCCGTCAATTCTATCTCGACTCCTAAAGGATGGAAATGCCCAGGACGGAAGCTGGGCCCCGTGAGGGCCAGCGAGGGCCGTGGAAGGAAGCGCTTGGTCAAGAATGAACGGCCCCCCCCGCAGCTGACTCGCCGCGCCCCCCATGCAGAACGGGGGCCACTCCTGAGAGGCAAGGCGGCCGACGCAGCGCTACGTGCGGCTGGCGGGAGGACGGCGCTCGTCACGCAGGGGTCCTCCGTGGGGACAGGGCCGTTTCTCCGGGGCGTTTGAGCGAGTTCCGTGGCGGGGAGGGTGGCCGTGAGGCTCAGCGTGGCAGGTGCCGCTGCCTCTGCTTCCTGTGGTTTAACCGGCCCGTTCGGCGTCTCAGACCAGTGTTCCGGAACTTGTGAGGACAACAAACCTGCACGGCTCCCGCCATGGCATCCGCCGGCCGTCTGGCTGACTCGGGGGCGCGGACAGTCTCCGCCGTGGCGGCAGGATGTCACGCTTCACAGACGCGGCGCTGGACGGCATCGTTACGCTGGGCGCTGGGAGCGGGCACTGTGCGGCCGGCGGCCTCCACGCACCCTGCGTCGGGGCAGGACCCCCGCGAGTGGCGGTGGACACGCCGCGCCCGGTCGTCCGGGCGCCTGCGGGTGGCCACACCTGCGCTGCGTCCCGCGCCTTCCGTGGAAACCCACGGGCGGGGAGCGCGGAGGGCCCGGCGCTGCCTCCAGCGCCTCCTTCCAGCCCAGCAGGAGAGACACCCGGCCAGGGGCAGGTGCGGGGTCCGAGGGAGTGACCGCGCGTACCCCGCACACCGCACGGCCCTTGGAGAGAGCACCCCGCTCTCCGGCCTCCGGGGTCACCGTAGCGGTGACAGGGAAGCGTGAGCGGGAGCGCGGGGGGTGTTAGGGCCTCGGCACGACGTCCCGAGCCCGACGCTCTCCCCGCACGCACGGGCCGTGGCCCTGGAGCCCGGGGGCGCGTGGAAGGGCAGAGGCCGACTGGGCCAGCCTGGGGGGGGGCACTTTACACCACGGGGCGAGACCACGGGGGGCTGAGTGCAGGAGGAGGGAGGAGGGGCCTGCAGCAGGACTGGGGGGGCAGACACAGGGGCGGGGACACGGGGACGGGCACACGGGGACGGGGACACGGGGACGGGGCACGGGGACGGGGACACGGGGACGGGGACACGGGGACGGGGACAGGGACACGGGGACGGGGGCACGGGGACGGGGACACGGGGACGCTGCGTCCTCGTTTTCGGGCGGGGGAGGCGGCAGCCGGTGGAGAGGGAACGACGTGGGGACAGACGGCCGTGGCAGGCTGTGGGTCCCTCCACCGCGTCACCATCCCGGTGACCTCGTCACCCAGACAGGACTCGCTCACCCAGCCCTCGCGCCCGCTCCGCCCGAGTCCCCCGCTCTGCCCCCCACCCCCGCCACCTCACCTCACCCCGCTCCGGGGGACTCACCTGCCCCATGTTGCCGCGTGCTACCTGTCACTCCATCGTCACCGTGGAGACAGCACCCAGAGCCTCTTAGAGGGAGAAAAGACCTCCGACCCCTGACTCCTGACCCCTCAGCCGTGGGAGACCAGCAGAGCCCGGCCCTCCCTGGAGTGCTGCTTAGAGGAAGATTCTGCCCCGGCCCTCGGCCCTCACCTGTTCCCTTCTCACCTGTTCCCCCCTCACCTGTTCCCTTCTCACCTGCTCCCCCTCACCTGTCCCCCCTCACCTGCTCCCCCCCGCGTGGAATCCAGTCACAGGCTGCAGAGTTCCAACACACGACACCGACGATCCTGAGAAGGCACCGGAACCTCCAGCGGTGGCCCACGGTGGATGCGGCTCGTGGGCTGACCCCCCTACAGCGGCCTCGAATTTGACACCCACACCTGAAACGAGGGGTGATCACCACGGGGCAGGGACACGTCGAAGCGGCCCGCACCCCCCCGCCCCACACCCCCTGTCCCGCACCCCACACCCTCCGCCCGCACCCCACACCGTCAGCGCCCGCGAGGGCTTCCGGCCCGGCTGCCCTTGGAGAGGCGGCGGCTGGAGGCTGGGGCTGGCCTCCTACGCTCGGGTCCAGAAGCTTCTGCTTCCGAAAAGCAAGTACGTGCTCCTGGCACCCGCCTGCCCTGCCGTCTGCGGGGTGTCGGTTCGTCCTGTGACCCCGGGTCTCTGACAGACGGGAGAAAGGCTGTTCACGGTGCGTGTGTTCGGCTCTCTTTCCTGCTGGGAGGACTTGCCGGCACCTTCCGTGCCTGGGGAACACGTGAGTCCCTGTGACAAACGGCACTTCTGGGGCAACTCGCACCGAGAGGCTGGGGACGCATTCACTGCGACCTGTGAACTTTTCCACCGAATTATACTCACGTCATCTGTGAAACTGTTTACACCGCTCACGATGCCGCGAACAGCTTTCATCAAACCAAAAGCTCGTTCAGAAATCACCGTTTTACAGAATGGTTAAATACAAATACATGATACAGAATTTACTGAAAATCGTTCTGACCTGGGCCTCACCTTGCCAGACGAAACGGCACTGAGCACGCTGCCTTCACACCTGAATCCGGCGGGGACAGGAGTCTGACACCCCGACATCTCTCGGGGGAGGGTGGCCCAGGTGGGACGCCGGCCGGGCAGAAGCCCAGTGCCGCGTGGGGGGCGAGCCTCGGGGCTGGCCAGCGGCGCCTCCTGCCCCCCAGACTCGGAGGCCGCAGGTCAACGAAGCTTCTGGACAGAGGCCGTCGCAGGAATCCGGACCCTTACGGCTGCTCAAGAGCCTCCCCGGACCTGAATGTCCCCGCTGCCAGGCACAGAGGAGCTTTGAGCAGGAATCACAGGCTGCCTGGGCCAGCAAGAGCCCCCGAGGGGACAGCGACGGCCGCCCCAGGAGCCCGGGGATCCCACGCGAGGGCCGTCTCGGCCCTCCAGGGCCTGTCCCCGTCGGGGTGTCCCACGTGGACGGAGCCACGGATGCATGCCTTCATACAAGGGATGCTGAGTCCGAAACTTAACTTTTTCTTAAAGACTGTTGCAAGTTGTGTTTGAAACCGTCAGGTATCGGAAATGGCTTTATTGCGTTAAAAGGCGAGAAACGGCTGGCGACGTCTCAGACGTGCAGTGGGGGTGCTGCCGTTGGTCTTCGCGCACGGACCGGGTCACAGAGCTCACAGCCATGGGACGGCTTCCCGGGGACCCGGCACGTTTCCGTTGGGACGCGTTACTGTTTGAACCTTTGTTTTAAAGGATATTCTCACATACTTAACCGCCGTGGGTTTTTATCTCCGATGCTGGCTGCTTTGTTTCTGTGTCGCATTTCTACGGTCGTGTTCTCACTCTGAGTTGCTTGCTGTTTGTTAAAATTTGTTATTTTTAAACCGATGCATTCGTCAATGTTTTTAACGTGGTGCCAACGTTTCATATTATATTTTTAAACAAACGACAGCTGAGTTGACCAAGTCACGTAGACGTGGGAGAGGAGAAGTGACATTTGTTGACTGCCAACCATCTACCAGCTGCTGGACAAAGCACTAACATAATTTAGCCCATTTAGTGCGAGACGGCCTTAGTCTGAAAAGCTCTAGAAAATGCGGAGGAGGGAGCGGGCAGGGCACAGAGCTCGGCCAGCCTGGGAGACCCGATGCTCACGGCCACAGCCCCCCTCAGCCAGCTCACCCCCCCAGATCCAAACCGGGACCGGCGGACGCCCCGACTTCCACACCTGTGGCCCCCGCTCTGAGCAGTGGACACTACGCTGAATCACCGCCCCCCGAGAGGAGCCCGCGGCCTGGCTGGGCTCCAACCGCCGGCCAGGCCCTTCGTCCTCCGGGGCCCGCTGGGAACACTACCCCTGAGGGCCTCCCACGGACAAGCGCTCAGTCTTCACCAGCTCTGTGCCCCGTGCTCCTGGGGACCGCCCGGCTGATCCGCGGGCAACAATGTGCCATTGTGGACGCCCCAGGAGGCGCATGAAAGCCTCAGTGTGCTCACTGTGCTCAGAGGCCCCTCGGGACAACGGCGTCGCTTGTGTGCAGCCTGCTCGGATCTTAAGGGCCATTATGGAGACGTTGCAAATGCTTTCACGACGCCCCAGGCAGAGAGCGCAGCAAATTTTTTTTCAAATCACAGAAAGCCATGGCGTCAACTCCATGCGTGTAACGTTGTAAAAATGAACACAATCTGGTTTTGAAAGACACCGAACGCAGTTTCCTTTACGGGTGTGAGGAACGCGTAAGCATCATTCACAACGGAAGCAGCAGAAGGCAAAGTCGCTAAGTCAGGGAAGGACGTGGCGAGCGGCTGGGGGCGAGGCAGGGGACGAGGCGGAGGGGAGGGAATGACTCAGAAGAAAAGATGCCACGACCCCCGAGATGGGCAGCGCCCCGGGAATGAACACAGCAGCCACGGTGTGTCGTCCTCCCGCCACGAGAGCGTCTGATGCCCCGTTACCTTCGAACTCGGTGACGGTGCAGAAAGGAGGCAGCGGGCGACTCGTCCGCGTCCTCGTCTGCACGCGGGGACGCGGGGACGCGGCCGGGGCCGTACGTGCCGCGCAGCGGCCCGTGGGAGGCGAGTCCTGCGTTTCTCCCACGGTCCCACTGCCTAACCCATGAGCAGGGCAGAGTGGGCATGTGACATGTGACAGGATGCCACGCCTGTGGTCGGAGGCCGTAGCAGTCTCTGGAGAAGCGTCGACGCTCGGCAACGGGACCGGGCGGGCCGAGCGCCTGTCCCCACGTGGCAGGGCGGGCTGCAAGGCGGACCTCCCGCAGCTTCCGGTCCGGGAGGGCAGCGTCTGGGGCAGCCACAGGTGTTGGGAGGACAGGGGGGGATTCGGGAAAGGGGAGCGGACAGCGGGAGTCCCAATCTGAACCTCTGCCGACCCCAGAACCACACGTGCAGACGCGCTCGCCTCTCGGACCCTCACCTCCTACGGCTCGCTTTCCTTCCAATTCTTCCAGATGCGCTCTGGGCGGCGGCTGGCGAGTGGGCGCCGTGCGGAGCGTGGGGACGGGCGGCTGAGCCTGACTCCTGTCGCTTCGTCCTCACGATCACAGCGACCGCCTTCCGTCCTGACGAAGGCCCTTGACTCTAGACTGGTTAGCCCTGGGCCGGCTACTCAAAGAGAACACAGTACTTACAGGGAAGTAACAAAAAAGAGAACGAAATTGGTAAAAATTCTGATCTGTTATAGATAAACGACAGCAGAGTGAAAGGAAATTGAAGGTCCGTGGGCAAACGCTGGCGAACCACCTGGCGGGTCGGCTCCCGGGTGTGGGGGAGCCGGGCCAGCGCCCCGCGAGCAGCTGGACCGAGGCCCACAGGCCGGCGGAGCCCTGGCGTCCTAGTGCCACCGTGTGGCCCTCGGAGAGGACACAGCGTATCTGCAGACAGAACTACACGGCACCTGCTGGACAGGAGACGCGGGCGTAAAGCTCGCTTCTCTAACCGTGCAACTGACCCCTGTTGTACGATGTACAGCATGAGAAATGCCCTTCGGTTTGTGTGTCTGTGACAGGAGGAAAAAAATATTAAAAAAAAAACAAATTAGGACACGTGAGAATTACATGACCGGCGTGAGGAACGCAGAGCTGAGAGGCAGATGGACACGTCTCCGGGGAGGAACCTCGGGATCGACCTTGGAGGCGGCTCCGGCGCTTTCCCTGCGGGTGGCCCGCGGGCCCCGGGCGGGACCCTGCCCCGCACGCCGCCGTCCGTGTGCGGGACGGGGCGCTCGCCACAGGCTTCACTTGCACAGAATCCGACTCGCTGCTCACACCGCGTCCTCGCACAGACTGCAGACCCCACGCTCGCGACGAACATGGAGCCCAAACGGATCGCAGCCCTAAACGTACAACGCAGAACGATAACCTCCGAGAAGGTCACGCGGGAACCACTCCAGGTGACCTCGGGTATGGTGGCAACTTTTCAGCCCTGACGCCAAAGGCACGAGCAGGAAAGGAGGGACGGTAAGCCGAGCTTCGCCGAAACTAAGAACTTCTGGTCTCTGAGAAGCCGCGTCCGTGGACCGAGGAGACGAGCCACAGACGGGGAGACAACGTTGCAAAAGGCACGTCTGGCGAAGGACTGTCATCCGAAACACGCGGAGAGGTCTTAAAACTCGCCGATAAGAGAATAAACAATCTGGTTTTAAAAAAAAAAACGAGTCAAAGGCCTTAACAGACGCCTCAGCACAGAAGCCGGCAGGTGGAAAGCGAGCACGTGACAGACGCCCCACGGCGCAGGTCACGGGGACGTGCGGGGACAGCAGCAGAGACACGGCCACATGCCCGTCAGAACGGCCACCGCCCGGGGCCCCGGCGACGCGAATGCCAGGGACGGGACCGGCGGGCGCCCTCGGTCACCGCCGGCGGGGAAGGAAATCGGTGAGGCCGCTGGGGATGGCGGCTTCGCAGTGTCTCACGAAACTAAAGATGCTCTCTCCACGCGCCCCCGCCACGCCTGGGCGTTCACCAGAACAGCCTGGAGACCGGCGTCCACACACACACCTGCTCGCGGTGTTCACGGCAGCTCCGCCCGCGGCCGCCCGGGCGGGCAGCGGCCAAGACGTCCTTCAGGGGAGATGCATAAACGAACCGCGGCCCGTCCCGAAAACCGGCTGCTGTTCGGCACTGGAACGCATGGGCTGTCAGCCACAAAGAGGCGTGAGGGGCCTTGGCGCCTGTCACCGGGGGAAGGAGGCCCATCGGAAAGGCTGTACGCCGTGTGCCTCCCGCCCCGTGACATCTGGGGAAGGCCGGCCCGGGGACGCCGGAAGGCCGTGGCCTCCCGGGCCCAGCAGCTTACGGCAGCGAAACGACCCTGCGTGGTGCTGTCGCCGCGGACACGTCATCCGTTGACCTACACCGATGAGACGGCGGCTCAGCAAACACCTGCTTACACCCACTCGAGCAGGAAAGGGTCGCCTGCCCTCCATCGCCTGCAAGGTGGCACCTGGTTATGAAGGTTTTATGAGAACGTGTTGCTGACCTCTCTAAAAATCAGGGTTATTCAGCTTCATGTTTCTTCTTTGGCTAATTCCTACTACATATTACATTTTTTTGGAGATTTGCCTTTTTATCTCAGTTTTTAGATTTGGCGGCAAAAAGTGGTTCAAAACGTCATCTCATTATGTCCAAATGTCTATTCTTCCAGAGCCATTTCCCTTTCTTCATTCCTAAGTTTGGTGTTTTGTGTCTTCTCTCGCTTTTCTTCCTTGGATGATTTTGCAAACAGTTGACAGAAAGTTATTAGAGGCTAAAAGTAAATGTCCCAACTTTAACTTATTAATTTTAATTTTAATCATGAATATGTTGTTAGCAATCGTTGACATATTAGTGATTAATGTTCACTGTGAATTTTTAATTAAATAATGAATATTGTTAAACAATGTTGTATTATGTATGTTATTTGTAAAGACAAAGGACAAAGTAAGACTGTGAGCTATTGTGAAAAACATAAAATTTTAGCACTCTGTAACTCCCACTTTTTCTAATTTTTCTCTTTCTTCTTCTTATGGGTATGAGTTTTTGTAGGAACCGGGGTGCTGAGCAACCAGAGGAAGAAGGCGCAAGCGTCTCAGATGAGCCCCTGGTGGGATGAGGCGGAGGGAACTGGGGGAGGGAAGGGTCGTGTCCACCCGTCTGACCTGGAAAGCGATGAACCGGACTGAGGCTGTGTCTGGATGCCCCCCGGCCGTTAACGAGCAAACGAGGAGTTTCACCCCAAACTCCATTTTGAAATACATGTTACATCACTTACTTTCAGTGGATGGAGTTGCAATACAAATTAATTCAGTTCTGCCTGATTTCATAATGCAGTATTTTATCATGTACCATAGGCCTCAGGAAACAGCTGACCGCCCAAGAGTAGAGTGAATGTGTGTGTGTGTGTGTGTGTGTGTGTGTGTGTGTGAGAGAGAGAGAGAGAGAGAGAGAAATTTGTGTTGTGTGTGATCATACACGGCCCTGTTTTTCTGCTTCTTCTAATTTCAGAAATCGTGGTTCAGAATAAAAGGCCGGAAATACAATGAGAAGATAGATGATGATAGATAGATGGTAGATAGATGATAGATGATAGATGATAGATAGATGGTAGATAGATGATTGACAGATAGATGACAAACAGATGATAGATGATTGATAGAGGGACACGCAGCCGTAAGTCTAACGTATGGTGTTTCTGCAGGCACAATAATCAAATCTCTATTTGGAGCAAACAAACCCCGAGAAAGGCTCCCCGATTTCCAGACTGGATCACTCACTGCTGACGGGCATGCAAACGGCAGAGGCCTCTCAGAAACCAGAGCTCCTGCAAGTGGAGAGTGCCTGAGGGCGAACACCCTTTGCAAGCGTGAGGTCCCCCGCCCACGGGGACACGCCCACGGGGCTGTGGTGCGGCGATGAGAATCACACACTGGCCACCCCGCGGGTGCCCGCTGCCTGTCCCCGCTGACTGTCCCCGCTGCGCGTCCCCGCTGCACGTCCCTGCTGACTGTCCCCGCTGACTGTCCCCGCTGCCTGTCCCCGCTGCGTGTCCCCGCTGACTGTCCCCGCTGCGTGTCCCCGCTGCCTGTCCCCGCTGCCTGTCCCCGCTGCCTGTCCCCGCTGCGTGTCCCCGCTGACTGTCCCCGCTGCGTGTCCCCGCTGCCTGTCCCCGCTGCCTGTCCCTGCTGCGTGTCCCCGCTGCGCGTCTTGCGGCCACCGGGGTGGAAGTCTGAAGCGCTGCCGTCTGGGGCTGGCAGCCTGGCCGTGCTGACCGCCCAGGGCAGACCGAGGTAGGGCCGCCGCCGCTGGCCGCCGCTGCGTGTGGCGGCTCGGTGCGCCAGCACGTTCCCTCCGCGTGCGGCGGCCGGTGTGCGGTGCGCGAGGAGACGCGTCCCTGAGGCTTGTTTGCGACGTCACACGAGGGGCCACCTGGGAAAGGCCCGGGGGCCTCCAAAAAGTGAGGCCGCGCCCAGCACCGGCTCCCAGTCCCGCTGCCGCCTGCCAGCCCCAGAGCGTAGACGCCACGTCCCCGCAGATGCCTGTGATTACCGCAGGGGACCCGCCGGGCCCCAGGCGCACACACCAGATGCTCGTCATCCGACTAGCGGGGAGCGCGGCTCCGGTCCCCCGGGCGGCGGAAACGTCCCCGCAGGAAGGGCACGGACGACCTGGACGGCTCTCGAATGCGTCACACTCACTGCGAGTAATCGGTCAAAAGCGACTTCTTACGTGAGTCGATGGACACGAAGTTCCGGAGGAGGCCAAACCACAGAGGTGACGTGGGGACCGGCCGGGCGGGCGCGAGGTGGGGGCTGCAGGCGCACGGGGTGAAGGTGAGCAGAGCGGAGGGGTTCCTGGAGGTGAGGGGCCCACAGGCGAGCAGCGGGCACCGTCCCCGGCGGCGACGAGGAACAGGGGGCTCCCTGGGCGTGAGGAGCCGTGCCGGTCCCCGCGGCTGGGCGGCCACGGTTCAGCCCCGGGCAGACCACGTGCCCCCTCCGCTCCTCTGTAAGACGGGACTGGGACGGCCTCTGCCTGACACGCTGTCACGGGGCCAGCACGCCGCCGGCTGCTGACAACACGGCGACCATCGGCACGGTGCCCGGGCCCGGGCGCCCGTCACCCCGGCGCAGCGCTGAGCTGCTGAGAGCGGCGGTCACGCGCTTGACATTTTCGCGCGAGCAGTTCTGGGGTGCGCGTGTTTCAGGGTGCACGTGTTTCAGGGGTGCGCGTGTTTCAGGGTGCGCGTGTTTTAGGGGTGCATGTGTTTCAGGGGTGCGCGTTTCAGGGTGCGCGTGTTTCAGGGTGCGCGTGTTTCAGGGTGCGCGTGTTTCAGGGTGCACGTGTGGGCAGCCCCGGGGACAGCCAGCGGCCCTGCCGCCCGCCGCTGAGGCTGCACTGTCACCCGCCCCGAGGGTGGGTGCCCCCTCCTAGTGACAGACAAGCCCGGAGCAGGGGCAGAACGTCGCCTCCGAGTTAAGCCGCAAACCCGAGCCCCGCACTCCGCTCGGCCCCCCCCACGCCCCCGTCCCTGTGAAGTCCGGGGCTCCGGGAGACGCGGGGGCCCCGTGTGAGCCTCCAGGGGGACGAGCCCCGTGACAAGGGGCCGGCACCTCCAGGCAGGACTCAGCGAGGGTCCGAGGCCTGACGCCGACCGTTTCCAGGAGCAAATGGAGATTTACGCACGTTAAAGAACCAAAGGTGAAGAGAAAAACGTGGTTTCTTCTGTGTCCGTACCAAAACGAAAATCTGAATACTCACATCTCCGTCCATAAATAAATTAGAATTTCCAAATTAAAAATGGCTCAAGTTATGCTTTGAAATGAGGAGCTATTTAATTATAAATATCGTCTGGATAGAAATTTTAGAAGAATTTAATTGAATGTGTTTTGAGAGTAGTAACATAACCTTAGAGCCCCGTGTCAATTTTGCCACTGGAGGGCGCTGTAACGCCAGATAACACTTGGAAACCCGGACTATTGCTCAGAAGCGGTCTTTTTGCGACGTGCAGTTAGGGCGTAATCCTAACAATGAGCTGGAAGTGCTTGTTTCAACGGTTGCTTCCCGCCCACCGGGCAGCCCTGTCACCTGTCACCGCAGAGGGGACGCCGGTGACCCTGGGCTGTCAGGGGGAGGGGGACTCGCTCAGTCCCAACACGGGGAACTCAAGGATGCTCCTTAAAGACACACATTTGTACGGGGTGAGATTTAATCTAATCTGTTTGCAGACGGACGGCGGGTCTTACAGACGTCAGCATTTACCTCGACGTCGCACGGGAAAGAGCCTTCCCGGAGGTCCAGGCCTCCGAAAGAGGCCCGGGTCGGGCCGCGGCCGGGGAAGGCACAGAAGGCCCCACCATCGGTCACGGCAAACATAAAAGACCCGTGATCCAAGCCCGTGGCCTCCCCTCCCTACTGCAGTTACCGCATTTGGGGCATAGGTCTCCGTCCCTTAACTGAAAATTTGGAGACCGACTATGCTTTAGGGATCGAATGCTCAGATTAAAAAGACAGAAAAGCCCCTAGAACACGAT
>JAQQSQ010001191.1:0-12965 GCA_028627145.1 Eidolon dupreanum
TTTTTTACTTCACATTATAAATTTCACACCTGTTATATTGTTATATCACGAGTTATCTTTAATTAGGTATTATCGTTATTTTCTGTCTGAATTTTAAATATTTTATTATTTTTTGTTGCTAGTGATATTTCTGGCTTAAATTACAAAACTGAGTCCATGTGTATTTAGAATAGTTGAATAAGTCTTGCTTTTCGTGCATCATTCTCTATTTTGATAACCGACTTATCTTTTTGAGGCAAAAGGAATCTGATACTGATTATATTTTTATATCAAACTTATTGACATGTTCTAGGTATTAGCTCTTATGCTATTTTGCAAGAAAATGTCTTGATTCTGTGACGTGAGGGCTGCTTTATTCATGTTTTCACTTAAATAACCATGCCGACTTTCTATTGGGCATTGATTACCCCCCACTGCCCATCCCACCCGTCCAGGAGTTGGCAAGTGCTTAGTATGTGCTGTGATCCTTTATTAAAACACAAATCCGACAGCTTCAATTAAAAAAACTGATCTCTTGTAGGGACAATAAAATGTAAACTGTCTTTTAGGCAGGTAAATATTCTTATCTTTATTGACCGGTTACTCTTTTCTCTCTGGTTTAAATTACTAAATACTCACAGATTGGCTAAGCATTGTACATGTCCCTAAAGGTCACAAAGGTCGTCCAGTAGACAATGAAGTATTGATTACAGTGCTTCAGAGCCAACATCGCAGCTTAACTGTGCTCAGTAAATCCACACGGCCCTGCGAGGCCTGGAAATACCTGTTGATGTGTCAGTGCAACTGTTACCGTGCGGATGAGTTTCTCCTTAGATTGTGTCTTAAATTAGTCTTTTCATCTAAAACGTAGTATTTTAGAAACATTTGGTAATTGCACAGTAGGAATTCTATGCCATTTTTAGCATGAATGGCAATTTCTGAATTGCTAATAGATATAATTTATGCTAACTGAGATTTTAAAGAAATCACTGAGGAAAATGAGAGCTTTCTCTCCTGCTGAGATTATTTATGAAATGATTCAAAACATTTTTAGAGAGCAAGTGCATGATCATGAACAGAACCGTGCATCAACGTAACCGATTTTTCAGTCACCCACGACTGTACGATGATGCAGGTGACTTCAGCATGTAACAGCAGCGGCTCCAGGCTCTTAATCAACAACAAGTTCTTAACCCATTGCTCTGCTCTGCTGTAATCACCGTGCCTTCCAAGGTGCATAAAACATGGCATCCAAGGAGATACGGGTTTGCAAGTTGCAAGTTTGTGATGATTCGTTGTAATCGTGCTGTGCTATGTGATGAATTATTCTCATCTATAAATATAACTTTTGTTCCATTTTTGATTTTCAGTGTCAATTGAATTAAGTTGATTCACTTTAATTTAGTTTCTTAAATCTCAATTTGAGAATTTGTAGATATGTCTATAAGCGTAGTAGCTCTTGGGTTTCTTCTTTAAAAATAATTCTATTTGAATTAAAAAACAAAAAAGTTGCAGAAGTTGAATTCCTAAAATTTTGTTGAATGATATTTATTTTATATTTTAAAATATTTTTGAGGGTCAGCTACCAAGCGACTGTAAAGAATGTGTGGGTAGCTGTCTTCCTGAAAATCTACATATGTAATTTACATGTCTTTATATTTTATCATTTCTTACACTTTAAGGAAAGTCAATATAGGTGATGAGGGCAGTTTTAGGGGGAAGTAAGATATATGTGAATGTTTTGCTTGATTCTCAATTGTTGTAGAGCTGCCCAAATATCTACTTTCAGAAAACGAGGCGAGCATGTTTTCTTTTTACCATTTCGTGAATATAAGGTTAACACGACTTTTCCGTTATGAGACTTTCTGAGCTGTTATCAGAAGACACGTTTGCCTGTGTGCGCTTACCGGCTGGGGGGCTTTGCTGCCTCACCTGCTCAGATGTGCCCATGAAGATCCATAGAATAGACGATGAGTGTGGAAACTGGAAAATTACATACAAGAAAATCAGAAGCTTTTAGAAGACACTTTTAACGTAGTTGAACATTCTAATTGTCTTTTTTTCCTTTTTAGGTTTTATATGAACAATTCAAGTTTTTCTTGAACCTCTATTTTCTGGTAGTCTCCTGCTCACAGTTCGTACCAGCATTGAAAATAGGCTATCTCTACACCTACTGGGCTCCTCTGGTAAAAGAAAAGATTTTGAAATTAAATGTTTAGAGTATAGTTTTAAGACTTGAAATGGTTAATAGACAAATTGATCGGATTCTTAAAATGTTTTGAAATTAAATATTTAGAGTATAGTTTTAAGACTTGAAATGGTTAATAGACAAATTGATCAGGTTCTTAAAATGTGACATTGTTGCTCTGCATCATTGAACTTCTGTTAAAGGATTTGACAGCGTGCTGTCGCTAAAGCCCCTCACAGCCGCACCCCTTGCTGGCGGGGTTCCGCAGCCTCTGCGGGGGCCTGTGCACCTGCCCGGGTGGCAGGCCTGTCCCCCACCCAGGTCCCCACCGTGGCCACAGAGCCGCTTGGAATCCGGGGGGTCGGGCGGGGGTCTGCTTGGTACGTTATTCTCTCGCCACCGTTGGCCGATGGTGACCGTGCTGAAGTAGCACAGTGAAGCCCGGACAGTTCCTGGTGGACAGCTCAGGGCGTAAAACTTTGTGAAAGGCAAGTGATACTTAGCACCCCATACTTCCATTTCAGACACGTGCTGCATTGATAATCGTTCCATGCTGTTTGCTGGTCGTTTTTATCAATTCTCAGCTCATACAAAGGCACGCCCTCGTCCCCTCTCCTGGAAAAGCGTGTGGTCCTTTGGTCTGCTCAAGGGCGGTCGGCCCTGCGCGGAGGGGGCCAGGGCTCAGGCGCCCGCTGGCGCACCCTCGGAGCCAGGGTCTGCCGCAGGGGACCGGAGACGGGCTAGGAGTCAATGGTTCAGGCCAAGCCAGCCCTCCTGTCCCTGTCACGTGGACGCGGCCCCGGGGGCGTGAGCGGCGAGCCGGGACCAGGCGCGGCGCTGACCGTGTCCGTGGTGGCCCTCACCCGCGCTCCGGTAGACGGCCATCTGCAGCATGGGAGGGTGGTTTGGTTGTCTCCACTGGAGGCCCGAAAGTGGATATGAGGAATTTCTCCTGAAGAAATAACATAGGTCACAAAGTCTGAAGAACGTCTACTTTATTTTTGTTGTAAAACTTTTAAAAGTCAGCTGTCTAACAACGGATCATTTATGCTCTGTGCCATGCATGTGTTGGGCTACCGTGTTCCGTGTAGCTTTAAAGATGAAGTTTAGAAAAAGTATTTAACAACGTTAAAGGTACATCTGTCAGAATGATTGGGAAAAGGGGGTTAAAATGTGGATAGGGTGAGATCTGCACTCTGACCATCCAGGAGCGAGCCATCCGTGCCCAGTGCTGCAGTGACTGAGACTGTGACTGAGACCGTGACTGCAGTGACTGAGACGGGCAGGTGGTGTCCCGGCCGAGCCTGGGGCGGGGACAGAAGACTCAAACAGGTCCATAGTGCTGGGCGGCCAGCCCAGACCTGTGAACGGGAAGGTGAAGAGTCGGGTAGGGGCAGCGAGAGGCTAGGCTGCTTTAGAGCAGTAGGCCCTTCTGAGGGGTGGCCCTGAATGACATGTGAGTGGCAGGAGAGAGGGGTGCGCTGTGTGCAGAACAGGGAGGTAAGATCTGAATACATACTTTTCTAAAGAAGATAGGCAGGTGGCCACAAGCACGTGGAAAGAGGCGCCACTTTGGGGAGCAGTCTGGCATCAGAGTGCTGAGGGAACAGTGAGTGCACACCCCGAAGGCCCGTGGACGCAGATGGCCCAGTGGAGGTGGCCGGGGCGGGGCAGGAGGGAGTGGCGGGTGTCTGCTGTCGGGGATGGGTTTCTTTTTGGGGTGATGAAAATATTCTAAAATTGGATGATGGCACAACTCTGAACTACTAGACAAATGAATTGTATACATTAAGAGGGTGAACTTTATGGCACGTGAATTGTATCTCGACAAAACCATTACTTTTTACAGCGCGCCGAAGGACCCACGCGTGGGATGGCAGTGCCGCGGCTGCGGGCGGCGGCGGGGAACACGGGCTCTGGCCGCCTCCCTCTTCGTGCTGGAGCTGGGGGGCAGCCGGTGATGGCACCTTGCTCAGTGGTTCCCAGATGGCTTTAGGGTGCTCAGACCAGTGCTCTCGGTAGCCTGGGAGTGCCGTGGCGAAGACCGGCTGGGGGTGCGTGTCGGGCTTCGGGGACTGCGGTGGTGCTGGCGCCGGGGCGGAGGCCACGGGGGCCGGGCGGAGAGCTGGCAGCTCTGGAGCCCGGGCTTGCAGCGGGGGCCGTCGAGGGCTCGGGCCGTGACTCGGGGGGCCTGGCCCTGGAGGAGGCTTCTGTGGTAGGGGATGGCGCGGTGACACGCGGGCGGGGGCTAGACGGGGGAGCCATGGCATGGTGGGAACTGAGCGCCGCCGGGGCCGGGCCGACACGGCAGGCGAGCACGGTCCAGGTGACCGGCCACGCATGTGAGGGCCAGAGGGAGTCATGACGTTACTCCCTGCTGGTGGCTGTGGCACGAAGGTCGCAGCTGTGCTGGCCAGCAGGCGAGTGGAGCCCTGGGCCTCGGGGACTGAGGGGGGTCACGTGGGCCTTCAGGGGTGACGGCGTAAGGGGGAGCGCGTTTCCGTGGCGGCCCCCTCGCTGTAGCGCGTTGGTCATTCAGGGAAGGTTATCGTCCTTTCCATGGAAATTCATCCGGTGGTGTGTCACTCACAAAGCAGATGGAGCACGTGTGTCGGTGCGAAGCCTGCCGAAGAGAGCTCTGATGCATCACAGGGACGTGGGCTTGAAGAACGTTCACGGAACATGGGTCAGAAAATGCATACGCAGCTTTTAGAAAAGACGGGTGTAGCCACGTCAGCGGCGTGACAGTGCACGGCAGACGACGGGAATGTGAAACTTCTGTTCAGATAGTGTCGTATTAACCTATTCAGGCTCCAACAAGGAGAGGAGGAAAGTTCTGTGCTCTCAAGTGCGGCCGCCCGATTCCGCACTGCGTGAGAGGAGGGGTCAGGGCCAGCGCCGTAGCCGCGCACTGCATTGTGTCCCTCAGTGCGTTCCTTCCCCCAGCAATGAGGTTTGAGGGCAGCAATGATAAGGTTTCTGTGTCAGTCTCGTGAACTTGACATTTGAACGTGACTGTCTGTATCTGATTCGTGGGCTTGTGGAAGATCGTTCCTTTATTTTTCTTAGGGTCACTAGTGTTTTCTGATGTTCAACTTGAAGTACATATTATGATTCGAATTTTAAAAATCATCTTGGGTATAGTAAGAATTGTAAATCTTTTACTACGTATTGTATTTCTTTTATAGTATTTTGTTGTCACTTTTCATCGTTTTTCTTTGTTTTTATTTATTTAGTTTTAGAAGCAGTACACAGCTGACCCCTGAACAACACAGGGCTTAGGGCCCCACAGAGTCCAAAATCCGCATGTAGCTTTTGACTCCCCCAAAACTTAGTTGTCCCTGGGCCTCCATGGGGAATGGGTTCCAGGACCCCCCGCAGATACCGAAGTCCATGGGTGCTCAAGCCCTTTCTGTAAAATGGGGTGATCAGCGCGCAGTCGGCCCCCTGCGTCTGTAGACGCCCCCCCACCCCCTGCAAATCGAAAACAATACAGGTGTTCGCTGAAGAAGCATCTGTGGGTGACTGGACCCTGCACAGGTCACACCCTGTTGTTTAAGGGTCAGCTGTAAATCAAAGAAAGAAAAGACTAAATCGTAAAAGCATTTTTCTTATTTTTTTGTTAAAGTCAAATTTTCTCAAGTACCTTATTTCATTTTGTTTTATAGGGATTTGTCTTGGCTGTTACTATCACGAGAGAAGCAATCGATGAATTTCGGCGTTTTCAGCGAGACAAGGAAGTGAATTCACAGCTATACAGCAAGCTTACAGTAAGAGGTTAGCAAGACACTTTTAATCCTGTTTATCATTTGTTTAATGCAGTTATTTTAGAATCGACATAAGTGAAAGAAAATGTCTTAATTCTGTTAATGAAAATAGTATTGTGTGATTGCACATAGTATCTAATTTTCTTATAATAGTACAATGTACACAGTTTCAGGATAGAATTTTATTCTGTAGATGCTTGGACATATGTTTGTGTGAATATAAATATATAAATGCACCTAAACACACATGCATACATACGTGTACATGTATATTAATAATTACATAACATCTGTCACAGTTCGCATATAACGCATGTGTACTTAGACACACGGAAACCCACCTGGGCACACATGTTTTCTGTGAAGCACCGTGCCACTGCATTTAAATCTCTCCTTGCATTATATGTGAAACACAATCATAAAGTTAGACCTCTAGTACCATGGCCTTCGAGCACCTAAAATGAATGTCATGATCCCAGGTGCTAACGGGTGTGTGCCGGTTTCCTTGACCCTCATGCCGGGCTCCCCCCTTGCTTAATTTTTGTTTTTAAAGAGCTCGTGTATTTGGTTTTTCAGTCTTAGTAGAAAAGCAGTGTTTTAGAACTAGGTGGCATGAAGCTACCACAGATAGGCATTGTCACAGTGGAAAGTGACAGGGAGGAAGACACCACAGAACCACGTGAGTATTTATAGCACCGCGAAGTCTGCTCAATGTGGAGGAGTTTAGAGTGGCTTTGTGTCTTCCATTTGCATATGGGCGTCTGTACAATGAATTGTTTATTTGAAATAATCCCATCCAAAAAAATTCTGTTTACAGCTTCTTGGGAGATATTTCACATAACAAAATTCATGCATTTAGAGTATACAGTTCAGTGGTTTTTGGTGTATTCACAGTTACGAAGCCATCACCACCATAATCTTAGAACCTTTTTAACATCCTAGAAAGTATGAATATATGTATATTAACAGTCACTCTTCATTCTTGCTCCATCCCTACCCCACCCCCCACAACCTCTGCTCTGCTTTCTGTCTGGGGATCTGCCTCTTCTGGACATTTTGTTTAAGTGGAGTCGTGCAGTGCACAGTCCTTTCTCTGTCACTTGGTGAGGTGTCTTCAGGGTCCGTCCAGTTGCGGCCTACATTGGTGCTTGCTGGCTTTTTAGTGCCAAACTGTCTCCCGCTGTGTGATGCGCCGGGTTCTCTTTGCCCACTCGTCAGTGGATGGACATATGGGCTATTTTCACTTTTAGACCATTGTAAATAATGCTGTCATGCACATTGACGTGTCAGTTTTCGTGGGAACATTGTTTTAATTTCTTTAGTACCTATTTCTAAGAGTGAAATTGCTAGATTATGTGGTAACTATGTTTTTCATGAACTGCCAAACTTTTTCCTAACTTTCCAAACTTTTTTGCTGCACCAGCAATGTATGAGGGTTCCATTTTCTCCACATCCTCATCAGCACTTATTGTTGTCTCTTTTTGGCTATAGCCATCCTAGTGGATGTGCAGTAGTATCTCACTGTGATTTGATTTGCATTTCCATAATGACTAATGGTGTTGAGCATCTTATGTGCTTATTGGCCATTTGTATATCTTCTTCGCAGAAATGTTTATTCACGTTCTTTGTCTACTTTTTAACTGGGTTATTCTTTAATTGTTGAGTTGTAAGAAGTTCTTTATATATTCTAGATTTAAGTCCCTTGCCAGATATATGATTTGGAAATATTTTGTCTCATTCTGTGAGTTGTATTTTTTCTTTCTTGATGGTGTCTTCTGATACACAAAAGTTTTCAATTTTGATGAAGTTCAACTCACCTATTTTTTCTTTTGTTGCTTGTGCTTTTGGGGTTTTATTTAAGAAACAATTTGCTAAACCAAGATTACAGAGATTTACTTCTATTTTTTTTTCTCATTTTCTAGTTTTAGTTCTTACATTCAGGTTTGTGATCTATTTTCATTTCATATCTTGTGTATGGTGAGTCCACATTCTTTTGCATATGACTTATCAGGTTGTTTCAGTACCATTTGTTGAAAAGATTATTCTCGATTGAATTGAAAAATTAATTATTAAAAAGCTTTGAGGCTTAAAGTATGGCATGTTAGAGGAAGGGCGTGTTGCAGAGAAGGTTAGCTTTAGTTTTGCAAAAAAAAAAAATCCCCATAATGGCCAGGTAACTTCGGTTTGCCTTTTTTAGGATAGAGTATCGATCTGGCTTATTCAAAAAATTTATTTTAATTGTGGTATTTGGGCAGAGCAGAGATTCGTTTCTGTGTATTAATCGTGTCATTCAGAAGTAAGTGGTGTGGTGACGTCAGCAGAAACGGCGGAACAGGCAGCTGCATGCGCCCTTTCTTCCACAGAAACACTGAAAAACGGAGCAGAACCTGAGCGCTGACGTCATCAGCACTCCGGAAAGCAGTCAGAGGTGTCGAGCACCCGAGTGACGGCGAATCCAGGAAGAGGCAGCCTAGAAGTAGGAAAGCTCTTCGGTGTGTCCCCTGCCCTTGCTCCACGCCCCCGGCATGGCGCCCATCTCTGCAGGGGGCAAGGAGGACGCATTTGCAGTGCATCGTGGTCCTCTGTCTGACATGTCTAAGGGCCGCCAGAAGGACGGACCCAGGACCCCGGGCTTCCTCTCACCTGGCTGGGAACTCACACGGGGCAGAGGAGCCGAAAAGCAGCGGGCCTTTTCTCACGTGCATGTGAGGCTAAGGGTCAGTTGAGACATGCGACAGAGTATTAATGCCACACAGAAGAAGCTGGGGAGAGGATTTCTTTGGAAAATTAGGGCACTCAAAAGTGCCTGTGTTTACTGGGGAATGGTGAAAGCCACTTTCAAGGCCGGAGCCGGACACATGCTTGGAGAAGACCCGAGAAGGTCTTTTGCCTCTGGCCAGTTGCCAAGCTCAGTGCAAGCAGCGAAGACCGAGGCAGAGCTGAAAACAACCTGCCTGAGAGCTGGAGGCCCCAGCACAGGGCCGGTCTGCCGGGCCTGGGACGGGCTGGCCTGCCCCCGCCCCGCCTCCTTTTACTGCCTCCCCTCCCCCTCCCCCTCCCCCTCCCTCTCTCTGTCCCTCCCCTCTCCCCCTCTCTCCCCCTGCCCCCTCCTCTCTGTCCCCCCTCCCCCCTCTCTCTCCCTCTTTTTCCCTCTCCCTCCTTCTCCCTCTTTTTTCCTCTCTCTCCCCCTCTCCCCCTCTCTTCCCTTCCCATCACATGTAAGGAAATCTTTTTCTGAGACTACACGTGACAAAGAATATACACTTAACAAAGTGAGTGTAGAAAAATTACCAAACATATGTGACCACAGCATATACCAAGAAACAAAGTGTGGCCCATTCACAGAAGACATTAGGAAAAACTATTTCTGAGGATTTACTCGACAAGGGGTAAATCAACTGCTTAAATATGTTTAAGGAGCTAAAGGAATCAGATTGCCAAATGATATCAGGAGAATGATGTAGTAACATAGGGAGTGTCAATAAGAGCATAGAAATTATCAGAAGCAAAAAGGAAATTCTGGAGCTGAAAAGTAAAATAAATTTAAAAAATCAAAGTGTTTCACTGTCAGATTAGAGTAGGGGAAAGAAACAGTAAACTTGAACTTAGGTCCTGTGAAATTATCCAGTCTTAGAGCAGAAAGAGGGGTGAAGGAAAGTCGATGTCTCCCGGGAGAGCCGCGTGGCGGCCTCAGGCATGCTGCTGTGCACACAGCGGACTCGAGCAGGGAGGCGAGGAGGACGGGCAGAGACGCTTGAAGGAGGAATGGCCACTGACATCCCCTCCTTGATAAAGGACATGCATCTCCGCATTTGTGAAGCTCAGTCAGTGCTTGTAAGGACAGACGCAAGGAGAGCCACGCAGAGGTACGTCGTGGCCGCCGTGTTGCAGCCTGAGGACCAGGAAGACACTCTGAGAGTAGCCACTCGCCACACACGAGGGGTCTCCGATCAGATGATGAGGAAGTAGCAGGCGGAACACAAAGGGGTGACATTTTAAAAATGGTCAAAGAAAAACCACCAATCAAGAGTACTACATCTGGTTAAACTGTCATTCAGAAATGAAGGAGAAATTATGACATTCTCAGATAAATGTAGAATTCAAACACACACACACATATCCATGTTTGTCGCAGCAGTATCTGCAGTCACCAAAAGCTGATAAATACCCACCAGTGGGTGAATGGGCAAATGAAACTTTGCTGTATTCATACGTGGAACATTATTCAACCATAAAATTTAATGAAATACTAACACATGATAGATCGTGGATGGACCTTGAAAATACACTGTGTGGAAGAAGCTAGTCACAAAAGGTCATGCGCTGTGTGACTCCATTTATACAGAATACGCAGAATGGGCAGAGCAGTAGGGACAGAATGTAGACCATGGTTGCCACGGCCTGGGGGAGCAGGCGACGGGAATAGCTGCCGAGGGGTCGGGGTTTCCTTGTGTGGTGCAGAAAGTGTTCTGGAGCGCGATGCACGTGGTCGCACAGCACTGCGAACGTGCCGAGTGCCGCTGGACTGTCCCCTTCAAAGTGGCTGGTGTCACGTGATGTCAGTTTCACCTAAAAATAGTACGCAGTGTTGAGGAAGACATATTGATACGTTTTTTACATTCGTGATATTTGAACTCAAAGTACTTTAAAAGTAATTTTTAATGGTTTATTTCTTATACTGAAGGGAATTTACCTTTTAAAAAAAAAAAGGTCATCATTGCTGGTGACCTCTGGAGTGGACGTTTCACTTGGAGAGGATGATAACGATAGCTGCTGGTTTTTCACGTGTGTGTGTGTGTGTGTGTGTGTGTGTGTGTGTCAGACCACATTCGTGGTGTCCTTTCACAGGCCGCCATCCAGGGTCGGTTGGGTCCTGTCTATGCTAAATAGCCGGCCCCAAGGCGCGTGTTTGGTGGAGCGATTGTTCTTCACTGTCACCTCCCGGTGGGTCGCGCCAGAGGCCGGGGCGGGACAAGAGCATGAAGCAGACTTACCTTGTGCAGAATTCCCGAGGAAGAGGAGTTGGAGTCGCGTGGCCGTCTGCTCGTGTTCTCGGAATCGGTCCGTGTTTTTCCCTGTTGCTGGGGAGAGGCGTATAAATTGGATGCCTCGGTCGTAATTATCCAGTTGGCTAGTTCACAATTCAATTCCACAAACATTTACTGAGTACTCACCGTGTGTTAGGCGCTGTGATGACCTCCTGAGATTCAAACACGAACGAGTCCTGTGCTTTAAAGAGCTTGTGCCGTGGTCCAGCAGATGGATAAACCCGGAGGTCTTTGTGTTTTAGTCAGCCACCGAACCTGCAGGGCTAAGTCATCAACGACCGTGAGTGCATTTTCCAATATTAAACCTAAAACGAACGTGAGATCTTATATTTCAAAATGGAGCCTGAGATCTTATATTTCAAAACTGTGCTGTGCTCACTCAGACAGCTGGTGGTGGCTGCTTTCCAGCCTCATGCTTCCTTCACTAGTCCTGGCATTTTGTCGTTTGACTTGTTTTCAGGTGTTCAGAAATATGAGCGTCTCTGACCTTTGAACCTTGTGTAAATCGTGTGCGTGTGAGAGAGAATGAGAAGACATTTACATATTTACGTGTTTCTCGGGTTTCGGCTCCTTGCCGAAACAAGCCGTGTTTACGCAGAGCGCAGGGGCCGAGTTCTCCGTTCCCGTGTTCAGTGTCTTGATTCGTATCATCAGCACTGTCGCACACTTGTAAAACTCTCACTCTTTTTTTTACATTTAAAAACCCCATGAAATGTCTCGGTGAAATTTGTCATCTTTTAGTGGCGTTGACTTCGTTTGTGAGTAATAATTATTCCCTTAAACATCAAGAGATTTTTAGATCTCTTCAGTGCCTTTTTATGTGTTGTCTATGCATTTTATACACTGTCACAGGGAAATCATAAAATGTAATTGGTTATATGAGTTACTATATTTTCTACTTGGCAAGAAGAATTTCCTTTTGTGATAGTCATATCTTAAGATAGTTTTTTTAATAGTATACTCGAGTGTTAGCTAAATTTTCCCATCAGAAATTGCTTAGCAGCTGATACACTTGGAAGTAATCAGAGTTGATTGCTGCAATCCAATATTCAGAGAAACACTGATGACTTTCCTTATTTTATTTATGTGGTGTCATCTCTTGTTCGTCCACTTTTGTGACAGTGTAGATGAAATACAACACCGGATATTTGAAAATCATTTATGTTTATGTCATTTTATATAGTCAAAGCGCTTCTTAGATAAACATGCTCAGCTTCTCACATACTCGTCTCGTGTAGTCCCTTTTCTTGAAGTAGCCGGTCGTCATCTCTCATCTGTGGTCTGAGCAGCTTTTGAAAGGAATCCATTCCAATACTTATTTATGAATATTCAGCCTCCGTTATTACATTACTCCTGTACAGTAATATTTGTCGATCTGGTGTATTTGTCAGGCACAAACACACTGTAGGTTTATTTTCTTGTCCCTTGAGTTCTCGGTGTCTGTACCGAGGTGGACTCGGGTCTGGGTGCGCGCGTGTAGGGTACGTGCGCGTACCCATCACCCACGTGGCCGAGGTGTCCCCCCAGGCCCCGTTCATTTCTTCCTGGGGTTCAGACGCTAATGTGTTTTCTCACCTCGTTTGGGGATGAGGGCCTGGAACACGTGAAACAGAAGTAGAAACACAGAGTATCTTCTTACACGTGCGGGTGTGCGCCTGTGTCTGGTGGCAGCAGACGCTCCCTTTAGGAACTGCTAGTCCCCGCGTCACCGGACTCAGCCCCCCTCAGAGCGCCTCCCCGAGGCGAGGCAGAGCGGTGCGCACGGCTGGCGCTCAGTCGATGGAGTCATTAAATAGATGAGGAGTGTCCAGGTGAAACGTGAGAAGTCCTGGCGGATACTGTCAGGGGGCTCCTGGCGAGGTGGCCGCGCCTGCAACTGCGCCTTACGCTCACACGCGCCCCTCCCCGGGCCCGCCCCTGGACCCCGGATACGGACCCTGTATCCCGGACCTCTGACCTCCAGGCCCCTCCGAGTGCCTCCTG
>JAQQSQ010001192.1:0-12964 GCA_028627145.1 Eidolon dupreanum
CTAACTTTATACCTCAAAAAAGAAGAAAAAAAGAACAAACTAAACCTCAAATTAGCAGAAAGAAGGACATAATAAAGATGAGAGCATAAAATTAAAGAAAAAACTAGAGACTAGGAAAACAATAGAAAAAAAAAATCAATGAAACAGAGTTGGGTTCTTTTTTATAAAAAGCAACTCTTGTGCACACTGCCCTGTCCTTAACTAAATTAAGTGAGAGCAAAAAGAGAAGACTCAAATAACTAAAATCAGAAATGAAAGAGGAGACATTACAACTGATACCACAGAAATAAAAAGGATTATAAGAAACCTCTGTGGAAAAGTATAAGGCAACAAATTAGACAAACTAAAAGAAATGGATAAATTTTTAGAAACAAACAGCCTACCAAGACTGAATCGTGAAGAAATAGAAAATCTGAACAGATCTGTAACTAGTAAGGAGATTTAATCAGTAATCAAAAACCTCCCAACAGTGAAAAGCTCAGGACCAGGAGGCTTCACTGGAGAATTCTACCAAATATTTAAAAAAATAAAAATAAAACAAATTCTTCTCAAACTCTTTCAAAAAATATTGAAGAAGAGGGAATACTTTCAAACTCATTTTATGAGGCCAGCATTACCCTGATACCAAAGCCAGACAATGATACAGGAAAAGAAAACTGGAGCCCAATATTCCTGATGAATATTGGTGCAACAATCCTCAGAAAAAAAAAATTCAAGCAAACTGAATTCGACAGCACATTAAAAGGATCGTACACCATGACCAAGTGAGATTTATCTCTGGAATGCAAGGATGGTTCAACATATGAAAATCCATCAGTGATATACACCACATTATCAGAATGAAGGACAAAATCACTTGGTCACCTTATTTATGCACAAAAAAAGCATTTGCCAAAATTCAACACCCTCTCATGATTTAAAACAAACAAACAAACAGCAACAACAACAACAAAAACCACTCAAACTAGGAATAGAAGAAAATTACCTCAACATAATAAAGGCCATATATGAAAAACCTTCAGCTAACATTACATTCAATGATGAAAACTAAAAGCTTTTTCTCTAAGATCAGGAACAAAACAAGGATGCCCAGTCTTGTCACTTTTACTCACCATTATACCGGAAATCTTAGCTAGAGCAATTAGGTAAGAAAAAGAAAAAATAAAAAGGGGGGCATCCAGACTGGAAAAGAGAAAGTAAAATCACCTCTGTTCTTAGATGATGTATATATGTTATAATAGGAATGAACCTTGAAGACATTATGCTAAGTGAAATGAGCCAATCACAAAAAGACAATACCACATGATTCCACTTACATGACGCACCTAGAGTAGTCAAATTCGTAGAAAGAGAAAGTCGACTTGTGATTGCCAGGAGTTAGGGGGAAATAGAGAGTTTCGTTCAATGAGGACAGAGTTTTAGCCATGCAATACAGAAAAGTTCTTAGAGCTCTGTTGTACAACAATGTGTATATAGTTGATGATACTGTACTGTACACTTAAAATTCTTCAGAAGATCACTTTATGTCATGTGTTTTTTACCACGATAAAAAAAAGCAATGATTATTTTGATGGCAATAGGAGTGGAGGTGGCAAAGAGATAGGGCTTCAAGAATTTTAGATTTGTGAGTTGTTTTTCCTGCAGATATTTTAATAAGAGGTTTTCTGCATAGTTTATCTAATAGTTGCAAAATCATGGAGCACATATAGGACCTTATGTCACTCTGCTGTTATGCAGCACTGAGGCCATGTCTTCCTTCCACGGCCTGCATTTTATTAGCCCTGGTTGCTTCACACATTCTTATTACCTTTATCCATCTTGTAACCCATGTGGGCTGCGAATTCCCCATTTGCCACTCTTGTGCACACTTTCCTGCCCTGCCCTGGACCCCAGAAGGCTGACATTGGTGGAACGCATCACCCAGCTTCTTTAGGCCTCTGGCTTCCAGCTGGATTTGACTAATGGAGGTGCCATCAAGCAGCTGAAGGGTAGGGTAGAGGAGCTGCATGTTTATTCCCTGGTTGCCTCCCTGCTAGACAACACTGCGTTTTTCTGCCCAAGGTCAGAGTGCCTTTCAGACAGCCCCTCTCACAGCTTTTGCCAAGTTCCCATTTACCATCCCTACCTCCCACCATCATGGGAGGTGATGACTTCCCACTGACGTGGGCCCTGCAGTGCCTCACAATTCTTTGCTGGTGCCTTTTGCCCTTTAACACCTTTGCAAATACCTCCTCATGAATTTCTTCTAAATTACATTGGCACACACCATCTGTTTTTTTCAGAACCCTGACTAATCCACCACTGTTAGAATAAGTTGAGCACAAAGCCACTCTAACAAAGAATATGAGCTGTGAGTGATAACTTTTCTCCTATGTTCATGGAGCGAGCTCCATGATAGAAGCAATATCTGTCTCCACATTGCAAACCAATCTTCCTAATTAATCATCGAATCATTTCCAATCATCACTATGAAAGCTTGTGCTAAAGAAAAACGTCTGCATTGTGAAATATTGCCACCGAGGAGTGAGTCTGCATTAAGGAAGAAGTATTCCAACGTCAGAAGAAAACAGGGTGGCAGGGGAGGGAGGGAGCCTTGCTGGAGAGAGCCAGCCTTCAGCAGGTGGTGTCAGGGTGGGTCAGAACCAATTGTGAGGGGTTAATTTGGGTTGTTCTGAATGCCAGCCCCAAGAAAATAGTTCGGGACAGGTGATGCCCACAAGCAGTGGGGCAGCAGAGGATTCTCTTGGTGATTAATGAAAGCCTTGGCCTCTGACTTCCTTAAACTCACAAAGAAAATTAAATTTCCCATCAGATCTCTCCCTTGACTGGGGCCAGACAAGCCTGTTGTTTATCCCTGGAGATGCAATTACCTGGGTACCAAGGACGGCCTGGTCCTTTTCTCTAACTGCCAAGCCTCGGCCAACCCACAGTGGAGGGATGGTAAGAGGGGTGACCTGTACGGAGCCTCCTACCACGTGCTAAGTAATTTGCATACTTTATCTCCTTTGGAATGATTTTCCCCGTAACCTTGCAGGACAGCCATAAATAGAGACAGCGCTTCTGGCCTTCCTGATGAAACAGACGTCAAGAGGCAAAAGCCATTTTAGTTAATATCCCAGAGTCGTAGAATATTATCCTGCCTTTCTTAACCCATTTATCAAAAAATAAAAACAGAGCAAGGGGGGTTGGGGAGCGAGGGGGCATAAATAGGTGAGACACAGATGTTTAGGGTGGTGAAACTATTCTGTATAAAACTGCAATGATGGGTATATATCTTTACACATTTGTCAAAACCCATAGAACTGTACAATACACAGAGAGAACTTTAACGTAAACTATGAATTATGGTTCATAGTAATGTATCAATATTGGTTCGTTGATTATAGCAAATGTACCACACTAATGCAATAGGGAAACTGTGTGCATGGGATGGGGGTGGAGTATTGAAGGATGAGTATATGGAAGCCTCTGTACTATCTTCTCAATTATTCTGTAAATATAGAACTGTACTAAAAAAATAAAATCTATTAATTACTAACAATTATAATAATCCCACTCACTGAGCACCTGCCCTTCCTATTGCTTTGGAGTGCATCTAACCTTTTTCTTAATAGAGGTAGAGTCGGGCCTCCTTATCCACGGGTTCTTTATCGCAGATTCTACCAACTGCGGATGGATCTATAAACGGACTAAGAGACTTGAGTACCCACGGATTTTGGTATCCTCAGCGGTTCCTGAAACTGACTCCCTGCAGAGGGCTGCATAGGCTGCTTTGTGCCTGGGACTGTTAGGCTGATCTTTACACGGTGGACAGGGGGGATAGCCCAGTGCTAAAGTGTCCAGGTACAAGTGAGTGTTACAAGATACTGAGAACTCAGTGAGAAAAAGTGGGAGGAAATCTGGTTAAACAGCTGTGCATTAAGGATAAAAATCATAGTGGCAGGAGGACTTTTTCTTCATAATACTCTTAGCAGGTGGCAGAAATTGGGAAGGGCTAAGAATTGCTTCTGTGGTTATGTTTTGTTTGGGTTTTTTTCATTTATATGTGCTTCATTCATGCATGAATACATCTGAGGTAGGGAGGAAATAATTGTGTCCAGTCTTCCATAATGTAATAGTTATTGCAGTGTTAGGAAAAAACTTTAAGATTCTGAGAACCAGAACTGCCTCTGAATTTTGTAAGATAGTCCAGGAACCGAAGACATCCCGTTACCGAAAAAAGCGTTGTGGCACTTTGGGTTCTCCTGAGGGCAAAGCCTAAGACTTGGCTGCAGGCAGTTTTTTAGCGAGCTGATCCCAAATTGCACAAGTAGGGGAGCGAGAAGAGGCAGGAAAGGGAGGAAAACCAATAGAGGCAAGATGAAAGGACTTGAAAGCTGGCCACTGGTAGCTGACAACAAAATTCCACAGAATATCAAAAATAACCAGACAAGACCACTTATGATAGAACAAAACAAAAGCAAGACCACTCCATGATCATAACTGAACACAAAGATAAAGAACACTGTGAAACTGCAAAAATAATCCAATCCCCCCTTCTTTCTAACGCAAGTGAGTCCTCTTACAAATAAATACCCAGTCATCAAAGTGCCACTGGGATCCAATTTCAGAAAAAAAAGAAAACTCACTTCATACAATCCTTATCAAAATCACCCAGCACAAGTCCACTCCCTATAAAAAATAATAATAATAATAAAAAAAAAAAGCTTCCCTAAATCTCTCTTATAGCTGACTGCTCATCATTTGTCTGCTCCTGTTGCAGCAACTAATCAACCTCACTTTGCTTGACTTCAGGTAGGGTCCTGAGGTCTTTGGCTGACAGATGTTGACACCAATAAAAGGTATATTAATGAGTTCGTTACCATTGTGGGCCACTCACTGGGAATCAGTCCCACTGAGAATACCAGGGAGCTACATAGAGTGCATCTCAGAACTGTACCACTGGGAGATGGTGAATTAACAGTGGACTCCCATTCTTCTTTACATGACAGTCATCCCTGGAGCATTAACTCCTCTGCATTTTTGGATCGTTCCTGCATGAGGTTGAGCAACCTTCCGTGGCTTCAGAGGAATCTCAGGGACAGCAAAGCAGAGAGACATCTTGAGTTCTGTTGTCCCCTGTGCTCATTGTGGGACTCTGATGAAGTATGTGGAATGGTCCCCATAGACATGCGGATACCAGGCGGTCCAAGGCAGTGGAGGTGTTATCACTGCTGCATCATCAGTGATCACCCTCATTTTATAGACGCAGAAACAGAGACATGAAGAAGTTAGAAATGTTCAACTGGGGTCACGTAGCCATCTCTCATTGTTAAAAAACAACATCGTTAAATCTTCTCTGGATATATTTCTATGATATTGTAAACAAAAGAAAATGTGTTAAGTCTCACTTCTCATTTCATCGAATAATAGCACAGGGCTTGGGGGTTATCTGCAACCACAGATCATCTTGAGGAAGATGCAGAATCCTGTGGAGCAGTGGTTTGCAAACTCCCTTTAATCATGAAACCCTTCTCTTCTTCAGAGGAGATCTCGTAAGGCACATGGAGAGGAAATGGGACTACAGCCTCCTGTACATGGGACAAGCTTCATGGCCTCAGTCAGAATCTGAGGCATCTCCAAAAATGCGCAAACTCTACAGAACACAGAAGTAAATCAAGAAGAAAAGATAGAATGCTGGAGATTTGGGTGCGTATATCAGCTTGGCCTCTGTCAGCTTGTTACCTGGAGTTAGTCATGTCACCTTACTTATGAGATGGGGCTCCTGTGGCCCTGAGATTTTAGTTTCTCTCTTACAATGTGGAGTTACCTCATTTATCAACCAACAATCGAAGGCTAAATGGGCTGATAAACAGCCAACCCAGCTGACAGCATTCACAACTGATCTCATTCATTCCCCAAATACAGATTCAACAGTTCGATCCCCACTATGGTGTGCTGTGCCATCCACACTCCTTTATTATTTACTTGTTCAAACACAGTGTCTTATACCCCATTAATATCCTTACAATAGAGATGTAGCTGAACACAGAGTTGAGGCAAAACAAAATCCTCTATCTCTTGTTTGCAATTTCCCTCAGGAAACAAAGGAAATGCATGGCAGCTATGTGATTAGGTGCTAAATATACTGAGCAGAAACAAGAGGGCTTTAGGAGCTCAGAGATCTGTGGAAGATGGAAAAGATAAAGGACAGGGGAACACTATTAACAAGCTGCTACATGCATTTAAGGGTGAAATGATATGACATCTAGGATGTACTTTCACATTCTCCAATAAAATAAAAATAAGGGAGTAGATGAAACAAGATCAGTGAATTGTTGCTAATTTAAGGATGAGTCCTAGGTACATGGAAATGTATTTCTTCTCTGAGATTTTCCCTAATAGAAGGGTGACAGTGCATTTTTTCAAGGACACTTTGTGTGATGCCCATCTTCAACATTTTATAGATTATCTTGTTTAATCTTTTTTTAATTTTTTTTAATTTTTTTAATTTTTAATTATTTATTGGGGTAACATTGGTTAATACAATTATATAATTTTCAGGTGTACATTATCATTTGACATCTGTATATTTTATTGTGTGTTTACCACCCAAAGTCCAGTTTCCTTCAGCTATCATATATTTGAACCCCTTTACCCACTTCACCCTCCCCCTAAACCCTATATTTGACCCTCCTCCCCTCTTCTCTCCCACCCTACTAGTGACTACTAGTCTATAGTCCTTTGGTAATCACTAGCCTATAGTCAGTTTATTCTATAGACGAATCTAAGAGCCAAAGGAATGAAGTAATTTATCCAGAGAATGCTGGAGAATACTTCCTTTGAGCTCTCTGATCCAAAGAAAGGCCTCATGAAGAGGTTGGGCTGGAACTGGACTTTGGCTCCTAGGACTGTAAAGGCATTCCAGAGGAGGGAGCAACACAAACAAACCTTCTGAGATAAGAGCCGCAGTATGGGACCAACACTACGAGGAGATGGCTTCACAACTCATTAATACCTATTTCACTACCCCATTCAAACAAGCCAAACGTCTCATCACTGAATCAACCCAAGTGAACGAATAGAGGAAGATCAATGAGGCTGGCAAGCAGGTGTTGAAACGTAAGGCTGGTCTATCTGAGGTATCCAAGGGATGAGAGGACTTGAAACAATACAATGACTTGCTCTGTCTCAGCCGTATCCTAACTCCAATGGGAGAATGAAGGGGAGAGGGACCCCTGACAGCTGAATGAGCAGAAGCTCTGGCTCCTTTCAAGGGAAGACTAACTTCCTTTTCTCCTCCCTTTTTCACTCCCAGCTCCTGATCAAAAAAAAAATTATATGTATGCATCTATTTACGTATGTATGTATGTATACATTTACTGAGTGTACCTACTGCATGCTAGGCACCTTGCAGGATGGATGTTGGGGATTCAGAGGTGCAGACAGCCCTCTGAGGGCTCCAAGCCCAGCATCCAAGAAAGGTGAGCAATAATCTAAGCTCAGAAGGGGAGGTCTGCCTGGGTGTGGGGCTATTCAGAGGAAGCAGAGCCTACATTCCACCATGAAGTAGGGTAGGGCTTAGGCAGACAAAAACTCAAGAGGGCTATCCAGGCAAAGATGAGCATGTCTAAGATGTGTTTGGCTGGGGGTGGGAGGGGCTGGGAGGAGAACTATAAGAATTTATAGAGAAAGGCAAAGAAAAGAGTCCCCGTATACCAGGCTAAAGGTAATGTAGAACCACTGATGTTTTGGTGTTTTTGAATGATGTAGGTAAGTTGCATTTTGGGAGATGATTTTACCTCTCCTTATGTCCACACTCTTTCCCATGTGACTTTGCAGTTCCCCTGTGTAAGCATGAATGAGTGTATTTTCCCATCCCTTGACTTCAGGATCAGCTTTGAAACTTGCTTTGGCCAAAGGGATCTTAGCAGACTTGACACAAAGCTGGCTTTTGCAGCGGGGCCTTCCCCCTTGTACCTCTGCCATTGCCATGACAAAGACATGCCCCAGATACACTGCCTGAGAGACCTTCAGACTTGCAGTGAGAAGTAGAGGGTCTACAGTCAAAACAGAACTGCTGAGTCATCCCGTACTTAGATCAGTCAACCTCCAGCCAGCTCGTGATGCATGAACATTCCACTTGAGATCAACAGAGGCATATAGCTGACCTGCAGACGCATGAGCTAAATAAGTGTTGTATGCCACTAAGATTTTTTTGTGCTTGCTTGTTACGTAGCAATAGCTGACTGATACATTCACCATATTCCTCTCCCAAAAATTTCAGGGAATTTTGTCAAGGAGGCTAGTAAATTTGCGAATAATCATGGTTACCTGTAAAGCTAAAGTTACACAGTATTTCTCTCTTAATGGAAAGAAGATCTGGAAACAACTATAATTGTAAATGTAATTGACCTCGCCTAATGCTCCCTAACATTCTAGAAGAAACAATACTTTTTCCTAGAAGTTAGGCATGTTCTAGAAGGTTCTGGGAAACTTTCAGCCAATCCTGGGAGTTGGCAAGCAAACTTCTCTAGAAAAATAAACAATAAAAGTCCTAAAACTTTAGGCTCTTTTACATACACACATACACATACACACACACAGGCTCCAAACCAAAATATTTCTAAGGTTTTTCGGTGTGCAGGGATAAAAGCACATTTTATTCATATAAAGAGAATTTCTTTTATACCAAATTGATCTTCTTCAATATATGAAAACTTACATTTCTGAAGTCATAGCCAATCGTGTGTCTTGGGCATATTTAACACAATTTAGTTTTCTGATTTTAAAATGTTGGCTGACCCTTAACAATTTTAAAAGGTTAAAATGGCATAGGCCTCGCAACTGTCAGCAACTCTCTTATTAGGAAAAGAAATTGTACAAATTGAACATTTCAGTCTGGGATCTTATCTCTTCTTCATGACAGCTAGTCCCAGACAAGCTTGGGCAAAGCAGCTCTAAGCATTTATTGCTTCTCTAAGCCAGGAATTAGGGCTATGAGCTGTTTAGAGAGAGAGTTAGTTGTTCCCAGAATTGACATTCAAATAGTAACAAATTTCTCTTCCTCACAGACCAAAATTCAGGCAGAAATGAACCCAGAATGCTTTGCATTGTCAAGTGTGGCCACAGCCCCCTGCCGGCCCCATGCCCCAGCCCACCATCCATCAGAGATTCTGGTCCAGCAGATGCTGCTCAGCTTATGTCCTGGTTTATCCCAGGAGAGATGCTTCCCATAGCTGGAGCCTCCCATTGGCTGAATCAGGTCATTTCAAGCAGCAATTTGACAAGGCTCTTCTAACCTTTCGTACATTTTTTCTAGTCTTTTATAGTATCTATAGCAACATGGACCTTATCAAGGTATAAACATGTGTGCATAAGCCCCTCCTATAGCCTCTCCCCATCCTTCAGCATCACTTGACATCTGAGCTTCTTCTCTTTAATAACTCATCCTCTGACCACCTACCAGCCTCAGCTCATCCCTGGCCCCATCCTTTGTCCCAGATACATCCCATCCCTGGGCCTGGTCCCTCCACACTCTCTCTCACCCTGACCTCTGATACAGGGCGAAGCTAAGTCAGGGAGCCTGGATGGGGGGCAGAGGCAGGGCTGCACACTTTAGAGCTTATCCAGGAAGCTTTCAGTGCCATGAGCCAGCGCATCTTGTTACAGTGACACAATCCTTATCTTGTCAGACAGCAATATCCCATTTTGAGAGACTGAACCTAGCAGGGCAGAAAATGAGAAAGATACCAAACCCAGATTGTCACAGAAAGCATTTATCAGAAGCCAATACAACTCGAATCCATGGATACAGGGTCAGGAAGCAGGAAGCAAACCTCGGTGTTGTTGCACCTGGTGAGACTCAGGTCACTCCTTGATCAGAAAGTTAAATCTCCAGGCTGGGACCGCAGGGCCCAGAGATAAGGGCAGATTCCTTGATAATCTTTGCCTCACCTTGGAGAAGCCAAACATTACGTTGCTGACAGCGCCATCTGGTGGTTACATGTCAGCCTGTGGAGCCTAAAGACACCAGCAAAATCCCAGCCAAAAGGGTTCAGAAAAGTGTTTTGCTTTGCCTTTGATTCTCTTTCTCACCTGCTCACTCTTAATCATCAGGATTCTTCTGGTACTTTTAATAAGTATGATGAGGAAAAATTTTTCTAAACCCTAGTTCAATTTGAAATAAAATAATTTATTCTTTTTCTTTGCTGGGGTGCATTAGACATGAAATCAGCCAGAAGCAATATGGGAATGTGCCAGCCAATGGTAGAAGGCAGCACTGGGTGTGATAGGTCCCCCCACCTGCCCTCCATCTCGATGATTCTGCAAAGGCAGGAAATGAGGACAGTGGAGAGCCTTACCTGACTGCCCCTGGGCTGCAGTCACCTTACCTTTCTGCCCTCATCCCAGAATGAGTATCTGACTGCCAGATTATTCAGGGGGCAAGCGGCACAACTCAGAAGCATCTTTTTATTTTTCCAGTCCTCTTTCAAGTTAATGCTCATCTCAGTGTTTAAATGGGGACAAAACACCTAGTTTGCCCCCAAATCTTACAAGAATAAGGGTGCGATAACTGAACAGTAATGCCCCTGAAGACAGATGCCTCAGATATGACTAATGGTGCTGTGAAGATGTGTTCTTTAAGTTCAGTTTGGTACAGGAAGCGACCATTTCCGGGTGGAAATGCTGATCATGCTGGAGAAATCGCAGCAAACAAAGGAGGCACAGAACGTTCTGGAAAAGTGAGCAAGAGAGAGAACTCTGAAGCACCATAAGGAAAGCAGGTCAACAGGGTATTGTAAACATTTAGCGGAAGACTTTTTGTGAGATATATGTTTTGCCGAGTGTTGTTTTTATGCCCTCAGGTTTCATGCAAGTCCCCTTTGTAATTCTTTGCCTCGGGGTATTTTTTGCAGAGCAGGATGCAGAAGTAACCTGAGGTCAGATACCTGCCTTTCTTCTATCCTCTGTAATGGAGAAAATAAGGGGTGTCCCAGAGGTAGAGTGGAGAGAGGAGAGGCTATGAGGCCAGGAGAGTGTGCGGGGCAGAACTGGGAACATCTATGAGTTCCATATCTATGACGTTGGGAATGTCTATGGGTCCGTGACTCGAGGAGACAGCACTACAGAGGGGGTCATAGGACCTCAAGGAGATGCTAGGGTCAAGGGGCTAAACCAATGACCCAAAACTCTTAGGCTCACCAAAAATTCTGGTGCTCTTAGCTGAACCTGAACAGGCCCGAAGGCTGGGACGAAAGGTGTGTCTCGGCATTAACCAGTGTGGACCCATGACTCCTGACTGGGGAGGCCTCCCCTTTGCTGAATCTCTGGGAATGACCCCAGGACCTTGGCACAGCCTCAGGTTAGAGAGCTGCCCGCAGTAACACCTGAGGTGACATTTCCTATTGGACCAGCAGAATGGGGCCTCAGCGTTAGAAAATAAGGGCAGATATCCCCCTGCACACCTTAGATTGGGGGCTCAGGTTCACAACACCCCAACTATATGGGCAGGAACAGACTTCGCAGAAACCTGCCACTAGAATTAGAGGGACCCAGGAGGAAATATAAAATGGAGACTGAAGACAAAGACTCAGAAGTAAGGAATTAAAATCTAAGCATTTAAATCCAGGAGCCACACACAATCCCTTCGGCGGACATGGACAGGCCTGGTGTTTGACCACACTGGTGAAGGGTGACTATCGGATTCTTAGTGAGAACCACCCAGAAACACAAATCAGAGCCTGTGATTCGCAGCTATAGCTCTTGTGTGTGGTCACCCTGTCTTTTGAGATCTCAGTAAAATTGTCCTAAGCGTCCGCCTTCTATAGGAGGTCAGGTGAATTTCTGGGGAGGCACAGTCAGGGGCTCCCCCACTTGGGAAAACCCAACAGGAAAGCAGTGAGGGCAGCCACCCCACCCAGGAGAACCGACAGGGTCTCTGAGCTGTCAGTCTTTCTCCCTTTCCAGGAAGGCCTTAAGAGGACACTTTTCTTTCCTTCAAATACAAATATGTTACTCCATCCCCCTTAAGACTTAGATCTATAGTCAGTTTTGTTCTCAAAAAAGCAATTACTCAGTTGTGAAAACTCATCAAGCTAAACACTTAAGATCAGTGCATTTTATTGTGTGTTAAAGAGCCCTCAACCTGAAAAAAAATAAAATAAAAGGTAATATCTGCTATAAGTATTCGTAAAATCTGGGAGCACAGACAAATATAGATCATCAAAAAGACATCATTGGTCTGTAAAAAAATGATACTTCCACACTTTAGGACACCCTAGATTTGGGTTAGGTTAATGAAGACTGAATATATATTATAATGTTCTTATTCTAGAGTGTGGATTCAATCATTCTCAACACTAGAAATTACCTGGGTGGGACAGGCCCAGGTGAGCAGCCCCGACGCTGTGCTGGCAAGCACAGAGGTCATGCTGTTTGTGAGGGGCGGGGTGGGGGGGACATCCATTATGTTGTTTTTTTTTTAACTGGGTGGGGAGAGAAATATTTTAAACTCTACTACTGTCCACCGTACTTTCTTAAGTCAGTTTATTTCCCCTCCCTGAGCATCAAACATTCAACTGTAAAAGGAGTAAGATGGACAAGGTGATCTCTACATCTTACATTTTATGATCGATTCTGTATTTTTTTTTTAATCTGGAAGCACTCAGGCGACTTTCATTGTAAATCATGTTAGTGAGGCACTGTATGAGTCAGCGGTCCCCAACATTTGTGGCACCAAAGACCAGTGCTCCTATGAGAATCTAAGTCCTGATGATCTGAGGTGGAGCTGAGGTGGGGATGCTTGCTCTGGGGAGTGGCTGCAAATACAGATGAAGCTTTGTTCGCTCACCCTGCACTCACCACCTGCTGTGCAGCCCAGTTCCTAACAGGCCATGGACCGGTTCCAGTCCACAGCCTAGGGGTTGGGGACCCCTGCTATAAGTGACCATCCCTAAGAAGATGCTACTATTCTGAGTTGCTA
>JAQQSQ010001193.1:0-12964 GCA_028627145.1 Eidolon dupreanum
ACTCCATTAGAGTTTTAGTCACATTTGTTGTCTTCATTTTTATTTTTCCTCCTCAATTATTTTCCCTCAATTTTCCTATCCTTCATTTGGGAAGATTCTTCATGGTTTCAGTTGCTTCAGCGCACACGTTTTTCAAACCCAGGTGAGCCCACGCCGACGCGGCTCAGGG
Source organism: Eidolon dupreanum (assembly GCA_028627145.1). NCBI lineage: Eukaryota > Metazoa > Chordata > Mammalia > Chiroptera > Pteropodidae > Eidolon > Eidolon dupreanum. The sequence goes on from JAQQSQ010001193.1 coordinate 170, forward strand.
CAGGTGCGTGGCCGCCTGTGCAGCCGGGCGGATCGGTGAGGGGTGAGGCCGCGAGCCCGCGCACCCAGGAGGCCGCCGGCAGGCAGCTGGGGCTCGGGCTGAGGAAATGGAGCGTGTGATTCGGTCCCCTCCGGCCCTGCCCAGGCCCCACACAGACGGAGCGGCCTCTGCCCCCCCGGCCCCTCCGGCGCCACGCGGTGGCCGTCCTGTCGCGGGTGCTGCCACAGCTCTCCCGGGGCTGCCCTCGCTCTGGGCCCTCTGGGCAAGGGGTGCCGCCACCCGGGCCGTCCCCGTGGAGACGCCCACCGAGGACAGGGCCGGGACTCCCGCACGCGGGGTCCCCTCACGTGAGAAGATCCTCCGCCGACGTGACGAGGCCGGGAGGCCGGGAGGGCGGGCCCATGCTGCCGCGCCCCGCCCGGACCGGGGGAGAGCGTGGGACGCGGGCCCAGGCGGTGGCCGCCCCGCGGGGCCGCTCCTGGCCTGTGAGTCCTGGGCTCGCCCTGCGGCTCGGCCCCGTGCCTAGCAGAGGCAGCACGGCCCAGCGCGTTGCTCTGGGGACGGTCCGGGCCGATCTGGCTGCTGGCCTCCGCCTCCCGCGGGGCCGGCTCGGGTGCCCCAGCAGGAGGGCTGTGGGGTCCCTTTTGGGTGCCACGTTAACAAGTAAATGGACCAGTGCCGGGGTGACAGAGAACAGTGGTCCTCGGCGAGGCGGCCACCCCTGCATGAGTGTCGGTGACACGTCCCCGACACGAAGCAGCACCGGGTCCTCTGTGGGTGCGGGGGGAGGGTGGCCTCCGTGCAGGGCCCCTGCGGACCGGCTCTTCCTTCCCGGTTGCCCTGCCTGCACCTGTGCGGAAAGACCCCGCGTTCCCCGCGAGGCTCAGCCTCCTCCGCTGCCCGTGCGAACGGCGCGGCCCCCTTCTTTCGCTGTAGTTACTGAAATTCTCCCCGATTCCCACATTTCTCCTGCTATAAATCACCATCTGTCCCTCTGTGGTAATAAAATCTGGGGTTGAGAGCTCTGTGCCCCGCCCCCTCCCGTCAGGAAGGGTCACAGGGACACGGACTCTAATCGTCGCTGCTCGTTGGGGGTGAACGATCCCAGGATGCTCCTCCTCCCCCGCTTCTGTCTCGGCCTGGCCCGTCTCCCCCGGCCCGTCTCCCCCCGATCGCGGGCGGCCCTGCCGCTCCCGGCCTGGCCCGTCTCCCCCGTCGCGGGCGGCCCTGCCGCTCCCGGCCTGGCCCGTCTCCCCCGTCGCGGGCGGCCCTGCCGCTCCCGGCCTGGCCCGTCTCCCCCGTCGCGGGCGGCCCTGCCGCTCCCGGCCTGGCCCGTCTCCCCCGGCCCGTCTCCCCCCTCGCGGGCGGCCCTGCCGCTCTGGTGCGTGGCTCTGCCGCTGCCCTTGCCGCTGCCCTTGCGAGGCGGCGTGTGTGTGTTCAGGGCTGAGCCCCCAGCCCCGTGTCTGGGGCTCGTGGGGACGCGCCTTCTTTGCAGGGCTCTTCCTGGCACACGGTGAGTACGGGGCTGGCGCTAGGTTCTGTTTATCGCTGCTTGTGCGGTTTCTCCTCTAAGCTACCGATGACGGGGACAGAACTCCCGCACCGTGCCGCCCGCGCGTCCCCGAGCACCTCCGCACGGTCCTGTGTGTCCTCCCCCGCCACACGTGCTGGCTCTGTGCCTTAGTGCTCGATCAGGGCAGTGGTTAGGGTTTCTCCACCCAGCAGCTGGAAGCGCAGGCTCACGGCCCGGCCGGCGGCCGACCCCCGAGGGGCGCCGGTCGGAGCGTGAGCCGCGGCCGAGCCTTCCAGGGCAGGCGGTGCTCCCCGGGGCGTCGTGCCGGGTCTGCGTGGTGGCGCGCTGAGTGCCGGCGTCTGGGTGTCAGCCGTGACTGTGACCTGCGCCCCCTCAGCCCTGGAGACATCCGCTGCCTTCCGACGTGCTCACCGGCCGCTCGGGACGTGCCCGGCCAAGGCTCCGCCCGCCTCTCCGTGCGCGGTCTGCAAGCATCTTCCGGGTGGGGGCCCTGCGTGGTCAGATGAGGCGCAAACGTCACCCCCTCCGTGGGCCCTTGCTCCCCTAACAGCGTCTGCCGCAAGCAGAAGGTCTGAATTGTAACGCGGTCCATCTCATCCGGCTTTCTGGAACCGTCGACCTTCTCATGCCCAAGCAAGCTGTGCTTGGCCCCGCTTCCCGGGGAAGGTGCCTGCTGCCTCACGTAGAACCGCAGCCCACTGCAGCATCCTGGGGAGGTCCGCCGGGCCCGGCTCAGGCCGAGCAGTGCCGCCGCCCGGAGGGGCCAGGCTGCGGCTGCCTGCTGTGGTGCCCCGGCTGCCCTGTGCCCGTCGCACGGGTGGGGCTGCCCTCGCTTCCTGGTAAACCGGTCTTCTCACCTGATGCTCTCTCGCAGGGGGGCCTTGGCTGCGCCTGCCCTGATGACATTGTCGTGCGTTTTAACACCAGCTCTCTGTGGAAGCGACTCTGGATCCCTGTGGGGAGAATGAACATCCCCACGCCCGAGCACTCGGGTCCACGGCGTGGGGCTCTTCTCTAACCTCAGGCTCCCTTTAGTTTCTCGTAACAGCATCTCACAGGTTTCTGCGTAGAGGTTTCCACGCCTTTTTTAGGTTTATCCCACCTCTGATTTTTTTGAGGTTCTTGTGAATTGAATCTTTTTTAAAAATGAAATTTCCTAGCTTTGCAGATAGACACGTATCATTCCAGCCACCCCATTGAACCCAACCCCTCATAATTATTAGTCCCTTCTGGGTCTTGTCGTCTGCACCCGTGTGTGCTGGCCTGCCACTGTGTCACGGGAGCGTCCCCACCCGGGAGGTTACAGGAGGCAGGTGCTCTGCGGAGCCCGTGGTCGTAAAGGACGTCACTCGGCCCCAGTGGCTGCCCTAACGACCCTGGCTCAGCACCTTCTCCCCCAGAGCCTCCGAGCCGGTCAGGGGCGTCTCGGGAACCGCTGTCCCGTCGACACCTGCAGCAGGTCCTGCCGGGGCTGCAGCCGGAAGGTTTATGCGTCTCTCCCCCCCCCTGCGCCCCTCCCCCGCCGTGCCTCCCGCCCGGCCCCCTGCCGTGTCCGGCGGGTGCTTGAGCGGACCCCGCGGTCGCTGGGCCGGGCCCCGGCCTCACACTGTGCAGCCTGTGCCGCTGCTGCTGTCGCCGCCGGCGCCCACCTGGCCGCGTGGGGCCGGGTCACAGGACATCAGAAAGCTCGGGTTTGTCACCGAGCCCGTGGAGTGCCGGCGTGGCAGCCCCCCGCTGGGCAGCCCGTTTCTGTCATTGTCTCTGACTCTCCTGATACCGTTGGCCCGTGCCTGGCTTCTCCCTGTGGCCTGGGTGACGTCACCCAGGGCGAGGGCGAGAGGAAGAGGCGGCGTTGCCCCAGGGCAGTGGAAGCTCCTCCCCCTTCCTGTCTGGCACCGCTGACACCCTACGGGCTCTCGTCTCCTTCCCTCCTTCTGGGCCCGGCCTCTCCCGAGCACAGGCCTGAGGGCTGAGGCAGGGCCGTGGGCTTCATTCAGCCGTTGGGGTTGCCAGCTGGCCTGCCCGCACCTGGTGTCGGCAGCAGGCCGAGAGCCCCTCGGGGTGATGGCTGAGCCGCTTCGCCCCGTGCCCAGCTGCCAGGCCCTGCTGAGGCCGAGTGCCAGCCGCGTATGTGCGGTGCGAGCCTTCCACCGCGGCGGGAGGCTCCTCGGAGCGGCGGTGTGCGCAGACCGCCGTGTGCGGGCGCCGGGCTCACGGCGGCGGCTGGGGCCCTGAGCTCGCGTCGCGGGTGGGTGGCGTGTCCGAGCCCGGGCGGGCCCAGTCCGGGGAGGCCTCCCGTCCCCACGGCAGAGCTGTTACTGCTCGCCAGTCCCCGCTTGCGGCAACTCAGGTGCACGGAAGGCGGGCCCCGACGCCGTCACACTCCGCGGCCAGGACGGGCAAGCCCCTTGCCAGGAAGCGGAGAGCTCGGTGCCCGCCGCTCCCGCCAGAAGCCAGCCCAGCTCGGCCTCTGAGCGGGGGGCGGGGGGCGGGGGGCGGGGGGCAGGCCGCCGGCTCCCCGGCCCATCACGTCCGTCCGTGTGAGCACAAGTGACAAGCCAGCAGTCTGTGCAGGGTGCTCGCTGAGCCCGGCTGCGTGTGCCCCGCGCATTTTCCCGGTGCTAACCGAGACTGGCAAGGGCATGCAGGACAGACACCCCCGGCCCCCCACCCGTGGCCCAAGGACACACCAAGGACGCAGCCGCGTGAGTCTCGGGGAGCGGGAAGCAGCTCGGGCGCTCCGAGCGCCGTCGGCTCTGCTGTGCTGGCTCCGGCGGCCCGACGGGCCCTGAGCGTGGAGCGCGGGGGACGGAAGCTGCGCTCGCCCCGGCCCCTCCCACGGCCACCTCCCCCGCAGCGAAGGCCGCTGTGGCCCGGCGGCGCTGCCCGGCCCGCACCAGCGCTGCCCGCGGCCACGCGGACCTCGGATGGCGCCGTGCTGGCGGGGAGCCCGTGAGCGAGGAAGCGCACGCCGGGGAGAACGGGCCAGTGCGCCTCCAGGGGGTGCGATGCTGTCGTAGGTTCCACAGACGGCTGATCCCCAAATCTGCTCCACCCCCCCAAAAAGCCTCACGACCTGGAAGTTGCGTGCCAGTTTCAGCCATGGGACGTTTTCCTTCCAGTCTGAAGTGAATGTTGCCGTTGGATTTTTGACTGGCATGAAGATGGAGTTCACCTGCCGGGTGGTCAGAGCTGTTGGCGCTTGCCGCCCCGCGTTGGCTCCCGCGGAGGGTGGCGGTGCCCGGCCCTCCCGCGTCACGCGGAGTGCGCCCGCGTGCGTGGACGCACCGGGGCCAGGCGCCCTGCGTGCTGCTCCTGCACCGCGACAGCCCGGCAGCTCTGTGGCAGCAGGGAGTTGCTGGGCTTCTGTGATCCGAATGCTCTTTTTGAAAAGGAATGCTTGGAGAATTTGTTTCATCAGAACTTCACTAAGTAGTATTGGTCACAAACAGATTTTGCCTATTTATTCATTATAAAAAATCAAATATGGTTTTGGTTCTGGTCAAAATGGAGCGAGCTACACCTACCAATGCACATCATGGGGGGAGGTGAAGGGCGGTGCTTCCCCCGAAACTGTCAGTCAGACGGGGGTGCCCGCTCTCGCCGCCTCTTTCGGACCTAGCGCGCCACATTCTGACCGCTCCGTCATGACCGGAGAGGCGGGGAATTGCCGACGGGTTTGGAAGGAGGAAATAAGACTTTACTCACAGAAGACTTGGTTGTCCACATCAAAAAGCCCGTTAAAACCATAAACAACCAAGTTCGCTCGTTTAAGAATACGAGATTAACACGCAAAGATCAATAACGTTCTATGTACCATCGATGGACATTCAGAAACCAGAATTCAAAGCACAGTCATTTACAGGAACTCCAAAAAGTTATACACTTTCTATCACGTCTAACAAAACATGCACAGAATTTGTATGCTGAAAACTACAAAACGCTGCTGAGAGAAATCGAGGAAGACTTAGACGAGAGAGAGGGAGAAAGAGACAGACGGACAGAGACAGCCGTGGTCACGGACCGGGCACGCAGCACGGGCAGCTTCCCCGTGCTGAGTGCATCCCGAGCGGCGAGCAGCTCCGTGGCCCTCCCTCGGAGCCGGCGCGGGGCTGCGAGCACCAACCGGGTGGCCTCCCCGGGCCGGAGAGCACCGAGGAGCCGGTGAGCCAGGCGGAACTGTGCGAAGGAGCACACCCGCGGTGGTCTTGGATGCCGATGCCACAGCGGCCCAGGTGCTGGTGCGGGTGCACTGACAGGCCCGGACGTGAGCGGAGCGGAGCGGAGCCCGGGCTTCGCCCGCACCAGTGTGGACGCCCAAGTGTTGACAGAAGTGACGCAGCAATTGAACACGGAACGGGCAGTCTTTTCAGGAAAGAATACTGAAACGGTTGGATATCTGTATGTAAAAAAATAACCCTCCCCCCCCCACCAAAATCCCTTGGCTTATTATTCATACCTTTTACAAAAACTAACTCAAAATGGACGAAGTACGTAAATGCGAAATGTAAAACTAGAACCTGTTTCGTAGAAAATATAGGAGAAAGAGTTAAGCACATCTATAATAAAACGTGAGTTCTTTTTTAAAGTCATAAAAGGTAAAACTGAGAAACTGCACTTTGTCACAAAAGCATTTCCTCGCGAAAGACGCTGTTAAGATCGGGAACGACGCACCGGAGACTCGGGGGCACCGGAGCCCGCAGCATGCGGGGGGCGTCGAGCTCCACAGGGAGGAAGCCGACGGCCCAGTCAGGAAGTGGACGGGGACTGGGCGGACGCGTCTTCAGACGGGATGAGCGCCGGGGAGTGAGCACGCGGGCAGGTGCTCGGCGTCATCGGCCACCGGGAGAGAGCAAGCTGACCCTCGCCAGCCGGCACGGCCCCGTTACCGCGGCGAAGGGCGGGGCGCCGGCGGTCCCGAGAGCTGGCGCACACGCGGCGGGGCCGGCCGTCTGCCCTGGCGGGGACGGGAGACGGTGCGGCCACCCCGGCCGGCAGCTGGGCAGTTTCTGACGACGTCGAAACGTAGACTTAACATACAATTCAGGAATCACAGCCCTGGGCATTTATCACAGAAAAATGAAAACGTGCCCACACCACGCCGCGCACACGTTGGGTCTAGCTGCCTCGTTAGTAGTCGATGAGAGGCGGGACCCAGCCGGGCGTCTGCCCTGGCGACTGGGCGCGGAAGCCGCGTGCGGCCCGGCGGCGGAGCGCTGCTGGGCCGCGGAGGGAGCGTGTGCGCCCTGGGCAGCTCTGGAGCCCCGTCGTGCAGAGTGGAGAAGCCGCTCTCGAGGGGCCACGTCCCTCCGACTGGGTTTATGTAAACTTCCTCGAAAGAGAAGCGTGGTGGTGCCGCGGTGGCCGCCCACGGCAGGGTGGGGACAGGGAGCGACTACGGAGGGGCAGCGCAGCGGCTCTCCACGGTCGTCCTGCTGTGCAGGGGTTAGAGAAACCTACACCTGTGGTCAAACTTCACACACCTGCACACAGAAGGCGCAAGTGCGTGAAGAGCTGGTGCCATTCGGTTAACGGCGTCTCCGCCTCGGCCCGCGGCGCGCCAGGTGGGGCTGGTGACGGGTGCGCGGACACTGTGGTGTTCACAAGCAGCCGTGGATCTAAAGTTATTTCAAAATTGCATACACACCTATGTGCACACACGTTACAGTTGACTGTTACATCTGCGAATGTAAAAAAGTAAATTGTGTAAACAGACCAATTAAAAGTGAGAGACTATCAGAGTGAATAAAAAAGCAAGATTAATCTATGAGCAGTTAACTAGACAGCACCGTGAAAGCCAATGCTCTTAATGGGTTCAAAGTCAAAGGACAGGAAAGATATGTCATGACAACACTAGTCCCAAGCAAGCTAGAGGGGCCACGTGAACGTCGGATGAAGTAGGCTCGGGGCAGGGAAACTTACCAGGGTGAGGAAGAACGTTGCAGCATATAAAACGGTCAGTTTACTGAGAAGACATACGAGCCCCAAATGCATGTGTATGAAATAGCAGCCTCGGAATACAGGAAACAGAAACTGCTGGGAGGGGAGAAGGAAGGGGTGAGTTAACAGTTACAGATTTCAGCTTCGCCCTGGGTGACCAGTGGAACGAGAAGACGGAGAGCGTGTGCAGGCCGAGCGGTGCCCCGGGCGCGGTGCGCCAGCCGCTGCTGCGTCCGCGTGCACGGACGGTGCTCGCCGGGGCAGACCGACCGCGTTCTGTGCAGAAGCCGAAAGCCTGACGAATTTGAAGCAATTAGAACCATGGAAAATGTATTCTATGGCCAGAGTGGAATTAAACTAAAAAGCGGTAGCCAAAAATAACTAGAAAATGTCCAAATACTTGAGGGCCAAAACACATACCTCTAAATGCCGTGCTGGGCAAGGCGCAGGAAGTCCCGAAGGGAAATAGGCAACGTTTTGAACTCATGCATAAATTATGTAAACCGTTGTCTCTAGTGATGTTTCTAGCATGAAGCGCCACCCACTGTGAGAAAAGGTCTCTAAATAGTCGTCTAAGCCCCGACCATAGGGACTAAAAGAGAAGGAATAGAGAGAGCAAGCAGAGGGAGGGACTGAGACCAGAAACCAGGGGAGCTGGAGCAGAACCAAGCCTTTCGGCCTGGACCAGCTCAGACAGAGACAGATGAAAACAGTCATGTTTTAGAGAGCGTGGCAGTTGTTTTTACTTTTGTTTTTCTGTTACGGGCAGGATTGGGTTCTCTTTTCTTGGTATTTCTCTGCATCCTTTGGTGATGGGCCTTAAGGAGACGGGTTCCTTTATGAGGGTGTCATCCGCCCTCTGCTGGGAACCGCTGGGTTTGCACCTCGGACCGCGCCTGGGGCGGAGGGGAAGGCCGTGTGGCTGGGGTGTGTGAACAGGTCACGTTGTCCTGTGGGAAGGCTGCTGTGTCTCGGCTCTGCCTGGGTAGCTGGGCCCTTTGTCCCCCGGGGAGCCCCCCGACCCCTGCACACAACAGGCCCCGCACACCCTCAGACCAAGCGAACGAGTAAGGGACTGGGAGAGTGGAGATGTTGTCCTGGCTGTTTCACGAGTATCAAGTCTACACCCCTGAGCTCTAATGCAGAATGGCCCGTGGGCCACGCCGCGGCCCAGGCGCCCGGCTCCACGCTCATCGTGTGTCCTCACCCGACCCTCGGCTCTGTCCTGGACTTGCCCTGCCCTCCTGCGGGCCCGGAACTGGGGCTTCAGTGCCGAATGGAGGAGACAAATGTGTCCATTGCCCACAGTGTGACAGGGCCAGGGCTGTGGGGGAGGATGGGACCCCCCCAGGAGAGACGGGACAGCGGCAGTTAGGGGTGCAGGGAGAGGCCTGGCAGGCAGTCCCTCGGCAGAAGGCCCCAGGCGGCAGGCGGGGGAGCGGGGAGGCTCCCCTATCACGGGAAGGGAGGCTATGGGCTAGTGGGGTTCAGAAGGGTAGGGGCTGGCACCCACAGGCCTGAGGACAGCACTCTGGGGTTGGGGGGCCTGATGGACTCCCCCAGGCAGTGAGGGTGCCAGGGGCCGTCGGCCAGGGGCAGACGGCCGGACTCGCGATTCTAAAGATCGCTGCCGATGGGAGGCAAGACGCGCCCCCTCTGCTCATCCCAAAGCAAGAGCCCATGGCCAGGGCGCGGCTGTGGGGGGCCACGTCCTCTGAGCACTGTCTGGGACCAGTGGGCGCCACGCGCACACACACGCCCCGCCCGGCCCCCAGGCCCGCAGCCCGGCCGCCCCTGCCTGCCCTCCGCGCTGGGCCCGGCCCCCCAGCAGCAGCACGAGGTTACGCGTGTCTCTGCCCACGGTGGCCGGGAGAAGGGGTTAGAATGGGCCACTGTCACCCACCTGGAAACCAGGGGGTTTCAGATTTGGCCGATCTCCCGGCGGCTCACACTGAATTGGGCGGGGCCCGTCGGTGCCACCGCGGCTCAGTGCCATGCCAGCCCGGGCTCGGAAGGAGTGGCAGGCCAGCAAGGCCTCCCGCATGCGCAGCTTGGGGGTGCTGCTGGGCCGGCCCGGGGGGCTGCGAGGGCCCACTCCGGCCCGCAGAGTCGCCAGGGGCCTGCGCTCTCCCGGTTCGGGGTTCACTCTCTTGACCTAGACTCAAAAATGACCACCATTGTACAACTGAGGGATGTGGGTGCTAACGTCATTGTTGAAACTGGAAACAAATAGAGACACAGAGGAGAGAGAAAGGGCCCAGATCGAATCCTGGAGGGGACAAACTGCGGATCAGCGTTGCAGAGTGAAGGTTAGTGACCTACGACAGACAGAACCAGCGACACGGGACAGAGACAAAGGCGGGAGGCGGGCAGAGCCAGCGCGGCCCGCCCTGAAGGTGAGCGTGGCAAACTCTGACGGCTCCACGGCCACGGGTCCGAGGGGCGCGAGGCAGCCCGTGCAGACGTGTGCGGACCCCAGCAGGGCACAGACGGTGGCCCCACCCCCGGGGGCTCCACACCCGTGGGAGTGAATTGCTCAAAGCCAGTGACGAAGAGAAAGCCCTTAAAACGTGCTGGGGGCAAAGACACGTTCCCGGGAGCTGGGGGGGTGGCGGCAGGGACTGAGCTTGGGAAGCCAGGTGCGTGACGGCGGGGACGGCGTCTCTCTGGGACTGAGAAAAACGCTTGACCCGGAACTTCCGCCCGTGAAACCGCCTTCGAAACCGAAGGCGAAGGGAGGACTCGCCGCCGGCCCACGGGAGGCTCTGCGTGGGACGCGGCCGCGGGCGGGCTTCTGAGTCTACGCGAACGGGAGGGCGAGACACTTTCCAGTGATCGAACCCCTTTAGAGCAGCGTCCCCATCCTCTCTGGCAGCAGGCACCGGCGCCCCGTCAGAGTCTGACGCCCGATGGTCCGCGGCGGCGCTGGGGCGGTGGTGCGGGCGCTGGGGGGCGCCGCGCCCTCGGCCACCGCTCACCACTGCTGTGCGGCCGGCCCGCTGCCCGACAGGCCACGCACCGGCCCGGCCCTGGTCTGCGGCCTGGGGGTTGGGGGGCCCCGCTTTCAAAGGCAATCGACCGTCTACAGTACAAGTAGCGACGTAACGCGGGGACTCACGCGTGTGGCCGTGACAGCGCCGGCCGACGGCTGAGGGGCCGGGCTCCGGGCGGAGTGGCGCAGACCGCCGGGCATCGCGTGGCTGTAAGTTCAACCCGAAAGCCAGCACCACGGTAACGAAACCAGCGGCCGTAAGGGGGGACAGGAGGCGAAGTAACGTCAGAAATGCATGTGATTCATCCAGAAGATGGCGGAGACGGGACTGTAGAAACGGGGAAACGAAGAACAAACGGTAAATGTAGAAAACAAACGGAACGGCAGATTTACACTCGACACGTCAGCAAGCTGTAACGGACCTGAGCAGCCGCTTGCGAGACAGAGCTGGTCACATGAGATAAGAGCAGGTCCCGCTGTGCGCTGCCTGCAAGACTCAGACGATCTACAAATAGAAGGCGCAAGACGGTACCACCACGCTAACACCGACCAGAACGCGGCCACGCGCACGCAGCGGAACGCGGCCACGCGCACGCAGCGGAACGCGGCCACGCGCACGCAGCGGAACGCGGCCACGCGCACGCAGCGGAACGCGGCCGAGGCGCGGGAGAGCCAGACAGGCCCGCAGCTCTGGTCAGGGGCTTCAGGGAGAATGAGCCGGCGGAAAGCCCTAACCCCGTGGCAGCTGTGCAGGGCCTGGCCAGCGGCTCGCGCTGACCGACGTTTGTAGGGCGTCCCACTCTTAACGCAGCGCAAGTTCACCTAGAGGGAACACGTCTCCCTCAGTCCAAACCGTCTCAAGCACAGAATGTGTTCTCCGACTGTAATGGGGTTAAATTAGAGACCAACAAAAGAAAGATGTGAAAATCTCCAGAGATATGAAAACTCAATAACACACTTCAAAATATCCCATGAATCAAAAAGGAAATCAAAAGAGAAATCCAAAAGTACTTTAAAATGAGTTAAAAAAAAGCAAAATACCGAATTTGTGGGATGTGGCTTAAAGCTGTGTATAGAAATTTATAGAGCTAAACACCCATACTGGACAAGAAATAAGGAAGGTTTTAAATTGATGTCATCGCTTCTTCCTTAAGAAGCTGGAAGACCAGTGTCCACGCGTCAGGGGTGAACGGACGGGCAGGAGGGGGCGCAGCTGCACCGCGGCCCCCCGCCCCCCTGCGTGGGCCTGAGCGTCCGGGCGGCAGGAACGCTGAGTCAGACGGACAGCGGCGGCGTCTGGGCGGGGCCCGGTGTGTGTGTCTGTTAGAGACCAGGGTGGCGGGCAGCTGGGCGCAGGACGGTCCAGGGCCGAGGCACACCTGTGGGTGCTGTCGGCATGGAGCGGCGTTTAAGCCCCAGGCTGGCTCGGCAAGGAGAGGTCCCCTCCCAGGCTCTGTAGAGAGACCAGGCCTGCCTCTCTCCCCCAGTGAATGAATTTAAAATATATCAAGTCCCCGGCACTGGAGAGAGGGTCCTTGCTGGAGAGGCGGTCTGCCCAGTTCTGGAACGTCCCTCTGGCTTTTTGTGGGTGGCTGACCACAGGAGTCCGGCTGCCGCCGCCCGATGTACCTCCCCCGCCCCCTGCTCCTGTGCATCCCGGGCAGCACCGGCCCCTGGGTGACAAGGTGGGAGCAAGGACCGGCACACTCGGTCGCCGGCGATGAACCGCTGTCCCGGCGCCTGGCTGGACAGTCAGAGGACGACCCCGCGCCTGCCGAGAGGCCCTCGGTCCTGGGGGCGCCACTCGGCCCGGTCCGCTCACAGGCGGGCGTGGGAGGGCTCTCCAGGGTCAAGGGCACGAGTCACAGGTGCCCTTAACCGCCACCCAGGACTGCCCCTCGTCCCCACCCTCCCGCCCCAGGACTGCCCCCCGTCCCCACCCTCCCGCCCCAGGACTGCCCCCCGTCCCCACCCTCCCGCCCCAGGACTGCCCCCCGTCCCCACCCTCCCGCAGAGGGCACCGCGACGCCCACGCCGGCCGTGTGAGGGAGCAAGGCGCGGGCCTCCGCAGCTGCTCGCTGGCCCGTGTGACTGATGGCGGCGGCAGCCTGGAGCCCGCAGCACCCCCGGCACTCGCTGGCCCACTTCTGCTGCTGTGGGCCGGCAGCGTTTACATAACGGACCGCCGCGGGGCTCTGCCGTCCCCAGACGCGGGAGGCGGCCGTTCCCATTAAGGAGGAGGTGGCGCCCCCGCCTGGCCACTGCGTGCCCCCGCTCCCCGGCGCCGAGAACCTGCAGTCAGCCCTGCGTGCTGGGACGGCTGGTCCCC
>JAQQSQ010001194.1:0-12964 GCA_028627145.1 Eidolon dupreanum
CCGACAGCGATCGTCAGAACTCTCCACTGGGGACCAGGCGTGCCGGGGGTGGGGGTTCTGAACCCCGGGGAGCCATCAGGAGCTGAGGGCAGCTGATTCTTAGTGGCAGCTGGAGCCTGCCTTGAGCCAGGCTCTCTGCCCAACATGAGGGACGCCACAGACAGGTCCCACATGCCCTTACTCAGAGGGATGTTGCTGTCCGGGGGAAGTGACAGTCTCACACATGAGCCGTTGTGCATTGTGAGAGAGGAAAGCCCAAGGTGTCACAGGGCACACGACAGAGCACCCCGAGTTTGTATGGTCCAGCAGAGAAGGGTGTGTTACCTGAGGCTTTGTGGTGGACAGGAGTTCTCTAGGCCAGCGGTCCCCAACCTGTGTGGCACCAGGGACCGGGGCTCCTATGAGAATCTAGTGCCTGAGGATCTGAGGCGGAGCTGAGGCGGTGATGCTGGCGCTGGGGAGTGGCTGCAGATACAGATGGAGCTCCACAGCCCACCTGCTATGCACCCCGGTTCATAACAGATCATCAGGGAAAAAACACTTAAAGCAAAGCGGAGTAGAAAGTCATCATTTCAGACCAGATATTTTGAGCAGCTAGAATATGAAGCTTCTGAGCCTCGTCAACAAACAAATTCATAATGCAGAGACCGCCACTTTTAGTTTTCTCGAGCACCCAAGCTGATTGCTCGTGCCGCCGGTTAACCTCTCGGTGTAAAACACCGTGGCTACACCGTGGGGGTGCTCACACCGCCGAGGGCTGGAAGCCACCTTCTGGGATGCTCACACGGTCATTTAGGCATGATCAGAGGTGAAGGGGACCCGGGACTGGGGTCCTCAGACCGTGCCATCACCCTGCGGCGGCCTCTGCATGGAGTACCGTCAAAGCAAACGCTGTCCTGACACTCGTCACGGACGGCGAGGCGGCTGCGGGGGTCAGGGCCCTTGTGGTAGGTGGGAGACCACACTCGACTCCGGTACAGGACAGCCGGGACTTAGCTCCGCCGACAGAGTGAGGGGTCGCCGCATGCAGACCGCTAAGAGGAACTCGTTAGGGATGAGAGTCGGAGGTTCCGCTCGCCTGGCCCAGGGGTTCTTGCTAAAGGCAGGACTGAGGTAGGAGGGTGGGCACGCGGCTCGGGGACCGGAGGAGGGAGACCCGCCACGCGGGCTTCGCAGCCGTCCTGCTAAAACCGGGCAACGCAGGACAATGACAGGGCCATGGATGCGGCCTCGTGGGAAGGAGCTCAGAGGAGTCAGTCTCAAGTGTGGTCAGGGAGAGAGTCTTTGTCACGAAGAGCTGGGGGAAGTGAAATAAGCCATGGTTTGGCATCAAGGGAGGGTAAGCAGGCTATTTCTTGTCAATGTCGTTATTATACAAGTGGTGAAAATCTTATTTTTATCTTGAAATCCCCATTCCCATCATCATCGCCATTACCATCATCACCATTCCCATCATCCCCATCACCACCATCACCACCATCATCACCATCACACTACCATCACCATCACCACCATCATCACCATCCCCATCATCCCCATCACTACCACCATCACCACCATCATCACCATCACCACCGTCATCACCATCATCATCATCATCACCATCCCCATCATCCCCATCACCACCGTCATTACCATCATCGTCATCACACCACCATCACCATCACCACCGTCATCACCATCACCATCTCCATCACCACCACCATCATCGTGATTATTTATACAATGGGATCATGGCTAATGAATGCGTCTCAGGAATCATTCATGTCAGTATGAACAGGTAAGTGTAATTTTTCTTAATGGCTACAGAGTAGGTCATTATATTGTAGTAAAGCTTTTGTCTTTTTATGGATTCCATTCCCATGTTGATAGACATTTAGGTCATTCAATTTTCCACTTTTGCAAATAATGCTGCAATTAGCATCTCTGAAGAACCAGTGTGGCAGAAGGAATAATGGCGTCCTCCCAAAGAGAGAGGAACCTGTGAATATGTCACTTTATGTGGCAAAAGGTACTTTGCAGACGTGGCGAAGCTAAAGACCTTGAGACAGAGAAGTTATCCTGGATTATCTGGTGGGCTCAGCCCAACCACAAAGGCTCTTACAAGAGCCTTGCTAACACCTTGACTTTACACTTCTGAACTTCACAGCCCGTAAGAGAACAAATGTGTTCCTTTTTAAGCTACCGAGTTTATAGAAAAACCACAGGAAACAAATAACATCTATCTTTGTGGACATGTATGACTTTTTTTCATCTAGATTCCTAGAAATGAATTTACACAAAGAGTACACTCATTTGCAATTTTTCTTGACATTGCGAAATAGCCCAATAAATAGATTTTACAAATGTACACAAAATTACACATGCGATCGGACCATGGTTTTGCTTCCCCTCACTGTAGCTAGCACTGGGTAGGTCCACTACTTTAAATTTTTTAGTTTAGAGACAAACCGTCTCGCTACTTTAATCTGAATTTCTCTGAGTGATGCT
The DNA here is from genome assembly GCA_028627145.1 of Eidolon dupreanum. Lineage (NCBI taxonomy): Eukaryota > Metazoa > Chordata > Mammalia > Chiroptera > Pteropodidae > Eidolon > Eidolon dupreanum. The sequence goes on from JAQQSQ010001194.1 coordinate 2,491, forward strand.
AATTGCATTTCCTCCCTCTGAGTTGCCCGTTTATGATTTTTGCTTATTTTTCTATTGGGTTTGCCATAATTTCCTTGTTTACCTGCAAGGACTCTTCATATTTTCTAAATAGTAATTCTTTGTTTATTTTGAGGGTTGCAAACATTTTTTCCCAGTCTGTTACTTGTCTTTTGCATTTTCAAAATAGCATTTTTGGTCAAATAGAAGATGTAAACTAGTTTTACACATAAAATATGACCATTATGTTTGTATGGCTTTCCAGATTTTGTGTTTTACTCCACAGGTTTTTCTTCTCCAAAGAATATAAAAACACACTTCACTTTTTCCTTCTGAAATGTGTATAGTGTATTAAAATGTTTAGCTCTTAAATTCCCCTGAATTTTTGTGAATGGTGTGAGATAGGGATTTAATTTTTTTTCTTCATATCGATAGGTAACTGTGTCAACGCCATTTGTCAAAAAGATTATCCTTTCGCCATCACATTTAAAATATTTTTGTAAAAAGTGGTCTTGTGTCTGATCTAAGTCTGGAATTTCTATTCTGTCCCATTGATCTGTCTGTCTCTACATCAATACCTCTCCGTCTTGATTACTGTAACTTAAAAATAAGTCTTGAGGCTGGATCAGGTAAGTCCCCTATCTTTGATTTTTCTTCCCTAAAATCATTTTGACTATTCCAGGTCCTTTGTTTTCCCATATAAATTTTAGAATATGCTTGTCAATTTCTATGAAAAAACCCATTGGGATTTTGATTGGGATTGCACCGAATCTGCAGACCGACTTGGGGAAAATTGATATCTTAACAATAAGGCAACAATCATAACCATGGTTTATCTCTCTATTTACTTAGGACTCTTTCATCTCTTTCAGTGATATTTTGCCATTTTCAGTATACAGGTCTTGAACATGTTTGTTAAATTTGTTCCCCAGTATTTTATTAATGTTTTTCTATATGGCATTTAAAAGGAAATGTCAATTTTTGATTATTTGCTGCTGGAATATAGAAATAAAATTGATTGTATGTCCTTGCGTCCCACGAAACTGATACACTGACTTATTAGATGTGGCAGCTTTTTGTGTATTCCAGATTTTCTACCTAGATGATCTTGCTTGAGAACAGGAGCCATTTACTCTTTCCTGTCTGGTCTGCGTGCATTTTGTTGCTTGTTCCTGCCTCTTTGCACTGAGGTTGCGTGTGAGGGGCATAGCACCCCCCAACTCTGTCACAGGGGGGTTGTCCTCACCAGGGAGGTCCTGGCGGTGCAGGGGCAGCCTGGGATGGGCAGAGCAGGGAGCCCACCAGCTCCGGCTGCCTTCCCGTAAATGCACAAATACATGCATGACCGGATTCCTCCAGGGACCAGGATTCCAAATGAGAAAGGGGACTTACGGCCCATTACGCCTGCGCTTATGCAGGAATAATGAGGAAAAAGAAGCCGTGATGGGTGAGCCGTTGTCTAATCAAGGGAAATTTATTCGGTGCCTTCCGATGAAGCTGGAGTGCTGGCTGGTCTTAAAACAAAAGTACCATGTGCCAGCCCCCGCGGTTTGCCCTGACAGATGCTGGAGGCTAGAGAGACGCCCCGGGCGGCAGCCGCCCGGGTCTGGACTCGGCTTCCGGGGTCTTTAATTAAGCGGCTACCAGGCCTGGGGGCACAGGCTGGTTGTGGGCTGTGGGCTGTGGGCAGGCCTGAGGAAAAGGCTGGGAGCCAAGGGCAGTCAAGGTCACTCTTCCTCAGAAGTGGGGCTTCTTGGGGAGGAGGCAGGGCTAGAGAGCTGGCTCAGAGTGCGACGTTTTGTGACAGAGTGTGGGTCCTGGGGACGCACCCTGAGTGATGGGGCCTCTGTCTCACCTGCAGACAGAGCAGATAAATATTCCTCCCCGGGACTGTCGTGTGGAGAGCGGGGCCTCCTCGTTGCCGGACCCCGAGGGGCTGCAGTCGCGTTCCAGCCTCCGTGGCCGGTACCCCCTGGAGCTGGGCAGGGCAGCAGCACCTAACGGAGGGACGCCTGTGACCGCTCCCAGATGCCTCTCCGCCCTGCCGTCGACGCGGGCAGAGCGACGATGCTGAACTCCGCACGTGCTGTGTGTGCGCCGGTTCTGGCCCGAGGAGGCTGGACGGCATGCGAAGGCCTGCGCCGGACGGCCGGGCCCTGTGCCACCAGGCGCCTGAGGTTCCAGCCCCAGACCCACGCCTGGGGAACGGGGTGGCGGGGAGCACCATTCTTGGACAGGTAGTGGCCCCAGCTGGCTTTGCCGGATTCTCAGAGTGGGGCCTAAGGATGTAGATAGACAGAAAGCATCGGAAAATCCCAAAGCCTGGAGTTCTGCCTAGGGCAAGTCTCCCGGGAGGCCTTCTGTGGGAGGGTGTCAAGGAGCTGGGGGAAGGGCCGTGGGGTGCCGAAGACAGACTGAGTCAGAGCTTGGGGGCAGATGGATCGGCTGGCCCACCTGTCCCCAGGTGAGGCCTCCTGTCTAGGCGCTGAGTCTGGGAGGGTCAGGCCGGTCCCCTGGCCCTGGTGAAATGCCACCACCCCCTGAGTCACGACCCTCCACCACCAGGCCCCAGCTCACCCCGGAGAGGCCCAGCAGGACCTCGGCACCCCCATGAGAGCTCTCCAGGGAATGGCTGCTCCCCGGGTCACGCCCTCCAGGGCAAGCCCTCCGTCACTGGTTTCTCCTTTGGTGCTCCGGACTGGAGCACTCACCCCATATTGGTCTCTGCCCCCACCCTGCCTCTCCACGGTGTCCCGTGCACTTCCAACGGTCGCTTCCCTGCTCCAACACCCTCCATGGCTCCCTACTGCCTCAAGGTAAAGTCCCCCAGCCGGCCTTCCCTGGGCGCAGCCACAGAGCTCCTGCCGCCTCTCAGGGTCGTTGGGCCCTGCGCCTGGAGTGACGGTGCTGGCCCGTGGTCCTCTGCTGGTCTCCGGCCTTCGGGAGGCCGCAGCCGCTTTGCTAACAGGTGCCCACACCAGACTCATGCAGTGGAGGCCCGTGTCTCAGCTCTGCGGAGTGGACGAAAGTGGTCACCACAGACGCCCTGCTGCCGGGCGGCAGAAGCCGGGCCTCCGCGGGCCGGGCCCAGAGGGTCCCCTTCTCCTCCTGTGACTCAGGCTCCGGAGTGAGCGCCTCAGGGAGCCCAGCGGCCCGGAAGCCAGGCCGCCGGTGGAGCTGTCGGCTGCTCCCCCTACTGAAGGAACTGGCACGGGTCCACTTCCAGGGCCCGGCCCAGCCCACGCAGGCGCGGCCTGGGGGCCCAGCAGCTGCCCGGGCCTCCGGCTGCTGCACTGCACGCTCCGGGCTGCACCGCGGGGGCTGTCTTGTCACCCTGGTGTGACCCAGTGGGAAGGAAGCGGTGTCAGGAAGGTTCTGGGCATCATATTCTGCAGCTACAGTCGTGGGGGGGCCCCTGCCTCCAGGACAAGGGGTTCCACGTGCGTCTGGACTGCTGTGGAGGGTGCATGTGGGCGTGCGGGTGTGTAAGTGCGGGTGCGTGCGTGCACGAGTGTGTGCGTGCACGGTGTGCATATGTGCACGGGTGTGCTCACGGGTGCGTGTGTACACGGTGTGCTCAAGGATGCGTGTGTGCATGGGTGCGTATGTGCACGGGTGTGCTCACGGGTGCATGTGTACACGGTGTGCTCATGGGTACGTGTGTGCACGGGTGCGTATGTGCATGGGTGTGCTCACAGGTGCGTGCATGCACGGGTGTGCTCACGGGTGCGTGTGTGCATGGGTGTGTGTGTGTGTGTATGCATGCGCATAGGTGTGCGTGTTTTAATCTGTTTTGACGCACTATCCCAGCGATCTCTCGGGGAGCATCAATGAATATTTACTACCTTGGTTTTTTTTTGAAAGCAGTTTCTCTGTCTCGTTTAGTGACTCTGTTTTTATTGCTACAAGAATTCCTCCTGTCCATTACGCTGAGGGACACCTGGTGCCCGTGATGACGGTGTTGGCCGCCGGTGCACCTCCCTGTCCTGGAGGAGGGGGAGGCTGCTTATGGGGCTCCCGGCCGTATTTTGGGGGTCCTAATGTCCTCTGGCCTTCACTCAGGGGCTGCGAGAGACGGAGCTTCTCAGGCATCTCTGGGAGGATGGGGGTGTCCACGCTGGGACACCCTGAAACTCAGAAGCCCCCGCTGGGCGGGACCTCCCAGCAGCATAGCAGTTACGTGGTGTCCTGCTTACCTCGGCAAGCCTTGCCCAGGAAGGCCTTGGGCCATGTGCCAGGACCCGGCGGCCCTCAGGGCCTCGGCTCTACGTCGAAAGCTTGCCCTGACCCTGCTCACCTTCCCCAGGAGCCCTGTGCGGGAACTCAGAGGTCAGACTCGGGAGGACCCACGCAGCAGCCTGGAGGGGAGCCCTCTCTCCACGGTGGTCCCCACTTCCTCCTGCGAGCCGTCAGCGTCTGTGGTGGTCAGCATCTGCCTGGATCACCCGAGGACCAGGCTCTCTGGGTGGGCGTCTGGTCCCACCTCCACGCCTGGCCTGGGTCAGCCCCGGAAGGCCCAGGACGCCGAGCTCCCATGGGAAAGGGGGAGCCCTGCTTGGGACCCTGGGTGCACAGCCTGACGCCCTCACCTGACCTCGCTTTGGCTCCAGGGCCCACCTCGGAGGCTGGGACCCCTGACCCTGGGGCTGTGAGTGGCCGGCCTTGGAGTCCAGGCCCGGGCTGTTTACATGTATTAACGTAAACCCCACAGCAACATAATGGAGGAGGGACTCTTATTATTTGCGTTTGTAGACGGCGAAGCAGAGGCTCAGAGAGCTTAGTGATGGGGACGCATGGCTTGGGTCTTGGGCAGGTGGGCCACCCCTGCCATCTCCATGTCACTTGCCCTGGGCTCCGCCTCCTGTCTCAGAACCTGGGTTTCTTGGTGGTGACATGGGGACAATAGTGCCTGCTCTGTGAATATGATAAGTCACATAGATGACTCAGGTGAGGTATAGCAGGGCACCGGTCCCTAACTATGCCTGGCAAGGACTTGGTGGCTCTCGGGGTCCTCTGGATCCAGAGGGTGGCACGGGGCTGCAGCCGGTGGACAGTAGACTGGCCGCCAACCGATGGCCCCAGAAGGAGCAGAAATCACGAGTAATTAGGGATCGTTGACAGGCTCTCCCCTGATTTTTCTCTCTTTGAGCCTCAAGTGGACCGTGCATTTCCTTATTCCATAAACGAGGGCCCCGCTCCGGAGTCCCAGTGGCTCAGGTCACTGCATAATGATAATTAAGACCAGCTCACGTGACACCAAACACACTCTGGTCTTAAATTAAATTTCTCTTTCCAGCCGAGCAGCTCTCCCGAGAGGGCTGTCTCGACTTCGCTTTCCCTGGGGTCCTAAAGCTTGGTGGCAAAGTGGTTGTTTTGGGGGATGTGTTCACCAGCCCTTGGCTGAGTGTCCAAGGGCTCCTGGTCCTGGTCCGTCCCGGGCGGGGCGGCCGCAGCATGGCCAGGCTGACCCCAGCCGTCCATCCTGTCACGTCTCGCTGTTACATGCACCGCTGGCCAGCACTCTGGATGCCACGGTCGCCCGGAGCTGGACACCCAAAGGCGTACGAATAGCACGTGTTTCTCCCGACATACGCCTCCACGGTGGCCTCACGCCCCAGCCTCTGGCCCTCCTGGGTCACCACCGCCTCCTCCCGGCAGGAGCCTGGGGCACTGGGCCCGTTTGCATTTCAAAGCAGGTTAATTCCTGCTACAACCCTCTTCTCTCTTCACAGGACAGAGGCGGGGCTAACCGGTGGCACCGTGGGGACAAGGACCAGAGTTCTGCCGTACGCCCTGCTGGCGTGGGCCCCACGAGCCAGGTTCCCCCAGATCGTCTTGGAGGGGTGCCGGAAGTGAAGGCGAGGGCGGGGTATTTGGGGCAGGGCTGGGGACAGCTGCACTGAGCTGCCTTTCGCCTACCTCTGGGTGCCTGTACATGGTCAGGGTGCCCACGCAAGTCCCTGGGGCAGGTCTCCAGCACGACCCCGGCCGCCCGGCCACCCCATCAAGCCCTTTCTGCGGCCGGACCCTACACGGGCAGGTCCACTCACAGCCTCTGGAATAGCCGAGTTTGACGGCAGGGGCCTGTCCCCCAAGTCCATCGCACCCCCTGAAACCCGGACTGCAGGCCAAAGAAAGAGAGGAAGGAGCTGAAGGGAGGCAGGAGGAAGCCGAGACGGAGAGTGAGGACAAGTCAGAAAACTCCATCTCACTTCTGAGTTTTCAAAGGCTCGTCGGAAGTATGTCAGAAAACGTACCCAGGCATGAAAATCTTGCAGACCCTTTCCTGCCAGGGAGAAGGTGTTTTCAGACCTCAGCCGGCGCCCCGTCTGTCCTTACCGCTGGGGGGTGACGGGAGTCTGGGGTGGGTGGGATGGCTGAGGGCTGCATGCGCAGGATTGCCATCCGACGCCCTGATCTGCCTGCAGTGTCTCCAGATTTGTTCTTCGGACGCTGCCGGTTTACGAGGGCCCTGAGTACCACGTGCCCCGCCGCTGCAGGCTGCACAAGGAAGGACGTGATCTCTGTGGGCCACCGACAACAAGTGACTGATGCCTCGCAAGCCTGGGCACTGGGAGCCAGCTGCGTCTCGTCTTGGGAAGAGACAGGCACCGAGCTGAGCGCTTTTGCAAAAACCCGAGATTCTGCCGGGAGCGGGCTGCTGGGCGCGCACACTTCACCCCTCCCCCAGCCAGTGTGTTTGGGGAGCTTTTCAGGTTTCTGGAGCGGCGATCCACACGTTCCAGCATTTTCTTACTTGTCATTTATGTGCAGATTTAAATGTGTCCAATTTTTCAGTGATTTTTTACATCTCGGTTAAGAAATATTGCCGGAAAACCAGGCTCGGAGTTTGGGTAACATTAAAATGCACCCCCACTTACACACTCTCCCTTCCTACTACGGCTGCCAGATTTAGCATAAAAAAAATGCACAAGCCCAAAAAGCACAAAATGGGGCGCCCAGTTAAATCTGAATTTCAGAAAGACAACAACAAATAATTTTTTCGTACAAATATGTTCCCTGCAATATTCGTGACTCGCTTACACTGGCAGAATTAATTATTCATTGTTTGTGTGAAATTCAGATTTAACAAAGTGTCACGCAGTTTATCTGTCAGCGTTCCTTCCCGCCCACGCCCGCCGCATACACACTGTACACACTGCCATCTCATCACGCCGACCGCCTCCTGGCTCCCCACGGCCGGCCGGGGCGCCATGCCCCACCCCCCATCTGCGCCTGGGGCTTCTGGAGCCGTGGCCAATAAAGGTCCCAGGACTGGGGCAGAACCTTGTGTGTAGCTGGGGTTTGGGGGGGGGGCGGGGACTAGTTTCAACAGCTTCTGAAAGGGTCTGCAGCTCCCGAGAGGGGGCGCCATGAGGGCTGTGGGGTGACTCAGGTGTGCACGGGGGCCCCGGCCCACGCTTCCTGGGCTGTCGGGACCTGCTTCTCGGGACATGCCGTGGGCGGCACAGCCCGCCCCCCAAACTCCTAGACGCGGCAACATGCCTGGGGAGGCCCACGGGCTGTTTTCCGCCTACCACCGGCCACCAGCAGGTCAATGTGCACCCCCTCGGCACCTCCCTCGCTTCCGCTTCTGTAAAATGGGGTTCAGTAGACATGGGTCGTCTGGCATAGGAAGGGCGCTTGGCCTTCAGCAGTCACAGTGCACTCTGACAGGGCGGGAGGGCCTGGCCACAGCCACCCTCTGACTCACAGACACAGGCGGCAAGTGCCATGAGGGCTGAGACCACGAACGTCACCCTCGCAGTGCTGGGCACGGGACCCGGGCTTGGAGCGTCAAGTGAGGACGGAGTGAGGACGGAGCGAGGACGGAGCGAGGACAGAGTGAGTGGACGAATAGCTTGGTGTTCAAGCGGCTGAGCTGGTGGAAATGAGCAGACGAGTTCGAGGGTCGGTGAATATTTTGGGGTGCAGAAGAGGAATTTGAGGATCCTGGGCCCCGGGTCTACTTGTAATCTTACGGCGGACGGGGGTGGGGGAGGGCCGTGGCTGGAGGCCCCGTCCCTCTCTCCCAGCTCCGTCTCAGGCCGGTCACTCCAAGCCCATTTCTCCAGTGGCCACAGGCTTCCCCTCCCCCCACCACAGACTGCCAGGATGAGAGTGTACCCCAAGAAGGCAGCATGCCTCAATCAGCCTGCTGGGCCCGTTTGTGGGGAACACGATGGCTGGCCGGCCCACGCGGGGTCCTGAGTGCTCCGCTTGGGTGGTGGCCTGCACGCTGATGGGCGGCTCGTCCTCCCGGCTCCTGGTGCCCACCTGGCTGGTTCGTGCACCACAGGCTGCCCCGCTGGCCTGGGGTGGCCGACCGCTTCCAGCTGGAATGAGGACCCACGGAGGGGCCGGGCAGGGGGGTTCCTGGGGCTCGAAGGCGGCTGCGGGAACTTCCTGTCTGTGGACGAGAGGCCACGTTCACCGTCCGGGCTGAGCTCAGCCTCCGTCCAGAATGTGCATCAGTGGCTTCCGGCCCTTGTGGGATGAAGTCGAAACTGCTTCATTTGCTGCTCCCGTGTCTGCCCCATCCACCCGGCTCCCCCCAGTCTCACCTCTGACGCTCCTGCTCCTGCTTCCTGCTCTTTGTGGGCTGGTTCTGGTTCTGGTCCTGGCTGCCACTCCCTGCCGTGCCTGGTCTTCCTGCCACCGTGCCCTGACCCACGACATCGCCACTCGCCGGGGCACCCGTCCCGTGTTGGTCGGCATCCTGTCGGAGGACAGGGGGCTCACCCAAGAAGCTTTGGGAAGGGACCACCTGCAAAGGCGTGGGGTGAAGGGGAATGCAGGGTGGAGCCTGGGGGAGCAGCAGCCCCACCCTCCCCACTCTGGGCACCAAGGGCAGCGGGGAGCGCCCGCCCCAGGACCAGGGAGGAAGCCAACAGGGCAGGCGACCTCGCCAGGGCGCTGACCCTCAGAACCAGGGCCGAGGTCCCCCCTGGGCACGGACCTGGGACAAAGCCCCTGACCTCACGCAGAGGGCCTGGAGTCCACCTGGTGACTCCTGCGTCAGCCTCCTGGGCAGGCAGGTGTCCCAGAGGGAAATGGAAGAGGTTTGCCTTGCTCTCCCCCCATCGCCCCGCCCAAGCCCCGGGGGCTGCCCGGCACGGCCCCTCCTCCCAGCGGCTGCTTATTCCCCACCAGAAGGGGCGGCTCCCTCCACGCCGTCCCTGTCCTCCACGAGACCCACGGGTCCCCCCACCCCGCCGTGGCCCCCGCCTCAGAGCCTGTGTCCAGAGGCACCGCCTTCTGTCATTCCTCAGCCAGGGAACCTGTGAGCTGCGGGGCCAGTCTCGACAGCTCACTCGCGACCTGTGTGGCCTTGGGGAGCTCCCAAAGTGCCTCCTCGGTGCCTCAGTTTCCCCACCTGTAGACCGGGAGCAACCACACAGCTCTTATCAGGCGACCGAGGTGAAAACCTGTGTTCCCACCTGGCATCTGGGGTTCTGGGACAGGCGTCAGGAAAGCAAGATGCCAGGCCTGGCTTTGGCACTGGCTCCCTGACGCCTGGGCCGGTCGTGGCCCGTCCTTCCCCGGGCCTCAGTTTCCCCACCTGTGAAACGAGAGGCCTGTGCTAACTTTCCCTTCTGCTTCTGCGATTTCGTGATTCTGTGAATTTAGGTCAGAGCTACACTGTTGATTTCATATGTAATTATTTTTTTCTCAGAATTACACATTCTTGAATAAAAACGAAATAAGACCTTCAGAATAAATGATGAAATGCTTTTGACCGAACATTAATATGCCACAGTGAAGGCAGGAAAATGAATCGGGTAAGATTAAAGATGGGGGGCCAGGCGTACGGCCCAGGGCCGGAGCCAGCTGGCGGGGGCGGGGGGGGGGCGTCATTTCCACGTCTATTCATCTGCTCTGACACCAGCTCATGAAGCTGGTGCAAATGTAATTTCACATAAAAACTCAGAGCGGGGAATATTCTTCTGCGTGCATAAGCCACGCTCATCACCAGAGCCTTGTCACTGACACGAGGTGCCACGTGCCCCCGCCGCCCCCAACCCCACCCCAACAGCCTGGACAACGGCACCTGCTGAAGAACTGTCTTTGGAGGTAAAGGCGAGCTGGGAGGGAGGTTGTTGGGGTGGGAAAAAGGACACCAGGAAGGGACAAGGGTCGGCTCTGTCCCTCCCCGACTTCGATGGCCACCAGGCAGGCTCTGTGCTGCAGGGACCAGGGAGGTGGCCCCGGCACGGGTCAGGGAGGGCTGTGGGGGCGGGTGGCGTCTCTGTCCCCGGCACATTAGGCCACCAAGTCTTCTGACCCTGCCAATGGCGTTTGGGAAGGGGTCGAAGGGCTGGTGGGGGCCCAGCCCTGCCCTGAGCTGGTCCGAGAGGCTTGGAGAATTCCCAGAGGCTCGGAGAATTCCCCTCCAACCCCCCATCTGGTGGCCTGGCCTCAGGTCCAGGTGACCCGATCCTACCTGCAGATGCACCGTCTTGGCGGCGGCGGGACC
>JAQQSQ010001195.1:0-12964 GCA_028627145.1 Eidolon dupreanum
GCAAAATTGGGAGAGAAAAATAACTATGCACGTAGTATATAATGTATTATATATTCTATATCTTGAAAGAAATAAAATAGATTAGGCCTAAAATGCAATCTAATAATATATATTGTAATCAATTTTATTACGCCCTATGATTTGGAGAAAAAAATTCATGAGACTTCACCACATAAGAGAATGAATGATCAAGCAACAGAATTTTCAAAAAGCATTTTGTAAATATAGCATATGGTATCTCAAACATCAAAATTATTTTCTCACACTTCAGTAAAAGGAAATTAAAAGTTTTTCAAAAGTCTTTTTATTTAATTTATTGTTTTTTTTCTAATTTAGGATACCTTTATTTTTTTTTTTGTAAATTAATTTAATAGTTAAGCTAAAATATTCATTGGTAGATATCAGACATTATTTTGTAGTTTTTCAATTACTAAGTATGAGTGAATTTGTATTAATTATTATGTAATTATATCAGTTGCAAGATTTCTATTTACAATACTTTTATTTATAAGGTACTTTAGTTAATATTCAATGAAAAAGTTTTAGTGAAAACTAGATGCATTCACAGTGCACAGTTAATTAGGTTATGAATTATTTATTAAAATAGCAGTTATCACACTATAACTCTATGAGTCTAATAAAAGCATTAACTTTTTTAAATTTTAAAATAATTTGTCTTATGATATCTACTTGTGCTATGGGCTCACAAAATAGGTTATTCCAGTTAAGAGATTATTTTCCCAACTTTATAAATGGCCAATTTAAGTAAATGTCTCAATTTTTCATGATGCATTTCTTAATATTATCAGTGGTTATTTTAATTTTGGTTTAAATAAGATAAATTTTCTTTGTTAAAAATGTAAAACAATTTTTGAAACACTATGATGCATCAAAGGAATTTCAGAGCAATCCAATTTAAGAAAATAAGTAACTTTATCTTTTTTCTGCATTCTCATAAAACAAGCAGAGAAAATGAAGATGTCATTATGTTAAAAAATAAAAATAAGTCTGTTTTTAGTTTAACTGATGGTTTCAGGCAGTTATAAATAACCTAGGTTTGTAGTTAAGAGTAAGCTTAGAAATACAAGTAATAAAAATATTAATAGTGATCACAGTTAACACTGTAACAATGTGCTTGATTTGAGTTCACCTCTTTCCTCCACTGAAGTAAACATCTTATTGCTGACATGCCTAAATTATTATCACATTTTGGTATAATTTAAGCTGGAAAAAATCTCGCTTAATCTCGCTTAAACTGGCAAATCTGCTTTGACAGTAAAAACTAAATAGAGCCTAAATTAAAATTACTTATTTTTGAATAATTTGTTTGTAACTAAAGTATAATGTCCTGCCAAATTGGTAGACGAGTTGAGGACATTTTCTCAAATGTAATGATATAATATAAAGAAAAGAAAATGAATGGGAAATCAAGATGCTCTTTTTGTTACCTTAAAGCTTACTTGAACAAGTTACTTAACTTTCATTTGACTCAAGTTTATGATTTACAAAATTATAACTACAAATTCTCATTTCTATGGAATTAAGTTTAATGGCCCCATCTATTCAATATTCTGAATGTTGTTTTTCTCCACACAGTTAATTAATTTACAGAGTATGTGAGATCTAAATGATTCTCTGTACCTATGTTGAATTCTATATTTTTATGTTTATTAACCAGAAATCACCACTGTGACCTAGACACACATATTGAAGAGTAATTTTAATGAGCTATCAAAAAAAATAACCATAAATAAGTCACATTTTCTTATATTATCTACAAATTTAAGGGATATTTTAAATCATAACCATCTAAAAAGACTACCTAAAATCCATAGTCCCTATACATTATAATAAATAAGAATGTAGTGTTTTCTTAGAAATAAAAATTTTAGACATATAATATGTTGATTGTGCTTTAATTTACTTTTATTTTCAGAAGACATAGAGTTCAGATATTCAGTTACAATGTTGTAGATACAGGACATTTGAGAAAAAGATTGTGAAAATTAATAGATGCATTTAATACACAACTTATTATTTTTAAATTAAACCAGCTAAAAAAGGTTTTTGTCATAAGATAATTGGACTGTCTATATTTGAGACTAGGAAAAATGGAAAGTCAAAAATAAGAACGAATAAATAAAAACAGAAATATTAGGGCTTTATTAGATATATTAGATCACCATTTCATAAGTAATTTATACATTACATATTACATATGCTTCGGGGTAAGTTGAGTAATAGTGATCTGTGTTGATAGTCAAGAGACTAAATAGAAAAAATGTATTTAAGCTATATTTTTCTTTTTGTTTTCTTGGAGAGGATGAGGCTTAATAGAGAGACAGATATCTTACTCTACTGTTTTATATAGACTAAAACTTTTTTTACAGCAGAAAAGAATAGCTTTATTAGACAGGAAAGTCAAACAACAGTACACTTGCAGGTGTGGAAGCGGGCCTGAGCAGGAGACGAGTGGCTCAAAGGCTCAAGAGCTCAAGAGACTGAAGACTAAATTTTAAATCAACTCGTTGAATAAGTAAACGGTTATGTTTATAAGTCTATGTTAGCCTCAATTCAGTGGTAATTCAGCATCAAAAATAGAAAAACAGTTCCCTAATTTCATAAAGTACTTTAATGAAGGATGACTAGTAGTACACACTGATAACATTGAAAAAGAAAAAAAAAAGCGATTGAAAGTAAAGTAACTAAAATAACTTTCTGTGCTTTCCCTTTAGAATAATTTAGTAATTTGGTCATTTTTTATATTTTTGATAAAATATTAACCATTGCTACTGCAGAAGATTGAATGGTGCCCTCCTCCAAAAAATATGCCCTCCCTGAACTGTGGACTTGACTTTATTTGAAAAAACGGTCATTGCATATGTACTTAACTTAAACATCTCCTTCATTTTTTTAAATATAAGAAATATATGATTATTACTTAAAATATAAGACAAAAATAAGTATAAAAATAAGTAAACATAAATATAAAAACAAATATTCCTAGACTGATGATAACCACATTTGATATATATCAATATTGAGGTGGATCATATTTTGCAAAAGTTGCCACAGTAATCTCTACTTCTTCCCCAGCCTTTCTATGTACATTTCCAAATGTCACCACTTCTCTTCTCTACTGAGTGTTGAAGTCGATTTTCCTTCCCTTGAATCTGGTGAAAGAGGGCTTGTGACTCTTTTGTACAATATGTATGGCAGAAATGATACTGTTTGATAATTGGGGCTATGTCATTAAAAAGATACAGCAAATGTGTTCATGCATGCTCTCTCTCTCTTTCTTTCTTTCTTTTTTTTTTTTTTTCCCCTCAATGATTATCCATGGAACCTATGTAGTCAAGGAATCCTAGTCACATGGAGAGGCCTCAAGTAGGTGTTCCAATGATAGTCCCAACCGAGGTCTTACCCAAGTGAACTAGTAGTGATCTTTCAAATGATTTCAACATTCAAGACTTCCAGATGAGGGCCTAGGCCCTGGGAAACTCAAACAAGCTATCTTACTGTGCCCTGTCTGAATTCCTGGCCCTTATAATCCACACTGGTAATAAATGGTTTATTTTATGCACTAAATTTTAGAATAATTAGTGATACAACCACAGTTACTGGAACATATTTCCTATATAACTTTCAGTGAGTATCATGACATAACCTGAATCGTATTCAGTGGAAGGAACAAAGAGCTGAGTTGCCATGATATTGATCAAACACCTTTGATGAGAATAACCAAAAATCAGCAGAGTAGGGGGATAGTTAGTACAATATCTTGTATAGAGAGGAAGCTCATCAGATACTTGTTGAAATAAAAGGAAGGAAAAGGAAAACGTTAATGATATATTAGTTCAACTAAATGAGAATCTTTAAAGATTTGGTTGAGAAAATATTTACTTTTATATCTGTAGTAGAAGTCCATATAATATATACACTGAGCTTTTATGTAGTGAGGATGAAATGTAAATATATGTTTAGATTATATTGGAATTTTCAAAGCTTTTATCTGTATGCATTTTACTTATAGATTAAAAAGAAAACATGTTCGGTGATGCTTTTGAGGTTTTCTTTGGATCTCTAAGTTAAATGTGTCCCCGAAAGTTTCAGAGTTCCTAAAATATGCACATTTCTTTCTCAAAATTGCTATCTCTTCTTTCAATCATTCTATGCACATCTAAAATTTAAAATATTATTTCATTTATCAAAATTACTAATGGAAAAATTATCTCTTTTGCTTGATGTGATTATAACAAGGTGTTTGTTATGTGTATACATACATACACACAAATCCATATGACAGTAATATAATTAAACAGTTTCCTCTATATCTCATTGTATGTATATATAGCTCAGGATAAATTAAATATTTTAAATCAATTATAGGCCACTGTCCACCAATTCTTAGTAATGAAATTATAATCATAAAACTGTAACCTTGGAAACGAAACACATGAGAAGAAATTAATTAGAAAAACAACTGAATAAATAAATTATAGGTTTTATATAAAAGTAATTGTTATAAATAAACCTAAGCAAGGAAGAAAATAATAACACATTGTTTATACATTATTCTTATGCATCATATGTTTTCAACTATGTCAGATGTTTCTAAAGTTATAGAAAGCAACAGTACTGAGGTATTATCTGGAAAACAATTATATTTGGAGTCAAGTATAAGAAGTTTTATATTAGAAATGTGTTGCTTAGCTTTATTTTGTATATATAGAAACATCAGAGTAATGATTAAAATCAGCACTAAGGATTTTATAGAAGCTATTGTTATCTGACATTTTTTTCAAAAAATAAAAAATATTTTTATCCATAATCAGAAATGTGGAAGTTGAATTATATTTTCAAATGCATTTCAATCATCCTAGGCTTTCAGGAAAATTAATTTGTCTAATCATTTTTAAATTATCTTCATCTGGAAAAAAATATTCTAAATTTTATTTATTTAAAATCAGAAATTATAAAGCAATGAATGATTTTTGTTAACTTCATTGCTTAGATCATTAATGAACTCCTAACTGTCACATCAAATAGATATTTGTCAGTCTTCAACTTACTCTTAGGCTTATCTTTGATTAACGCTCCCTTTTTCTCTTTTTGATCTTCCTTCTCTTCCATCTATTCTGATCCTCTCTCTCAGTTTTTGGCTTTTCTTTTTCAGTCTCTTTTGAGATCTTATCTTATTCCATCTAATGCTTAAATGTTGGAACTTCTGAAATGGTTCTTTTAACTGCATAGTCTGCCAGGAAGAATCATCAATTTGTCCAGATTTAATTTACTCCTGGCCTCATCTACTTTGTAAGCTAGCTGTAAGAATTAATGATTTTTCACTTAGTTTACAATGAACAAGTTTGAATAGTTTAAAGTAAAGCTTTTTATTTATATTATTTCAAAAAAAAATAAGACTAAATATGATCGAATGTATTATTACTGCCAACCCTTAATTTCTCAAAATTGAAGTGTAAATTCATATCTTTGACCATGTAAATGTTCGTGTACTTCTCATTAGAACAAATAGAAATCTAATTCTCTACCATCTTTATATTTGGCTTAGTTAGATGAGTTGCTTTTTCAAATTTATTTAAAAATTAATTTGAGGAGAGCAGAAAATTTAAATATGTTTTTAAGCTTTGGTTTGCCCCTTTTTGTTTCTCTAATCTACCATGAAAGAAAAATAGCCATTTGTCCCAGAATGAGGAAACAAATGCAACATATCTGAACCCAAATCTTAGCCTGGAAGCAAGCCTAGACAGGCCAACAGAGCCATAGCTGATCCATTATACATGTTTATGCAAAAGAAAATAATTTTGAATTTTTGAGATTTGATAGTCTTTATCCATCATTATTGCAATAAAAATTAATATAGAAACAATGAATACTAATCCAAGATCTTAATATATTACTTGTGTAAACAAAATGCATACAACAGCCATCCTACCCAAGATCCACATTCCTTTTTCTAAATGTTATTCCTCTCCCCTGCTCCATTCCATCCAGTGTTGTTTAAGCAAAAGCAGCTTAAATTATTTTTAAATTAAGTCAAGTAAGAAGTAACAGAATAATTCTTATTTTCTGTTAGTGAAGCAAATTTTAGTAACATCAACAAAAATATGTCTGCCTTCTTCCTTTCTTACTTACACAATCACAGAGTGAAATAATTATAAGAGAAATTTAAGAAAGCCCAATTCAGTAGGGGAAATTTCTATATTTGTATCAAAAATGTAATTCTTGCCATCTCTTAGTCCTGCATTCACATAAAACCCTGATATTTTCCAAAAGAGAATTTTAAAAATTTCTTTATAAATCTATTCTCTTGTATTCATTATATCAAATGATACCCAACCAATGACCCTAACTAGATAACCCAGAAGTGTTAAATTAATTAAACAAAGGAGGCCATTAGACTGATGTGGCAACAGTGCTGTGGTGGTTTATGAAAGCAAACTAAAATCTAAGCTTGAAAATGCCTCAGGTTTACAAAATCAGAATCTAGGGACAACCAATTACAAATAGCTAACTAGACTCTAAGCTAAAGCCAGTCAGTAACATTTTGCTTTTTTTCAGTCATTTCTCTATAAAAGTCTTTCCCAGAGCTACTGTCAATCAATGGAGCACTACTAACCACTTCCGGTTTGGCACTATTTGATTGGAATCAATTTTTGTTCAAATAAATTCTTAAAATTTGTTATATACCTCATTTTATTTTTTAAAAGAAGCAACCTTGACTTTCAATAACAACCGCATAGTACTCTGACATCTTTCTTATTTTTAAAATTCATATTTTTTTCTTTACCCAAATAACTAATACCAGAGATCCAGCTCTCTTCTTTAAAATATGGCCTTTCTGCATACAGTATTATTATACTCTCTAACAACAATAAAAATAAAAATAAGAAAATAAAAATAAGAAAAAACTGATGATAGTAATAATTATTAATTAAGTAGCTAACTACTTTATAGAACTTATACTTTAAGCATTGTTCTAAATATTCTATATTAATTCAATTTAATTCACATGAAAATCCTATGTAAGAGATGGTGAAATTGAGCCACAGAGATGTTAACTCAGTTACACAAGTACACATGGCTAAACATGGCAGAGCTAGCTAGGATTTGAGCAGAAGCTATCATTTTCAAAAGGAGAGGCATTAACTTAATTACTATGCATCTTATATTGTTCCCTATAACTGTGAAATGGATATTGTAAATACGTTATATCACTCCTCTTAAAAATCTTCAGTGAAGCTCTTAATCACCTTTGAAATAATATAATTAGGACTTCATAATGGGATATAAAAGATCCTTCAAGATGTATTTCCTTCTTCTCCAGCTTCATTTCACAAATCCTAGCACTCTCAATAAGAACAAATTTTTTAACCATGCTGTTTCTGGCCTACCATGCTCACTCTTTTATCAAGATTTGTCTCTTTCTAATTTGAAAACCCCTGGTCTTTATTTAGGAATTAGTCCTAAAGTGAATCAGGTCCTGAGAGATTTTAAATCAGGGATTCAAACTGAGATAGTAAACACTCTTTCAGACTCCCGTAAGTCTTTGTGCTATAAAAATGTCCTTTAGACACTTGCTCTTGATGTCTCACACATTAGGATTTGAGCTGTCTTGAGTCACAGATTTCATCTTTGTTTCATCAGATCCTAGAAAATATAAATTCTAAATCATTCTGATAATATCGTAGTAGTGTATGAACACAGTAAGACAATATGAAATACTACATGAGTATGAAATATTATAATGATTTAATATCTTATGTTTGTTATATTGACTTTTTTTTCTGCATGGAACTTTTAGTGTCTTGTGGTTCTGGCAGGATCCAAGGGAGAATAAGATATAGCTACAGATATGAATGAGGCCATCAACTTTACAAAAGCCTCGCCTAAGCTCAAAAGTCCTTTTGTTAGAATAATAAAATAAAGCCAATGTAAATTGAAAAGTAAAGTATGACTTTTAAAAGGAAGAGAGGGGTAAAGTAAAAAGGATTGGAAAACGTAGTGATACATAATGAGACTTTTTCAGTACCCTGAAATGAAGACCTCAGCCATTTTGGTTTCTGTAATGTAATGTAGGGCTTTGGAAAAGGATGTCACAGTACGAATCAGTTTATACAAACTTTTTCAAAGAGATTTTGTAGATGTCTTAGCAAGAGATAAATGACTGACGTGTATTTTTCCTGAAGATTCCTCTCTTCTTCGAAGGGAAGATATATTGACTGTAATACCTCTGTTTGCTTGCTGTTCTGAAGTAACCAAGACTGTAAGAGCAGCTTTTGCTCACTCTTTCTGCTCTTTAAAGCCAAATCAATAACTGACCTCACCACTTTTTCCATTCCTCACAGGTAATTAGTATGACAGTATCGTGACATTTGAAACTGACCAATTAACAAATGATCAGGAACCACCTTGACTCAAATCCCCTAGTTCTTGAGAAACTGTAAATCAAACACACACACACACACACACACACACACACACACACACACACACACACACACACACGAACACATACAAGCACACACATGTAAGGTATAGGAGTTTCTGATGCCAAGGATGATATATCTATATATTTGCTCATGGAGGAGTACTTGTCTGAGATTTTCCTATACTCTCTAAGTTTCAGAAAACAGATGCATGCACCACAATTATGCAATGACTCTAAATAAGAGAGAGTGGCGGGAGGACCCCAGAGTCCACTGAACCTGTTGACTGACTAGATAATATTTTTCTTTTCATGTGTTTATCATATCTCTTAGAACTGAATCAAAGTCTAATTTGTAATCTAAAATTCACATGTAGAAAAAAGGAGATTTTTTTTGTCTTTCCATAAGTAAAATATCATTTGCTTTTAATTCCTCAATCTGTTTAAGCAAATATAATAATGATGATGATGATGATGATGATAATAATAATTTTATTCCAATTTGGTATACTCAGATCCAGTGATTTGATCAATATTCTAGTCATTGTTTAATTCAGTGTAGTCACTTTGGGGACATAAGCAGTCTGTCAGTATTCCACTTTATTTGTTCCTTTTCATCCCTCCAGAGTCCTTACTCATCACCCCAGCATTGGTGAAGTAAACAGTGTCCTCAGAATTCTCCCGTTGTTGGGTCATCAGTTGATTAGTTTAATTCACTTTGGGCTTTCTGGCCAACAGATGTTCCGTATTGCTTTCTACTGCTGTTGTGGTCTGCCTTGTTCCTCTACTGGGTGTGATATTGCCCCTTGCCAGTGTGAATTGTGGAGCAGCAAAGTCTACATACTCTAGAAAAGAAGCTCTCTTGGTTTCCCTGAGGCAAATACTGACTCTTTAAGTCATTCTGTGTTCTCTTAAAAGGACAATGATCTAGACATTTCTCGCCACCATATTTGAGCAAGTAATATCCATGAAGATGCTCTCAGGATGATCCCATAGGTCCAATCTGTTATCATTTCTCAATCATATTAGATGCTAGATTTTCTGGAAGTTTCTAAAATAAACAATAAAATTATTTCCAAGTTTAATTATGGCAGGTTGAATTATCAAATGCCACCCTCAAGTTTCCCACCAGAATCCCTGTAACTGCGAATATGATGAGATATGACCCCCATGATTATGTTACAGTACATGACAAAGGGGTTTTCTATATGCAATTAAGTCTACTATTAGTTGATTTTCAGGTAATTAAAGAAGAGATTGTCCAGGTGAGCCCAAGATAACCATTGAGCCATTTAAAAGTAAAGATTTTTTTTATTATTATTTTTTAGTAAAAATGAAGTAAGAAATTTGAAGCATTCGAAGAATTTAAAATATTATTGCTGGCTTGACACGGAGGGAGATCCATAACATGAAATACCATGTCCTAAAAGCTGAGAGTAGACCCCGGCTGACAGCCTGAAAGGAAGTAGTAACCTCTGTCCTACAACTGCAAGAAACAGAATTCTGTTAGCAACCTGAATGATCCTGGAAGCAGATTCTTCCCTAAAGCTTCTAGAAAAAAAAATCTCACCTAGATATTTTTATTTCAGACTGTGATACCCTAAGCTAAGAACCCAGCCCCACCCAGACTTCTGGTTGTCAGAATATGAGATAGTAAACCAATAATTTATCTGCAATTCTGAGTTGTAGGACTCGTGCTATTTGAGTAAAGTTTGTGGGAATTGTTACCTCTATCTTTCTATGCAAAGTTTTCTTGAATAATAAAACCAAGTTGATAAAGACAACCAAATAGATAGGTCATGCTAATAGAGACAGTAAGCAAATGTCTATGGTTTCAATTCTCACCTCTTTCTGATATTGCTGCAACCAAGTTGTCCATAGGTAAAGATTTTCAGTTCCAAAAATACATAGAAGGTACAATTTATGCCAATAAAATGTTCTTTAAAAGGGGGGTTATTTTACATATTTTTCTACTAGTAAATATGAAACATACACAGAAGTGTTAGGATATATATATTCTATACAGAAAGGTGATTTAAAAAATATGTGTGCCATGTCTTTTTCCAATCATCTATCCAAGAATGCTTAGGTTGTTTCCATGTCTTGGCCACCGTGAATAATGCTGCTGATTATTGAGGAGAATGTATCTTTGCAGATAAATATTTTTAAGTTTTGGGGTAAATACCCCAAGGAGAGATTGCTGAGTCATATGGTAATTCTATTAGTTTTTTGAGGATCTTCCATAATAGCTGTACCAATTTACATTCCTGCCAGCAATATATGAGGGTTCCTTTTTCCCCACAACCTCTCCAACACTTACTATCACTTGTCCCGTTGATGATAGACATTATAAAAAGTGTGAGGTGGCACCTCAATGTGGTTTTGACTTGCATTTCTCTAATAGGTAGTAAAGTTGAGCATCTTTTTTATGTCTGTCACCCGTTTGTATACCTTCTTGGGAAAAGCATCTCTTCCAGTCCCCTACCCTACCCATTTTTTAATTGGATTGTTTGTTTTTTTCTATTGTTGAGTTGTATGAGATTTTTGTATATTTTGAATATTAGCCCTTTATTGGAGATTTTGTTTGCAAATACCTTCTCCCATTCAGTTGGCTGTCTTTTTGTTTTGTCAATGGTTTCTTTTGCTGTGCAAAAGCTTTTTAGTTGGATTTTATCTCTCTCTCTCTCTTTTTTTTTTTTTTTTTTTGCTTTTACATTTTTATTTATGCTGGGCAAGACATGGAAACAACCAAAATGCCCTTTGATAGATGATTGAATAAAGATGTGGCACTTATATACAAGGGAATATTACTCAGCCATAAGTAAAAGTGAAATACTGCCATTTGCAACAACATGAGTGGATCTTGACATTATCATGCTAAGCAAATAAGTCAGACTAAAATAGTTGAGAACCATATTATTTCACTCATATGTGAGGTATAAAATTGAAAGCAACAAACAAACATGACAAACAGAGACTCATGGACACGGACAACAGTTTAGAGGTTACCAGAGGGAAGAGGGGGAGGAAGGTAGTAAGGGTAAAGGGAGTCAAATATATGGTAACGAAAGAAAATTCAACTTTAGATGATGAACACAATGCAATATACAAATGATGTATTCTTGAATTGTACTTTTGAAACCTATATAATTATATTAACCAATGTCATCCCAATAAATTTAATTTAACATTGATTAGATTATCTTAAAATATTTGCCCACTGTGTGGCAATATGATGGATATTTTGTACAAATCAAATTATCTTCAATTAAATTATTTCTTTCTTACTTTACACCTGAAACTAAATTTAGCTGACAGCATATTAATATCATTTGTTTCGTTCTTGATACAGAATTCAAAAAAGCTAAAGTTTAAGTAGAAAAATAATTTTTCTTAAAATCATTAATCTTGTTTATTGTACATTTATATTTTGTGTGTAATCAAAAAATAAAATATAGTTTTTTTTTTTAAATATACAGATACAGTTTCCTAAACATTGTATTTCTTAACATTTTCAATAATTAAAATAATTTAGAAATTAAAAATAATATGTAATTTTGAGGTTGACAGTTTAGAGCTTAATGACAAATCTTGGAATTTGATTTTTTGTAAATATTTATTTTTTATGTTAGAAAAATTTATTATTATAAAAATATGCCTAACAGATAATTATAAAGAACAACAACAACAACAAAAAACTATAAAACTACCACCCAAAATAATCATGCTAATTTATCAGTACACATGTTGGAGTGCTTCAATGCAATAGATACTTTTTAATAGGAAATATTTCAGTCTATGTTGAATTTTTCATCTAATTATATATGTTTTCTTTTTACTAAAACTTTCTAAAATCTTTAAATAATATAGCTTTGGGTGTATATATACATCATACTATATGCTTAGGCATTTCTTTATTTAAAAAAGTTGGTTAAGGATTTTCAATTGCAGTAAGTAATTTAGCCTTTGGTCTTTATCTGTATGTTGTGTGTGTTATTGTGGTTAATGGCTAGTGGTAAGATTTGATAGCTTCCTTTGCCCAATTAATATTTAATATTTATCTTACATTTTGATTTATATGAAATATATTAAACCATTACCTGCAAGAATGCTTTACATTTCATTTCAGGTTTATAATGTGGAATTTTAAAATATACAAGTAGAATTGATTTTCAATTAAAACAAAGCATGTAACATTATGAAAATATCGTTGCTACTATAAATATTTAATTCTCACTACCTCACACTTCCAATAGTATTCTATCAATTTCTAGATGTTTTAAATAAAGTGATAACCTAGAGAAATATTAAAATGTGTTTTTATGTTATTCTGTTCTGATTCCTCTTCCCAAAATTGCAACGTATCTTCTAATTGGCCACTTAAGGTGTAAATCATTTCCAACCCAAATTATCCAATTTATACTTAACATTGCACACATTTACACTATGTATTTTATGTGTAAATTATATGTGCTTTTGAACTGTCTCTAATGTTTTATGTGTACATATCACAACTTC
>JAQQSQ010001196.1:0-12962 GCA_028627145.1 Eidolon dupreanum
TATGAAAAGGCCATGCGAAGACACACAGAGAGCAGAACACCACGTGATGACAGAGCGATGTGTCTACGAGTCAGAGACAGCCCAGGATGGCCAGCGAACTCCCAGAAGCTACTAGAAAGATCTGGAAAGATTCTCCCTCACAGTCCTCAGAAGGAACCTTACTACACCTCGATTTCAGACCTCTGGCCTCTAGAGCTGTGAGAGAACAGATTCCTGTATTCCTCGACGACCTGGTGAGTGGTAGTTTGTTATGGGAGCCCTAGAAAACAAATATGCCATTTTCTGTCACGTCTACAGCCACAACCTTGGAGCTTAAAAGATCTGAAACTCTGAAGATAGAGCCAGTGACATGCTCCTTTGAGGAGAGGCTACGTCACTCCATGGTTTTACCACCCCAGTGTCCATTGTATTAGGTCAAATGGCCTGAGGGGGCCTTCAGCCGACAGTACTCCCCTCATGCCAACGCATGCCCTAGATAACAGCCCACAAAGTCACAGCAAATGTAAGTTCCTGATATGACGTCCCCAACAGCCCTGCCTCCTACCGCCTTCCCTGCGTGTCCTTTAGATAAGTCCCATAGGGCTTAGCAAAACCCTGCTCTTTTCGGTTTGATCTGACCAATCCTGCACTTGACACAAGGACCCCAATAAAAGCCTGTGAGCTAGGCTCCCGCTCCCTTGGCCTGTACCCTGCCTCGACCTCCCCGTGTGGCCCCTCCAGGAGTGCCTCACACTTTCTCCAGGACCTGTGATTAGCAGACTTCTCTATTTCAGTCTCTCTTATGGTCTTGCGTTGGGCCACCTGACACCCTGTGGCCCTCTTAACAAACACTAATTGAACAAAGTCATAGTGTCCCTCAGCCAGGAATTCTGAAGTTCTAGGCTAGGACTGAATGCAAGGTGCTGCCGTGTCGCACCTCCGTTTAGTTCCTGCCTGATGGGTTGTGTCTCCCTCTCCAAACCCGTGTTCTCCACCTGGGTAGATCTACGAACACTTTTCTTAGAAAAAAGAGCAGCAGGGTGTCTTTTCTGAGAAATTCTACTCTGGCGGGCTTGGTGTGTGTGCCATCCTCCCTTTACCTTTGTTTAGCTTGAGAATAAATATCCTAATATATAGATATATTATATCAATAGATATCTAATTCCTAATTTCCTAGGAATTAGAATATATATATATATATATAATTTTTTTATACCTCATGCTTTCCTAATATACATAGTTTATTTTTTTTATTTGTCTTCTTTTATTGCAGCCAAAAAACAACGTGACACTTAATCTCAGTTTTAAGTGTAAATTAAGCCTAGGGGATACAAACGTCATGCTCTTTTTTTTGTAGCTGGTTTACTAAAATCAAACGAAAACCCATTTATTAAACTGTTAATTTCAATGAGTGACATTGTTGGTCAGATAAATGAAATAAAATAAATAACATTAAATGATAAATTTATACACTCCTTAACTGTATACAATCCCCTTCCCCATTTTCTAATAAATATTTTAGTAGATACTTTTCCCCCTTGAATTTGCTAATTATTTTTTATGCCGTGACTTTGCCAGTGTTGCTGAGGACATAGATATTACTTTGAGCACACACAGCGCACATATTTTGCTAGTTTTCTCTGATTTTTGTCCTTGAGATAGTTTGATCTATTTTTAGTACTTTTATTAGTTCCGTCTAAAACATTTTTTTCTCCCCAAGGACATACACATACTATGAAGCTGTGAGATCTTATTCGGGGGACATTTTTTATTTCCAAAAAGCAGTAGGATGTCAATCATCCAAATTTTCTAGTATCAATAACTTGTGCAAAATTGGCGTCTTGGTGAGTGAACCGGGCAAGATGCTGGGTGCATAGGAATACTTTGGAGATTCCGTTCTTTACCATAAAAAATGAAATGACTACCTTTAATTGGAGGAAGTTCAATTTAATTTCCCATTTCATGGTAGCAAATTAAAAATATTCATCATGCTTATATGTTCCATTATTCACAGCCCTGTACCAACATGACTTTAGATCTCATGCTTTGATTCCAGAGTCTTAATGATAATGTGCATGTCTTATTAAAAGCCACATGGAAACGATCACGGTTGGCATTTCTCTTTGAAATGAATGGAAGGTTCCCCCTCAGATCTGGCCCATTGGGACTGATGAGAAATGAGACCAATTCCCAGGACATTTGCATTAATTTCTTCCAATATGTTTTCAAGAAGCTACTTGAAATTTTAGCCCAATATAACCAAGAAAGCCAAGACAGTGTTCTTAGATGGAATTTGCAGAAGATAAATAATATCACTGTTATTATATTTTAATGCATAAATCTCACATATCAGCTAGTTTATATGAAAGCTATCCTTTGTTATTAAGTGGCAGATTTAGTAGCATTTATTCATGGAATTAGATCTGTGGAAAATATAGAGAGCCCTGGCTTGGAAGTGGAGTGCTCTTTTTTTTGTTTGTCCTGCGTTTTTTTTTTTTTTTTTTTTTTTTTTTCCAGTATCGTAACTGGAAGGAAAGGGCATGAGAGTAAATAACAAAGAGAGAGGGACAGTAATGTCTCTTCAGCCCTTGATGGGCAGCAGCGGTGGTGCCAATGCTGAGTTTGGGTACCATCATGTTGCTCCATTTTTTTTTTTTTTTCTGATGGCACAGAGTGGAGTGGAACAGCCCCTCCTCTAGCTGTGAAAGGGGGAGGCTGTGCGCTCACGTTCTATCCATGTCCCTGGCATTTCACCTACTAACTTAGCATTTCTCACCTGTGCGTGATATCCACATGTTGCTTTAAGCTCAGCGCCTTTGATTTCTGGTCAACATACTCAGATTCACTTCTCTAGGATATCGACTATGTGACAGCGACATCAGGGAACTCTTCCTTGCTCTCCAAGACACATTGTAATAAAACTGTCTAAAATCAAAGACGAAGAGAGAATTTTTAGAGCAGCAAGAGAAAGAAATGTCCTCACCTGCAACGGGACCCCCATGAGGCTGTAAGTAGATTTCTTAGCAGAAACCTATAGGCTACCAGGAAGGGGACCAGGCTCACGAGGGTCTGATGGGTAAGTCCTGCTCCAAGGTCAGCCTTTTCCAGCAGATTTATGGGTGCTCAAAATGAATGTCAAGCGCCCATAAAATCACAGTGGTTTCTCATCTCCAGAGTTCACCTGACACCGCCCGGGCTGAGCACCAGGGACCAAGTGCTGGGCCCGACATGCCTCCGGATGGCAGGTGGACTGTTTAGCTGTTTCCATCATGGGGACACTGTGGTTCTTCCTTGTTGGATGGACACTTACTCTCAATGTGGATTAACTTCCCTGTTCACCATGAGCATTTTTTATTAAGCAATTAATTAGTACATTGCTTTTTAAAGGAAGTCTTCACTGGAGATAAGTTTTCTATTGGCAAGGTCACGTCCTTTGTAATCCACTCTACGCCTAGCGTCCATCCCAATTCTTGGCCCATTAGTAGAAGATCAATAAGTATTTGTTGCAACAACAGATGCTTAAAATGCATTAAGGTGTCCCAGAATAGAAGCAGGAGGGAAGGAGAAGAGGAATACAAAGTTAGGGACTCATAAAATGGATCCCAAAATGAGACTGATATACAAATCGATTCTTAAAAACCTTTCGCGTTTGATATGAGTGGGCCACCACGTGGGGTGGGCTTTCTGCCTTCCGGAAGCCGACCTGGAGAAGGAAGTGCTGGCCGTCACGCAGGTCACCATGTCCATAACTCGGGAGTTCCGTACTCACTCCCAATTTAGAAATGTCTGATTTTACAGTGTCCCTTAATAAAGGTCCATTTCCGTCATAAGACAAGACGGCATTTCTTTCAAGGGCTCTCATAAATTATATATAATGTTTATTGAAATTAAACATCTGTTTTTAGAACATCTCAACACAGGCCTATAGAATAAGTCCAAGTGACACAAGTGAAGGGAACGTGTCGATATTGCCCAGTCCTGACCTTTGATACTCTGGTAGAGATCCTTGAAATACCTGTGTGGCACATTTCAAGGAATAAAAAAATACTCCTATTTTAAGCAACCTTCTATAATTATTGCTGTTTCAGCTGCGTTACTGAAAGCTAATTGGCTTCAGTGAGCATGAGATGTTTATTATGTTTCAATTTCTGAGAGTTTAGCTCCGTGAGTTTGAAATTAAGTGTGAAAGATATAATGCATAATTATATTCACTTTTTGAAATACTTACAAATGCTGGGTACCATTATGAGTATTGCACATATGTCATATTATTGATTCCCTCATGACAGTTCTGTGGGCTTAAGTTCTACATTTCCAATTTGTGGATGAAAAAAATTGACTCTCATATATAACATTGACAGGAGTCACATGTCTAGAAAATGTAGAGTTAGAATTAAATCCAGTTCTCTGACTCCACATCTATGCTCTCAGTGTGCACCCAATATGACTTTTTCCTACATGACAATGAACCTGTCTATGAGAATAACGACCTCTTATTAAGATTAAGATATAAGAATAAATCTGTAAACCTGGCTAGCATTCTTTTTAGAAAATAATTTTGACCACTCTAATTTATAGATTAGGGAGAACTGAAGCCCTAAAATTTTACAATTTAAATGTTGACGGTAATCTTGGTGTGAAAACGAAAGTTCTTTATGCTGAGCATTTCAAAATTAAATTTTCTCAAATAATGCAAATGGTTATATACAATGATACATGTTATTCTACTGCAGTGACACAGTTCTGAGGCATTCTTCAGAATTTCTTATTCAGCCTTTCAGAGACTGCACACACACACACACACACACACATGCACGCACGCACACACACACACACACACACACACATAACCGTATGACATCACAGTTTGACTTCACTTCATTCTAAATATCATTAGGTATTGATGTACATAATTTATTCATCCGATGCTCTGTTGATAGATGCCTAGAGGATTTCCAGATGATTTTGATCACAAACGATGTGCCAAGGAAGACTCCGCGTTTATACTTTTGTGCCATCGCATGAGCACATCTTTAGCACAGATTTCTAGAAATAGAACAAGTGATTCGCTGGGACTGTGTCATTGCAGGGATGGTAGATATTACATTTCCTTCAGTGAATTTGTGTGTATTTCAGGTCATTCAGAGAAATAGCGCCTCGGCGCTCCTCCAAGGGTTATAAAAATTTTGATCTATGAAAATGTCATCTGTGAAGAATGATATGCTATTCTTTGGGTTTCCAGTTATTAGTATGATTGTGTCTATTTTCACATGTGTATAAACCACTTTATTATTTTGGCAGGTGAATGTCATTTTAGTACAGTAGGTTGGGCTCTTTTACATATTGATTTATAAGAACACTATAAAATTTAAATAAATTTATCTTTTATCGCATATATTGTGAATATGTTTTATAGTTTTTGAATTTTTTTTCTGGTTCCTAAGAAACATTTTATGATTTTCACTGTATAGATCTATACGTTTCATTTTATTTTATTCTTGCGTATTATGTCTTTTTCATTGCTACTGTAAATTGGAACTTCATGCTATAATATCTTCTAACTTTAGCTTTATACTTCTTGTAGAGAAAGTTATTGATTTTGTATACATATATATTAAATTTATAACCAGGCATTGTACTGAAATCTTAGTTCCAAATAATTTTTAAGAAATTTTCTCAGATGTTCCAGAAATAAAGTCAGTATTTTGCAATGTATACTTTGTCATTTTAAAGAAATATTTATTTTAGTTACATAGTTTACACACAATTACATTATTGTGGCAACAGCTTAAACTTCAGAAAGAGGTCTAAAGCAAAAATCCCAATATGGTATCCCAGAGAAAATTAATACTTTTTCTTAGTATATCCTACCATTTTCTGTTTTCAAAAATACATTTGTAACTTAGAAATATATAATTTGTTGTATATAAATAAATAATAACATCCTGTAGATATTGGACTGTAATTACTGTTTTGGTTCTCCATATGATTTTACTTAATTTAATTACATGAATACATAATTTGAAATATTCTGTGGTATCCATATTGCGAGTGTGCCATTTTTTATTAAGTTTATTAATTTGCCAGTTCCTATGGATGGAAATTTAGATCATTTTAAACTTTATGTTCATAAACAATGTTGAGTGATCACCTCTTTTCAGGCTGATGACTCCTGTACGCTTGTATTTACTCCATGTTCCTGCTTAAGATAATACAAATATTCTTGGTTTGGGTGCTTATTTGAAATTTTAAGACATATTGCCAAATTGTCTTTGATAATCTCTAGCTGCATACAGAAAAGCAGAGAGGATGTTTGTTACTTCTTTACGAGGATTTCCCTTTGGAAAATGAGCCCCATGGCCCTCTGATGGGGAAAGGTGCTGATGATGTCATTAGGTGGGTGATTCAAATGAAGCAAATCAGATTAGATCTACATATGGAAGCGATATAAATGAATATAGAGCTGAGATATTAAGGGAGAGAGACAAAGTTTTGGTCATATCATTTGAATCTTCGCACTGGTCAAGGCTAATTCTACTCTAAGACTTCTTGATTCCATGTGCCAACAAAAGTCATGGCTTTGCTTAACCTGAGTTCAGATTCTGTACTCGGTCCCCAAGGAATGCAGACTAAAAAAAAAACCATTGGCACATGCAAAAGAATAGTAAAAAGAGACACTATGTGAAGTAGCCTGAGTGAAAGCAGGTAATTGGACATATTATTTCTCTGTCTTCAACCAGAAGATTCGCCACCTTGTTAAACAGTAGCAAAACGCTAGTTGTCACCTGCAAAAATTTGGAACTCGTATTTTTGCATACCAAGTGTGAGGTTGAAGAAATATAGTAAAAATATGCCTTAACTAGAGGTGAGGTTCTTATGTACGGTGTTCTGTGAAGGAGGAAAGAGCCCCAATTTATCTCCCAGGTGTGGACCCGAGAGACGACAGACGAGGGAGATAAATCATCTCTCAAAGGCAGAACCAGCCACAGACCAACTGGTCACAGAAGAAGCCACTTGATTGCATACGACGGCATCGAATCTTCATTACTACTTGCCAGCAAATTACGCCTAAATAATGTGTTGTTTCCTCGGCTGGCCTTCTCTAA
Organism: Eidolon dupreanum; assembly: GCA_028627145.1. Taxonomy (NCBI): domain Eukaryota; kingdom Metazoa; phylum Chordata; class Mammalia; order Chiroptera; family Pteropodidae; genus Eidolon; species Eidolon dupreanum. Next base: position 7,086 of record JAQQSQ010001196.1, read on the forward strand.
CTGGCAGTTTTTGTGACAGTTATTTTGTTTTCTATCCATGACATGATACTGGGTCGATTAAAGAGGTTTTTACTCATTCTTTAGCCACTGTTTTTCAGTTTACAGGAAGCCCATTTTGGAATTGAGAGAAATGCATCTGATCTCTGGGACTGAATAGAGCAGCTATTCGTCATCTAACTACAGCTATGTGACGAGGGGACAATTAACCAAAGGGAGCTGCATGTGAAAGCTGAGCAATCAAGGAATGGCTTGCGGGGTACCTGCTCCTTTGTTTACCAGTGTTTTTCTCTTTTGGGGCCCCTCCACCCTCCCTGTGAGCAAAGAGGGATGGCCGGAGAAAGTTCTCTATCCTTCTCGAATGATGGTCATATTCATTTATGTTAAGCCCTTTCACTTGTGTAATTGTAGTGGCTGATACACTGACAGGCACGTTGCAGACACTGTCACATGAATGGGACACAAGAGGAAGCCCGGCATGGGGGAGCTTTGCTTTGTAAACGTGAGTGTGGAGATGATATCTATTTTTGAAACTATGAAATGCCATTGAATACAAAATCCATCGTAGGCTTGACTTTGACAAAATGTTCCATTTCTTCAAGATAACATGTTTTCTTAATATGCAAAAGGAAGAATAACTGTTTGCTTTGCTCTAACAAATTAAGGATCTATATACATACAGAGGCTTAACATCAGGCACCTCAAAAAAAACACAAAACAGCTTTGATTTTAAAACAGATTCCTTACTACACTTCTTTCTATAATCAGCTGCAATGTAAATGTATCACTCCCTTATGTTTTTCTTCTTGGAGATATATATCTAAATACTCTGTGTATTTGTATATTTACATATCGTATATAACAGATTCATCATAATCATTTATTGATTCACTGCTAAAATATCGGGTCTTAAAATGAGAGTGTATTTTTTTTTAGCATCATTTCTACTACTAAAGTATTAGAGGTTAGACCAGTATATATTCAATTTCTAAAAGATATATTTGAAATATAAGGAAATAAATTTAAGAATCTGTCTTACGTGTCAGTGTTTGCTATCTGGCTTCTACCTAAAACATTATCTGCAATGCCTGTCACTACTTTTAGTAAGATTAATGATGAGGAAATGCTTTATTCTTAATTTATTTATCATTTATTCATTTATCATTCAATGGAAAGCTGACATTAAGTACTGAAAAAAACTAGAAATAATAAAGAACATTCAGGCATCAGATCAACTTAGTGACTTAAAAGTTCGATTTAATACTGAAATACTATGCACTAATGCAAAAATGCTAATGTTTAGGTTCCACAGGCAGCTGCTAATTGAAGGAGAGACTGAAATATGCATTGCTTAAAAAGTGCTCAAACATTTTTAAATCTTAGGAAAGACCTTGTGATGGCATTAGGGTGGCTGATACATAAATGAAATATTTGAGGAACATGAAAACCAACACTTCTCTAAAACTTATTTTTTTTAATACTCCAATTTAGGCCTCAAAAGGGTAGATGGTGGCCCCTCTTTCCTTACTAAGTTTGAAAAAAGATATACTGCTTGAAACTTTGCCAAATTAAAGAGAACTTTTCTTCCCTACTGTCCTCCAGGGTAGCCCCAAGTGGGGCTACCATGTGGTAGCCAATGCGTGCTGTTGGTCCGTGGAGAACCATCTGTAAATTAAGCTCATTTTTTTCCCCTTTAGTCAACTATTTATAAAAAACTTCCAACGTGGGTTAAGATGTAGTAAGAATCAGTGTTACATTTTGACTAAGAACTGAAAGCAAAAACAATACACTTAACCTCTAACTTTAAGAATTTCTGTAAGAAATAAGGAAGTATTTACTCAAAATTAATACTATTGAACACTAGGAGAGATTACATAGAGAGATGAGACAAATGTCTCTTGATCGTTACGGAACAGCCTTGGCTGCGTTTTTATTTTCCTACAGAAGTTTCATTCTGTTAGAATCACAATTCCACACGAGTGACTTGCTGATCGTCTCTAGCAGATTCACAAGTGGAAATCTGAGGTTGGTACCCACACTGCGACACAGTAAACGGAGGGGAAGAGAGACGCCCAGCTCTCTGGCCAAGTGCACTAAGAAAGTTTTAAGGTGGAATAGAAACCGCATTGTCAGGAAATTGTATTGCTGCATTTCTAAAACAAAAACAAAAGAAAAAACCCGCAACGATGAGAAATACCAATCTGAGTCCTGAAAACTTTACAGAATTATCCACAGGGCTACCTATGGGTATCCTCATCTTCTGACTGTTGATCATAAGCTAATGTATTAGGAATTATGGCATTTCACATGTAGGAGCTGCACAAGGTATGAAAAAGCGGGGAAAAAACGTTGATTTTTATTTCACTAAAGATGCCTGAAGTCCAGGAAGCAAATAAAAACACACGAGCACCGGCTGCCCTACTGAAGCCATCGGAACCTCATGAACAGTCTTTGTTTCTACTTCAACATCTTGATAGTAGAAACCACTTAATGCCAGTTCATTGAATTCTACCAAATTTTATCTCTCTTACATCTACAGCATTTTGGGGCAGTAAATTTATTACTATTGGGAAAGGGAAATGAGTTAAAATAAATAAGTGCTCCAGTAAAAGGCGATGAAATTGTGTTCTCGCTGGTCAGTAGCTTATGCCCTGAAGAAATCAAGTCGTTTAATTAACAAGGCACTGTTCTTTTTCAATCTAGATGGGCTTAAAATTTTTCAGAAAGCTATTCTTTCTCTTCCTCTGTGTTTCAAGCTTGGAATGATACAGTCCACACAAGCCTACAAACGCACAACGAGGCCTACAGAATCGACACCGAGCCCCATTCCCTCACTGGATGTAAGGTTTGCCTCTCCCGTGCAGGTGCTGGTTAAACAGAGAGAATGGCAGACTCGGCAGGGCGGGCACGGGGCCCTGTTTTGGGATGCCCACGAGAAGGTGCACAAGACAAAAGACCTGCATGCCTGACTGTGAAAGGGAACAGACCGCTAAGAAAGCCATACATGACCTTCCTTGGAATAAAGGGAGCTGTTGAAAACAGGCTCTCATCAGCTACAACAGCAGACACACTGCCTCGAAGTGGGTAGTAAAGAGGGTAGAGGCTCATCACCCAACTTCCCATGTGGTCCAAGATTTTGAAGCATCCTCCCACCCCACTGCTTCCTCCCACCCACCCCCAAAGTACACAGGAGGAGAGAATGTAAGGGAACGGTTCCAACAATCAACATCTGGGGCAGAGGATCAGAATCCTTTGTCTCATGTCACCTACAATATAGAATTAATTCTAATCTCTCTTGACTCTGACATTTCCCTGTGCAAACGCAGGAGCAACTAAGTCATTTTTGATTTAACCTAACTTTCTGCAAAGGATGGAGTGATATCAACCTATTCGGGCTGAGCATTTCATAATGACACCGAAGGTGTTTTTTGAAGTAAAATTTTAATTTATTCGAAAGATTGTCCTCCATGCGCTCTCATGGAATGAAAACAGCCCTACTCCTAAACTCATCCAGCTATTTTTAGGGACAATTTGACGATAGTTGTAACTCTCACTGGGCTGGCCATGCAAGCGGGTGTAAGGCTTCATAATGATATTGGGAAGGGAGAGAACTGAACTATCAGGAGATACAGCACTAGAAGAAAAATAAATTTATAAACCTTTTAAAACAGAGAAGAAAATATCAAAATTCACTTATATTTCCTATAAGGCATTAGTACTTGTTTTCAAATAACCCTATATCTCTATTGGAGCACAAACACTCACGATATGTGTGTGTGCACACGCACGCCTGGTAGCAATTTTATGTATAAGTAGGCATATTTAAATAGTTATAAATATGTAAATATATGTGCGTTTGTAAAATTGAATGATGTATCCTCAACTTTTAATAACTTAAAAATTAATTTTAATATTTTAATAACTATCTGTTTTGGACCAGTGGATAATTATAATTTTACTCTTTATAGTAATACTGTATGCCACTTATTATATTTTTACAATAAATGTAAATTACTTGTGTGACCAAAAGGAAAGCTTTCAAAAAAATATTTGGTATTGTATAGAAAGAATATAACAGAATATTTTAGCAAAATAAATTTCAAAGCAACGCAATTTTTTTTTTATGCAGCGTCAATCATGAATGTGGTTATAGGTATTTGAATGAACAATTTAAGTTCCAGATCATTACTAGTTCCTAACCCTGCACAGTTTCATGCTCATTTTCCTGATATACTCATTAGCAGGAGACAACAATGACAAAACTTGGTGCTGGACTAGACTGGGGAAAGAGAAAAAGGCTCCATCCTAGAAGACATCTTCCTTTCCCTTTGAAGAATGACACTGATAATGTTATTGTTTCCTGAAATAGAGAAGGCCGGAAATAGAGCAGTTATGCAGAGAATGGACCATTAGTTCCTCGTGGCGAATGTCGAATTCAAGTTATCTTTGAGCTAGTTACTTGGAATTGTCAGCTGGATAACTGGATATAAAAATCTAGACTTTACAGACGCTATCTGGACTTCGGATATCAATGAAGAGTAGGAAGAAATAAAATTATGAAAATGGGAGGTATAAACATAGTCTCATTCACTCATGATCTTCTATGGTTTCTATGCATAACGTGGCCATAAGATTCTGGAGATTGAAAGTAAATGGAACGTGTTCATTCCTTAATTTCCACTGGAAGGAAAAAATATAAAAACCTTTACCAGATGCACGAAAACACATACAACCCTGAGGCTGGGCATTGCAACAGCACTTTATGGAGCGTGCCATATTCAATAACCATGCCAACCACAAAGTTTAATGTATCTGAGGGCTAGTCTGTGACTCTGTCAAACTTAACACTTCTTTGATGCTTGAAACATGTCACACACCTCTGTAAGTGCTGTAGGCGCTATAACTAGCTCAATCCCTACAGCCACCCTGTGAGACATGATTCTATTATCCGCATTTTACAGAAGAAAAACCTAAGCCACAGACAGGACCTCGCCCAAGCCCACCGAGTTAGTGGGTGGACTCAAACCCTGCAGGCGCATCCAGGCTTGTCTCTAGAATCTCTGTCATGGCCTGTACAGAATAACGAATCTCAATTTATTCTTCACAAATACCAAATGGAATCAGAAAAACAAAAATTAAAAGAACCATTATAGAATTTTTTAGCTTTTTTTTTTTTTTTTAGCTATTTAAGTGTTTATTTTTAATACAAATCAATTTCTGGGTGATACTTACTTTAAGTAAGAATTTGGGGAGGATGTATTACAAAACTTCAGCAGGGTGGAGTGCTGAGCTAGCCTGTCAGTGTGTATCCCTTAAGAGAAGGTGTCTGAGTCTGGAATACATTTCTCAGAGGCTTCTGAATGGCTGGTGAGTCACACGGCACGGGGACAAAAAGGTACTGGAGGACGCAGAGGGAAGATGAGGGCAGGGTGGGACAGAAAAAACGGGCTCCTAGCCGTGAGCTGTCACGCCTTCAGAAACGTGTATCGACTTCCTGGGAAACAGAGTGAGGACACAGTCACCCAATCAGGAGCCTGCACAGGTGAGACCCCCCAGTGCGATTTCGAACACAGACTCCATGAAACCTGTAAGAAACCTCCTATGACGATCTGGGCAATTAGAGACTGAATTCGAGTATTCCCACATCTGCTAGGGGGAGGGAGCCGTGACAGACAGCTACATCACACAGAAATAAGGAAACAGCAACGAGCTGATTTAAAACTGTGGCTGCATTACACAAAAATCTAATGCTTGGGCTAGAGCCAGAATATCACATTCCTGGGAAAAAAAATAGTACAATTTAGGTATAGTAAAGTTACGTTGCTCTTTAAGCATTGAATGAACCTATTATTAATTATAATTTAAAATAAGATTTTTTTC
>JAQQSQ010001197.1:0-12961 GCA_028627145.1 Eidolon dupreanum
AGGAAAAGTGCCTGCAGTTTCTCTTGCTACTTCTGAACAAATGTTTTGAGACAGTGATTTCTTGAAGGGCTTGTCCTGCCACTTTTAATAATCTTGCTTTTCATTGGAATTTCATAGAGTTGGACCCAAGTGAAGGTACTGGCAAGTGATGAATGCAATGAAATTTCAAGTCAGAACTTATTGGAAGCCACTGTTGGAGGTGACTTCTGTCTGACATGCCTGGGAAAAAGAATTCCCCGAGTTTTCTTTTTCTAAATTCTTAGGAGAACTTTGTCTTCTGTGGCAGGGAAAATGGTTTTAAGTCTACAGCAAGTAACTCATATCTGGGCTTTGCCAGTTACCTTTTTCTGCATAACAACCCCCAAATTTAGTGGCTTACAGCAAGTCACTTATGTAGCTCACAGTTCTGTGGGTTGGCAAAGCTGAGTTCAGCTGCACAGTTCTAGTCTCAGCTAAGGGACTCATGTGTCTGAGCTCAGCTGCCAGTTAGCAAGCAGCTTGCTTCTGGGCATTGGCTGGCTCTTGGCTCAGATGATGGGGGTGAATGGGGTGCCTGGATCACGTGCCCTTCATTCTCCATCAGACAAGCCTGGGTTTCTTCTCTTGATGCCTGAGCAGAGTTCTAAGAAAGTAGCAGAAGCACACAAGGCCTCTTGAGGCCTGGCCTTGGAGCTTGTCCAGTGTTGCTTCTGCTACATTCTGTTGGCCAAAGCAAGTCTCAGCTCAGATGGGAAAGGAGGGGAAATAGGCAGCACCGTCTGTGGGAGAAGCTGCAGGGTTGTATGGCAAAGGGGCGTGGACAGATGCAGGGAGGAGTGAAGGACTGTGGCTACCCTTGAATCAGTCCTGAGGGGAGAGAAAATAATTTTCACTATTGTGTGTTTGGGTGTATCTGGAAAGTATTTTCAAAGTACGTAGTATTTAGCTGAAGAAGACAGAGCTCCAAAACTTTATTCACTGCTCTTCTTTGTTATAACTGCAAAAAAATATATCGAACACTTTGCTGTTGTTATAAAACCAAGAATTTTTTTTTTTTTTTTTTTTTTTTAGACAGGGGGTAGAGAGCGAAGGGAGGGGTAATATGGGCAGCAGGTATAAGTATGAATTGGAGAACTATATAGTCTTTCTCTTTATGGTTTTCTTAACACTGTTAGCTCTAGCCATGGATTTCCAGTTCTTTATCCCTTTAAAAATAACTTTTGAATGTTTGAATCTAAAATCTTTTTAGGGGAGCTGGGACAGATGAGAATATTATAAAAAGCCTTCTCCTTGCCTGACTTTATTCCACGAAGGAACTTCAGGACTGAAGTGGTCTTTGAGCTTTTGGCTGCATGTCAATAAATGTTTCCGAACCACTATACAAATGGCAACCACTTGAGATTCGTTCATTCAACAGATTTCTGTTGAGCCACAGGCCAAGCATTGTGTTTAGGTCATGGGGATATAATGGTGAGCAAGACAGGCATACAAAAGAGCACACAGTTCCAGCTGTGGCACATGTCACAGATGAGAGGCCAGCTGCCCCCAGAACTACCTTTCCTGGACAGGGAGGCTAAGGGAAGCTGCTTTAAGTGGGAGACATAAGCTGATACCTATGGATGAATGAAGTTAACCAGGCAGAGAAGGGATGGAAGAGCATTTCAAGCAGAGGGAACAGTGTGTGCTAAGGTCCTGTGATGAGAAGGGGGGTGCGGCATAGCTCATGGGAACGAAAGATGGCCCATGGGCTGGGGAGGCTGCAGCAAAGGGCCAGAAGGGGAGAGATGCTATCCTGTCCTTTTTATCAGCAAATGCCACTTAGTGCTTCCCTTTCCCACACTGAGACCCAGCCTCTACATGCTGGGCCAACTGAACTTTCTGCCCCTGTCATCTGTGCTTGGAGACATGGTGTCGGCATTTCTGTTTGAGAAAAGCGTCTTTCTGCTGACAGGGATCAGGGTGCAGGCTGACGCCCCTCTGACACGTTTGCCCACGTTCTTTTTGGTTCACACAGATCTGCATGTCCCAAGGATCTGGTCAGTTGTCTTCTGGGATGTGATGTGACACCATTTCTATCCCCATTTCTACCCCCAGTAGGTGCTTGGTGGCTGTCCCACCAACAGTGCCCATCAGCCATGTAGTTACCACCTGGAGGGAACCTTTGTTGAGCCCAGAAAAGTGACTGGGTGACTTCGGGCCAGTCACTCTTGTGTCTCTGACCTGAGGTTACTGTTATATACAACGAGAAGGAAGAAACTTCTCACACGTGCTTTGGAAAGTTAACTGGGGGTGTTCTTATGGTGGCCTGTAAAGTATGTGTTATGTACCTTTTCCATGGCTTCTGGGCACTTCCAGAAGGAACCTGTGAGTGTGAAGTGTCAGTGGTGACACCACTGGGCTTTGTCCTCAGAGGTTGTTTTCTTCGGCTTAGCGGCACCTTCCTGCCCCTCCCCTCTCAGATGGGGCTGGGGCAAGACTCAGTGCTTTGTCAGCGCAACACAAAATGCATGCTCTAACTCTTGTTCTGCATGGCACCTCCATTTCACCTTTACCAGGTTGCAGCCAAGTGTTACCAAAAAGGGGGCGCGTTTGAGAAGGAGAAGCTGGCGCTGGCCCACAGCACTGTCGTGAACATGAAGTCCAAGAAAGTCAGCCCCAAGTAAGAGTCCCGGGCCTTTTCGGGTTTGCTCTGATGGGATCAGTGCGTGTCTTGGTGTTTGGAAAACATCCTGTTTTGTTTACCCCTCCCAGGGAGAAGCAGGTGGAGTACTTGAAACTGGCTAAGATCTATTTGGAATGCAAGGAGCCCAAGCTGTCCCTGAAGTGTCTGAGCTGTGCCAAGGAGTTCCAGCTCTCCGGCCAGCTGAGCGAGAGGCTGGGGAAGGTACGGCCGGCCTGGGGCTGCTCCCAGGAGAGCTGAGCCGCCCTTGGGAGATTGAGGACAGGGCCATCTCAGGAGGGCTCCAGTCCTCCCAAGAAGAAGAGGCTGGTCCCGTCGACTCGAGCACAGCCTTTCTTTCTCCGCCTGCTCAAGTGTTAAGACAGCTCCAAAGACACGTGTACGTGTGTGTGTGTGTGTGTGTGTGTGTGCGCGCGCGTGCGTGCACGTGCACGTGCACGTGTTCATGTCCATGAGCATGTTTGAGACCTGACATTAACCACGGGGGAGCCAGATGTTCAAGTCAAAGGGAAGATGGGCTTTAGAATATTCCTGTCTTCTCTCTCTCCATGTTCGCCGTCTGGTGTCTGCCTGTGCGAATGGCTCTGCATTTACCCGCCCGTTTTTCCGTGTTCACGGTAATTGCTCTAGATCTGCACTGACCAATATGGCGGCCACCAGCCACCTGTGACTATTCAATTTAAATTTTAAGTTTATGGACATGTAATGAAATTAAAAATTCAGTTCCTTAGTCTCCCTAGCCACATTTCAAGTGCTCACTCTTACAGAACATTCCCATTGTCGCAGAAAGCTCTGCTGGACAGAGCTGCCAGCCTAGGTGCAGCTACTGAGCAGTCAGCGGGCTGGCAGGGGCCACACACTGCCACTGGGCTGCAGCATGTTAACACAGAAGATGAAAGTCAGCAGATAGGGATTTTTATAGCAATTTGGCATTGCAGTGACATCCAAGTGGTGACAATTTTCTTAGTGACTTATTTTCTTATGGAGTTGTAACTGACATATAACATTGTCTTTGAGATAAATCTATGTAGTGAGATGATCACCACAATAAGTTGGGTTAATATTCATGACCACACATAGTTTTTTCCCTCGCGATGAGAACTTTTAGGATTTACTCTCTCAGCAACTTTCAAACCTACCATACAGCATTCTTAACAGTTGCCATGCTGTATGAATCGGCTGTGATGCATTGGACGTGTAAAACCATCTGGTCCTTCACCACAGGTAGTCTGAGAAGCTGTGCTCTGGGGAGCCCAGCTGCGCTGCTGCATTCACCCCCCTGGGCTTTATGACTCTCCGGTAGGGAGGTGGGTTTCACATCTGTATGTGAAATGCAGTAACTCCTGATCCTCAGAGCACCCAGGCACCGGGTGGAGGTGGGACCTACTGGGAAGTTCACGTGTGGCCCTGATGCTGCCTGGTCTGCCCCATGTTTATTATGGGATGTGACTTGTCAGGATGGGAGAGATCGGGATGGAATAGGGATTTTAGTTTGGATCCTAAGATTCCAGGAACTAGAGTAGTTTCTAGCCTCTCCATGCTTCTTGGCACCCACCATCCAAATCTCCAGTGCTGCCACCTGGACCCCAACTAGTGACAACTACAGGGGACAGACCTAAACCTATCATTTTCCCTTTTTGCCTACGAGCGCCTGTCGTGACTGAGCCAGAGACCCCTTCCTTATTGCTCACCTTGCCTCCCCCAGCCTGCTGAGCTCTGCTTCTAAAAGTGGAGCTTCTGGTGGGGCGGGGCAGGAGGCTGTAAGTACAGCCCACATTCCCTCTTCCAGGACTTTAGTGCCTTCAAAATGTGGAGGCCGCCCTGCTTGTAGAGCTCTCCCTCTTCCACTTCCACAGGCCTGACCACTGGTGGCAGCTTCTTCTACCTTCTTCCATCAGTACATTCTGGTAGCTACAGGCCCCAACCAGGGAAGAGTCTGGTCCACCCGCCTCACCCCTCCCCCCCTTTTTTTTTTTTGCTCAGGCCCACCCCTGGAAGGGTGTTCAACCTTGAGCCAGACGTGGCTCTCTTGTGGTCATCCCACCAAAGTACCAGCATGACTCAAATTGGCCAGCTTGTCAACAGCCTTTGTCAAAATTCTTAAGCCAAATCAATCCCCAAATGTGTGCTACCCCTGGGAAGAAATGCTTGTGAGGGGGCCGTGGGAGTATAAGATTTCCTTTCAGGGATTTCTCTGCCTGGCCTGCTTCCTGCCTCTCTCCAGAGAGCAATGTTGGTTTCCCTGGAAACCTCTCAAGGTCCTTGCCCTGGGTGGCAGTGGGGACCTCCTTGTGGAGCAGGGAGCTGCCTTTTAGAGCCACCCCCTCTTGTCTCTCCAATTGGGCACCATACATGGCACCTAATAGGGCCTTCAGTCACACTGGGGGAATTTTCTTCTGAATAATCAGCATTGTCAAGGAGAGGAAAGGAGATGGGGTGGTTAAATGTACTGGTTTGGGGCTTCGTTGATGTGGCAAAATGGGTCTGGGAGCGTCTCAGTCTGTGAGGTCTCTGGACATAGAAGAACCTCACACCTCAATCTTGTGTATACTTTGGCCCTTCATGTAGCTTGTCTCCTTCAATAAAACCCAGCTAAGATTTATTAGAGGTCTAGGCATATGCATTTGGTTTTGTTTCATTTTGGTTTTGTTTTCCCTTTGGATCTCAGGTGCAGCAAGTAGAATTGAATATTGTTAAATATTCAACAAATGCATGGACCCCTTACTGTGTGCCAGGCACTGTGGGTGCTCCGTGACCAGCCGGCAACAAAGCAAGGGCCTCTGCCTCTGCAGAGCTTCCCTTTCTAGGGTGTGAGAGAGATGATAGATAAGCCGATCATATGTAAGATATCAGTGGTGATGAGGGCTAGGTGAGAAGAGAGAGGGCGTTAGGTGGTGCTATTTTAGACAGGGGTCGATCGGGGAGCTAACTTTGAGCAGAGATTACGAGAACTATTACTGGAGGGCATGGCAGGCCAAGGATCCCCGCAGGCAGAAGCCGCTGTAGCATCTTTTATCTGGGACACAAAGTGAGAGCATGTGGGAGAATTTGAAGAACAGTAAGGAAGCCATTTGGCTAGAGCAGACCGAGCTGTGTAGAAATGGCAAAACGAGCAAGAGAGGGTGGCAAGAACAAAGCCTTGCAGTACTGGTTTGGGGCTTCGTTGATGTGGCAAGATGGGTCTGGGAGCTCCTCAGTCTGTGAGGTCTCTGGACATAGAAGAACCTCACACCTCAATCTTGGGTTTTGTGACTGGATTTTGTTCACAGGTGGTGAGGAGCTGGTGGAAAGTTTTGATTGGAAAAGTGACATGAAGCTAATTATTTGGATGCTCTGTGGAGAGGTCAGTAGGCAGCAAGAATAGAAGTGGAAGGGTTAGTTAGGAGAGTCTGGTGGTAGCTTAGGCTGGGACATGTGTCTTGGATTGCCACAGGATGGTGGAGGAGGTGGGAAGGGGTGGCGTCTGGGAAATGCTGGGAGAGCCCGACAGACAGGATTAGCTGATGGGCTGGGTGGAAAGTGTGAGCGGGAGAGGAGTGGAACTTGCTCTTCTGTTCACGGCGCGCCCACCATTGGTGGGTACAAGGCCACGCCCATTGCATTTTATTTTGTTCATCCTCTTTCTCTTCATAGCCAGTCTCCATTTCCCCATTCTCTTCTCACTGGCAGCCATTCCAATGCATTTTAATTTATGTCCCCATATGCATGCATGATGGAAGAATAAATAGTAGCATTTTCTGTACCTATATATTTCAAGCTTATCTTAATAGCATCGTGTTCTTCACTTTTCCCTCCCCCTGCTGTAGTGTTTCAGTCAGGCCAGGTTTGTGACCACTGACAGTGTTCCGCAGTGGGCGTCCACTGTGTTTGACTTATCCATTTTCCTTGTAGTGGACAACCAAGTTGCCACCAACTCCTAGCTTCCACACACTGTACGGTGACACAGTATGTCTCCTTCCAGTTCTATCTGAGACCGGGGGTGCAGGGCTAGACGCAGGCTTGCTGGCCCTGGGGTGCAGATATACTTAATTTTACTAAGTGAAAGTAAAAGCCATTTAGTCTTCCAGGGCCGCTTTGTGCCTGAGGCTTCCAGGCGCCCAACATTCTTGACCTTGTTTGGTAGGTACTGATTTTCTAATTTTTTCAAACCTATTGGATTCATCTCGCTGTAATTTTGGTTTGCATTTCTCTGATTATTAGCGAAGCTGAGCATCTTCATTTGTTGGTCATTCAAGTTTCCCCACTGTGAACTGCCTATTTATAACCTTTGCCTAGTTTTCTGTTGTATTTTCAAAAGGTGTGTGTGTGTGTGTGTGGTTGCTGGAATCCATTTTATGTTCAACACCCGCCCAGCCAAGTACAGTAACTGCTAGCCACATGTGGCATTAAAACTAAAATAGATTAAAATTAAAAGAAATGAAAAATTCAGTTCCTCAGTTGCGTTTGCCCTCATTATTCACACATGGCTAGTGGCTGCCATATATAGGACATTTTCGTCTTCACAGGTCTGTTGGACAGTGTTAACAAAGACATTAATGTTTGTCTTCTTTTAACTGTATTTCACACGTCCTTTGTTGAACAGTTTTGACGTAATCAAATCTACCAATTTCTCTCCTGAAGTTTGTGTGTTTTGGGTTTTGTTAAAGGCCTCCTTTACCTGAAGGTCACAAGATATTCACATACATTTTCCTCTAATAGCTTCCACATTTAAATCTCTAACCCATCTGGAACTTAAATTTGTGTATGGTGTATGATGTGATGTTGGGTTTCAACTTTATTTTTTTCCCTATAAAGAATTAGTTTTCCTAATATTACCTATGTTTTAGTATTTTTCACTGGATTCTAACAAATAACAAGACATTTGACTATCTCCTTTATTATTTAAGGCGTTGGTTAATTTTGAAGATCGAAATTTATGTTTGAATACTCTATGAGGGAAATTTTACTCTGTCCTAGATTAAAGATGCTGCCTATTTCTATAAGCGAAGCCAGTGCTACCAAGATGCTTCCAGATGCTTTGAGCAGATTCAGGAATTTGATCTAGCACTCCAAATGTACTGTCAAGAGGAGCTTTATGAAGAAGCGGCTGTCGCGGCAGAAAAGTAGGTGGTTTTATTCTCTCCCTCCCCGTTCCCTTTGCTCTCCGGGTGCAGCCTGCGCTGGGTGATGGTGTTCCACTCTGCTGCAGTGGCTTGATCCTGGCTCCCCTTCTGCTGAGCAGTGTTCTCAGTGCTGAGTCAAAATCTACTTGAGAGCAGGACTCAGTGTTCTTGACTCTCTTTGCAAGCCTTGACACAATGTCACGAGGAGAAGGGGCCAAAGAAGATGAAGAGTGTATAACGAGTGTGTGTATAACTTGCACAGCAGTGTCATGCTTCATGATGGTTCTGTCCTCTCACCTTTGCTTGCTGAGTTGGCAGTTTCGCTGGTGTGTGTTATGGATGGATAAAGGCAAGAGCACTAGTGGGCAGTCAGGATTTTGCTTCATTGCAATCTACTGGCAGATGCTTAACCATGCAGTTATACATATGTGAATGCTACAAATGTACACATACCTTCAGTTGTAGGACACATAAGTTTCATACATGACCCAGTTGCTCTGTGCTGTATTTTGGAAGATATTTTCTATTGGTTGGATGATAATGAGTTATCGTTAATGTCATCTGTCATTGCAGATACGAAGAAATGCTGAAGGCCAAGACCCTTCCCACATCCAAGCTCTCGTATTCTGCTAGTCAGTTTTACTTGGAAGCTGCAGCAAAGTACCTGAGTGCAAATAAGACCAAGGAGATGATGGCTGTCCTCTCGAAGTTAGACATAGATGACCAGCTGGTGTTCCTGAAGTCTCGGAAACGGCTAACAGAAGCTGCAGACCTGCTGAACAGGGAAGGTCGGAGAGAAGAGGCTGCCTTGCTGATGAAGCAACATGGCCACCTCTTGAAGGCCGCCAAGCTCACAGCCGACAAGGACTTCCAGGCCTCATGTCTGCTGGGGGCTGCCCGCCTCAACCTGGCGAGGGGTTCGGATGTGGAACAGACCAAGGCCATTCTGAAAGAAGCCCTTGATCTCTGCTATGAAACCAGGCAGCTGTCTGGCATCGCCGAGGCCCAGTTCCTGCTGGGGGTAATCCTGAAAGACTTTCAGAAGCTCAAGGATGCCTTCTTCAAGTTTGACAAGCTCAACCACTCAGCTGGAATGGTGGAAGCGCTCTATGAAATCACCAGCCAGTGTGAGGCGGATCCTGAGAAGGTTCTGGCCCTGGCTCCAGGGGGCTTGGAAGTCCTCCTCACTCTGGTCAAGGCCCTCAAAAAAGTGACCAACAATGCTGAGAAGGAAATGGTCAAGTCTTGCTTTGAGTTTTTTGGGATTTCTCAGGTGGATGCCAAGTATTGTCAGATAGCCCAGAATGACCGTGGACCCATAAGAATAATTTTTGACCTGGATTTGAACTTGAGAGAGAAGAAAAAAGACCATTTCTTGATAATGGCTGACCAAGTGAAATCAGTCTTGTACAAACACCTCTTGAGCAGGCTGTGTCAGATCACAGAGAGCCTGCTCGGGAAGAGCTACCCGAGTGTCTGCATGAAGTTCATCATCGGCTTAAAATGTAAGGATGAAAGCTGTGAAGATTTCCACAGGCCTTTGCGACGCTGTGAGGCCAAGTGTTTGGTTCAGTCAAAAATGCACCTGGTGGCAATCAATGGCTTGCTTTTGGAAGCCAAAAAAGTATTTCCTAAAATCTTAGCTGAAGAACTTGAAAGAATTGATGACATTTTGTCTACAGATATGTATCACCATTGCAGATCCTTCCTGAATGCCCTCTTCCCTAAGCATTTTCATCAGAGAGTGTTGTCAGAAAACCCCGTGGCATGCAAAGAAATCCTCAAACCAAATTACAAACCAAGATCTTACAGGTTTGCTCTGAAAGAGTACATCCATTTTCTGTTTCAAAATGAAGGGGCGCGAAGCCGCCGGGAGTCTACGGACCTGTGGCTGAGCGCCATGCAGGCTTTTCTTCTCTCTTCCAACTACCCAGAGGAGTTTGAAAAGCTGCTCCGCCAGGAAGAAGACAACTACCATAGGGAACTCAAAGCTCTAGAGCCTGAAAAAGAGGCAAGAGGCAAGGGGAGAGGCGGCAGGATGAAAGGAATAGAAGGGAAATTTGGCATGCTGGCGCCCAACAAGGATGATGAGAGTACCGTGAAGACTCACCTGTGCTTCATCCGGCTGCTGGAGAACTGCATCGACCAGCTCTACGTGTACAGGAACCCTGAAAACTGCAAGAGGCTCTTTTTCCGTTTCATGAACGTCCCTGTCAAGAGGTGCACAGAACCGCTCATCCCCAGCATTGGAAACACAGTGGCCCTGTTGGAGTTCCAGTTCATCCACTGCGGGGCGGTCCTGGCCCGCCTCTGGAAGAACGCCATCCTGCGCCTCCCCAAGAGCTACATTGCGCTTCTTCACTACTGGGAGTTTCTGTTCAGCAAGAAGGACAAGGAGCTCGGGAACGTGTTCTCCATCATTCAGGAATACAAACCTAAGGATGTGGCAAGAGCCATTCGGGATTTCCGGTTCCACCTCTCCTATCTTGTCAAGGTGCTGTGTGGCTACGAGAATGTGAACTTCAATGTCTTGCTCGATGCCTTCGGTGACATAGACTATGTGGTCTCCGGTGAGGCAGAGCGGACGCTGGTGCTGTGCTTGGTGATGCTGGTGAATGCCGAGGGGGTTCTGCAGCCATTCTGCAAACCTCTTCTGTGCCGCCACTTCCAGGAGATCGAATCGAGGCTGCAGCTGATGAGCATGGAACACCCGGACCAGGTTCCCGAGAGGCTCCAGAAAGTGGTGAAGCGGTTGTTGATGGATGTTAATGTGAAGTCTGTGGCCGAGGCGCTGCAGGACCTGCTCTTGGAGCGGGATGAAGAGTACCTGATGGACTGTTACTGGCGGTGGGACAGCATCCACGGCCTCTACTATGAGGAGGTCAGACTGAACCGCCTGCTCTGTGTCAACCCCGTGGACCACGCTGCTGAACCAGAGTGTGAGTTTGATCAGGACGAGACGGATGAGCTGGCACTAGAAGACCGAGACTCCTTCCTCATCACCATCCTTTCCCAGGAGCAGCAGAAGGCTTCCATCCGGCGGAAGTTGAGGAGAGTGTGCCTGGTGGTGTCCCTGTGCGTCAGCTGGAGGAGAAGGGTGAATGCCCAGATGGAGCACATCAGGGAGGAGACCAGGGAGCTTGGGACTGGGAACTTCAAAAAGGCCGACATTGACAGGACCCAGTGCGACCTGTGTGGGGTGAAATTCACCCGAGGTCCCAAGAACTATTTCAGCCCCAGTAAAGACTTTGAGGGAGAAACTTCAGAGGCGGTGGCCTTTCCTGGGGCTGAGCTGGATGACAAGGAAGATCAGGAGAGGAATAGCGAGTCTTACGAGCAGCACATCCACCTAGAAGGCCACCAGAGGCAGCAAATGGCCTACCAGAAATACTCCAAATTTTTCCATGAGAAGGTGGACCCGGCCATTGATGAAGGCAAGCAGGTGGTACAGGATATCAAGCAGAGCATGTGGATCCGCAATCACGTGGGCTCCAAAGAGCAGAGCCACATGCTGCAGAGGAAGATCCAGGAGAACATAAAGATGGTTTTGGAAATGGTGGAGGACCTCTACAAGCGGAAGGCCTGGGCTGAAGGTAAGGGGCCCTTGGGAATGGGGGCCCAGATGGTGTTGGACCTGGGCTTCGAGAACACACCTCAGAGTCAAGCCCTTTGTAGTGATGTCTGACCGGCGGAAGCTGGAACATAGCATTTGCAGAAATACAAGTGAGGACCGTATTCTTAAATTAGAGCAAAATCCCGTGGTTTGGACCACCCTTTCTGCAGGGAAAACTTCCTGATTATCTTGGGCCAGGATGGTTTCCCCTGGCACTACAGACAAGACAAGGGCTTGCTAGCTAATTCTATGGGGAAGATTTAGGGAGGATGTTTAAAGTCTTGAGGACTCTGCTCCTGGTGGCAGAAGGCAGCTGTGAGTCCTTAGGCTTTTGCTCTCCGTGTGGGGAGCACAGAGACAAGCTCTTGGAGGGTGGGGGCTTTGGCTCTAGCACTGGGTGTCTGAGTCCCTACAGTGGCTGCTTCGCTCAGAGCTCTTGTTCTTTGGTTCCCATAGCGGAAGAGGTGATGACTCGGCTTGTCAACATTCTGACCCCATTAGTCAAGGATGCGCGGGAGTGGCTGAAGAAAACAGAAGTCCGCTTAAAGGGGGAAGGTGAGGAGCCCTCTGTCCTGGGCAGTGCTCTAGGTCTGGTGGTTCTTGGTCTGCTGACTTCCAGGTCAGTCACTCTCTGTCTAGAAGCATCTTTTTCGCTGAGTCAAATTTTAGCAGCATACTGAGTCACTTTTTCAAAAAATCTCTTTTGCCATTCAAGCACTATGATCAATCACTTTCAGTCACTACTCAGGTTTAAAATGGCGACTCCCAAGGATACACAAACTATTACAAAGTCATCTCTTGATAAATATCTTGCTTGTGCCAACCATTCATGTAAGTTAATGAACACTTACTGTTTAGTATGTATCAGCGCTGTTCTGGGCTTGGGCATACAAAACCAACAAAATCCTTGGGACAACTTGCATGCGTCTTCTCACAGAGCTTGCATAGAGTGAGCCAGGTTTCTCTCCTGACAGAATTATCTTGCCAAGTTCTCTTTGATCTGGAATTTCTTCTCTCTTGCTCATTCCAACTGCTGCCCCCTCTCGGCCCCACCTCATTTCTTCTCGCTCTGAGTATTTCACCAGCCCCAGAATGCCCTGCTGTGAGTCCTTTTAATCCAGATGCTACTCGAAAACCCAGGCCCTGGTGCTGAGGAAAACTTGAGGGGACTTGGCACAAATCTCTCTGCCAATAAAAAAAAAAAAGCTTTAGACTATAGTTTGTGCTGGATATGTGATTTTTGTGATTATTTCAAAAGGAAGGTAATATATAACAATTCAAGTCTGCCATTGGGTTTAGGTTTTCTTTGATCTCTTTCATTTAAAGGGCCTTTAAAATCAGGCCAGAGGAGCCAGCCTGTAAGGGAAGTAATGCGAGTGAAGCATGTTTGCTTGGGCTTCGGCTCACCCTGGCGAGCGGCGTCAGTTCTCAAAGCAAAATCGTCTCTTGCTGGCACCCCGGGGGGAAGCCCCTTCAATTAAAAAAAAATTACAGAGGCATTAGCTTTTACTATTTGATTATATTTTGCAATACAGTGAGAAAAATCACCATTCTGCCCTTTGTTTCTTTTTTCTTTCTTTTTTTTTT
>JAQQSQ010001198.1:0-12961 GCA_028627145.1 Eidolon dupreanum
TATTTCTACTTTCTAACAATAAGTGACCGTAAAGCTACATGTTCATTATTGTCTGGACAACTCTGATAGCTGACTCCTTGTCGACTCTGATTCTATCATCCTTTTCTACCTTGTGATGTGGCATATGAAGCCTCAGAGAGAGAGGAAAACCATTTTCTTGTGTGCCAGCATTGTGAATATTATCTCCAAGCTGTGTGTGGTATGAGGATCTCTTTAAGCTTCTATTCTGTTTTGTGAGGATTAGTTTACATGAAAGTAGATAATATAATCTGCAAATCTATTTATGATTCCATTATAAATGGTGATCCCTTGAAATATGCTCAGAGCAGTGGGATTGTGGAGGTGACTGCTACAGTCCCTTTACTTGTGGCTTGCCATCGCCTTTAGGATACCTAGTTTCCTAAGTGGCATGTGACTCGATATGACAGGTTAGATGGGGTTGTTTGTATTAATTCATATTTAACATTAATTTATATTTTTAACTTTAGTTAAACTTCTTTTTTTAGGTTGAATAAGAATGGAAGGCCTAATGTTTCCTTCCTAGGCCCCCTTGTGGTGGAGTGTCCACGAGACTTTGGGACCCCACGTCTTGTCATGGATGTAACTGGTGACTGTCAGACCTGCCACGGTTACTTTGGTAAAAGTGCAGTATTAACCAGGTGCTAGTTCTGGCACTGAAGAGTCAGAGTTCGGCTTTAGATAAATAGCATGGGTAGGTATTTCCAGTATCACTGGAGTTCAGTTTTAACTCAGGCAGATGTGGATAGAGATAAGGAAACCAGGTAATAATGTAAGTGTTTAAGCCGCTATCAATCTCTGGCTTAAGTGATTATCTTAAAAGCTTTGGGAAAAAAAAAAAAAACCCACAAAGGCAACTTAAGTGAAATGGGCTGGTGACTGGGTTTCTGTTAGCAGCTGTTAACTTCAAAGTTTCCCAGAAGAGGGACAACCCAAAGGCCCCTCTCAGGAGTGCGGCAATGTAATACTTTATGTTTCTTAATGGTTGACGTATTTTACCTTTAATATCATTATGTGTGGTCATTTGCCATAGTGAAAAGAACACAGAATTTGCAGTCCAGAGGTCAACTTTCAGGCCTTGGCTGTCGGCTATATCCATTCGACCTCGTTCAAGATATTTTTGTTGAATGCTTTTTAAGAGTTAGGCTCTGTTCTGGGTGCTAAAGATACAGCAGAGACCAAAAGAGACAAAAATCTGTGTTTTCGTGGTACATTTGACTGGAGGAGACACAATAAACAAACGCATGTTTAAAATATAGAATATGTTTGAAGGTGACAAGTGCTTCAGAGAATAAATAAAGCAAAGAAGAAGGATGTGAAATGCAAGCAGTGAGGGGGTTGCAATTTTAAATAGGGTGGATAGAGAGGGCTCCCTGAGAAGATGGCTTTAAAGGTCCAAGCAGATGAGGGTGTATAGGAGATGAACTGATGAAATAATACAGGTATTTATTGGGAATTTTTCATTGAAAGTTGACATGGGTCAGGTGTTTAATATATATTATTCCTCACAAGAATCTTGTAAGGTTCACACTGTTATTATTACCAGTTTACGTGGTGCGGGTGGGGAGAGTTGGGGGTGGTGGTGAGAACTGAGACATAGATAGTGTCACTTGTCTAAGGTCACATGGGAGAGGAATTGCTGGAACTAGAATGAAACCATAGCTGTCTGACTTAAGACTTGTTGCTCTGGATGTCTAGTAGGGGCTCTCAGTTGGGGGTTCTCCCCCTCTCCCTGCCACAGATACACGTATTTGGAAATGTGTAGGGATGGTCTTGGTTGTTTCAAGGATTGATGACATCAATTTAGTGGGCAGGGCCAAGGATGCTGGATATTCTGCAAAGGACAGGATCTTTCCGCCCAGCAAAGAGCCATCCTGCCCAGATACCAAAATATTCCGCCTTGAGAAATACCTCAAGACTCTCCACGCTTAAGCAGCATCTGCCATGGTACCTGATTATACCTTGTGACTTGGGCAAATGCCCGGCACATTCTAGGGGCTTAAAAATTGACCGAATAAGTGACTGAGTGAAAGTCACAGACTCAGAAATTTGCTTCCCTCACATGCCAAGCGAAGGTAGTAATATTACCTCTCTGATGTGGTGGTGAGGGACTAATTGAGAAACAAATGTGAAAATGCATTGTAAATGGATGCAAAAACAGTATACACATATCGTTATTATAATAAATGTAATTGTGGTTTCTCATTCTAAGATTTTAATCTTCATGTTTACAAAGTGCTGTTGTATTTTGTTCTGTTTGCAACCTGAGCAAATGTTTATCAGTTTCTTACGTGTGCCCTATTCCGTGAGAGTCTGGCTTCTAGACTCCTATGAATATCTTTTTTCTGTGCCCAACTGTCAGCCTGTGGTGCTGGCACGCTTCCTTGCCAAGGCCAAAACCGAGTGTTTTGCCAAAGCAGAGTTTATTTGGTGAAAAATGAGCCTTGTGGTTTCATGCTGAATGCAACGGCCATAGCCCCTCCCCCTCCCAGTTATACATGTAATTACCCCTCAGTTCCCATTAGCTTTAAAAAGTGACACTTGAATAACAAAACAACATGGGGTACCTGTCAGTGCCATTTCTGAGGCTGAACTCTAAGAGGATGAAAAGGTGGTTCAGCAAAATAGCAGCTGTATAATAGCAGCCCTACTGTGAGCAGTGGCTTGGTGGCTTAGTGTGACTCTTAGTGTTGCTCGGGACAGGACTGGCTGGCCTGTGTCTCCACATTCAGGCCCGTTGTGTGTGGAGGACCTTAGGGGCTCTTCTTGCACAGAGGCCAGTCTCCCTCCCACTCCTAACTGCCAATCTGGTGGCACTTCCTCTGATGGGTGACATTCATACCGTGTGCAGAGGTCCATTTCCGCCCATGGGTCACCAAAGCAGGTACAGAAATTTAAAAGTTAAAAGACTGTAATGCCGATTTGGGTTGGGCCCAGGGTTCTTCACCATGAGGCCGAGGATGGAGCTGATACTTTTCTCTGCTCTGCCCCTTCCCCGCTTAGAGACAGCCTCTGCTGAAGTCTGTCAATACCCATGGCTCTTTACAAGTTGGAAGTATCTTTTTAAGCACTTGTCCTTCCAGGTGAACTTTCTGCCTCACCTGATTATTGATTTAAAACAGTGGTTCTCAACTGGGGACCATTTTGCTCCCTTCTCTTGCCCCCTGTAGGGGAGATTTGGCAATGTCTGAAGACAATTTGGTTGTCACACCTAGGGAGGGGGGTCCTGCTGACATCTAGTGGGCAGAGGCCAGGGATGCTGCGAAACATTCTACAAGAACGGGACAGCCTTCCCCTTACCCTCCCCCTGGCGATAAAGAATAATCCACCCCAGATATCAATAGAGAATGTTTCTTTAGATTCAGTATTTTTCTGATGTTTTGCTAAAAATAACCCTGACAAGAATGATGACTTACTGAGTCATCATTACTATGTGTCAGTGTGCCAACTGCTGTACTTGGATCATCATGTTTAATCTGCACCACAACCTTGTCAGGTGGTCAGGTGAGCATTTGCCGGTCCCATTGTCCAGATGAGGAAAGTGAGGCTTAGCGAGGTCAAGGAGTTTGCTTCAGATCACAGAACTGGAAAGTTGGAATAGGATCCCAGTCCAGTGGGTCTGACTGACACTGAAGACGAGCTCTTCACTTCCCCAGTATACCCCGTTCACATGGTCTTGGTTTCAGCTAATTAGGTCAAGAGGTAATTATTTCATAAGGGCCTAAGCTCAGCTGTAGACTCTTAAGTGGGGCATTCAGTGATAGCCCCTTCTCTTCTTACCCTACCCTCTATCCCGGGGAGAGCTCATCCCCACTTGGGGCTGGTGCTGTCATCTGTGTTCAGGTGACACTCATTCTCTCTTCAGTTTGCATGTGTTTTGAGATCAAAGTCCAGTGCATATGTGACCTCCTGTGTGAAACCTTCCCCCATCCTCTCTTGGTCGGAATAAGGGGATAGATGTCCTTTCTGTGCATCCCGTGGTACTTGGCGTATGCACACTCCTGTTATTACACACTCTGGCACATTGGCTCATTAAGCGCAGCCCACGTCTCGTTTACCACAGTATCTTAACAACTAGAATAGAGCCTGGCACTTAGTGGTCGTCTTAGTTCCGGTTATTGCATCAAAACACCACAGACCGGGCGACTTATAAACAACAGAAATTGATTGTGCACAGTTCTGGTGGCTGGAAGTCAGAGATCAGGGTGCCAGCATGGTTGGGTTAGAGCTCTCTTCTGGGGCACAGAGTTTTGTTGTACTCCATGTGGTGAAGGGGCGAGGGAGCTCTCTGCACCCCCTTTTGTAAGGGCACTCATCTCATTCCTGAGGGCCCCACCCTCGTGAACTAATCACCTCTCAAAGTCCCTACCTTTTAATACCGTCACTTTGGATATTAGGTTTTCAATATATGAATTTTTGGGGGACACAAACATTCAGACTACAGCAGTAGTCAGTCACTCAATAAATATTTATTGAAAGAATGACTACACTGATGGTAACCGGCATCCAAGCAGAAAATTTCCCTGATTGGGATGGCAGGTATGGAATTTTTAACCGCTTTCATTGCCGATTTGATTTTCAGTGTGATTGTACAGTGAGTGAGCTTCCATGCAAGGGAGCAAAGAACAACTTATTTAACATCATGGCTAGATGTGGACGCAGCCAAAAAATGAACACTTGTCACAGATGTGGTTCTATGGCTGTAACCACAAGAGTAACCAGTGTATCCTGGGAAGGGGCCTGCTCATTCAGCTCAGAATGGGAGGGTCCGAAACAAGAGTCCCATAGGGCAGCCGTCCAGTCGAAATGTACTGTCAGCTCCGTGTGTAACTTTACATTTTCTAGTAGCCGCATTGGAAAAAAGTAAAAAACAAACAGGTGAAATTAATGTAAAATATTATCATTTTAATAGGCAATCAGTATTAAAAATTACTGTTTACATTTCTTTTTTTTGTACTAAGTTTTCTGAAATCTAGTGTGTATTGTACATTTATAACACATCTTGGTCCGGACTAGGCACATATCAAGTGCTCAGTAGCCACGTGTGACTGGCGGCTGCCCTATTGGATAGTGTATAGCTCTGAGGTATCAGCTTGGGGTTGTATGTTTGCTCTTTTTTTTTTTTTTTTTTTTGGCTCCTTCCCCCTTTATTTAAGGGCATGCTTTCATTCCTGAGTTTAAGCTATAGCCTTTGGGAAGGCTATTGACCCTCTTAGGACTTGAGATGTTAAATAAGAGATTAGTTGTGGAATCAAATGGGTATAGCTAAAGTAATTTCAGTCCTCCAAGGCATTTTCACAGTCTTCTAGTTAATCAGTCACCATGTGAAGCTTGACCTCCTATTGTAATCCTAGCAAACTCTTTTGCAGGGAGGAACTATTATCAACGCCACTGTCACTGTGCCACCCTCACTGTTTGAGGAGGCAATGGAAGCTCAGGAGGGTCCAGGGAATTGCTTACATTTGGTTTAAATGGTTGGAACACAAACGTTTGAGTGCAAAGACTGCCCTGAGGAACAGTCATTCTACTGGGGTGACCAGAAGCACGCGTGATTAACTGTCTTATGGGGCTAAATGTGATTAGGGTTGCAAAGACAGATGGAGGGCGGATTGATTTTGAGGGGGGTGCTGAGGAAGACTTCATGGGAGAGGTGATGTTCGCACTGGGCCCTGAGTGGAGATTTGCTAGGGAAGGTGGGAGAAAGGGGAGGACAGGCATTCCAGGTGAGGGTGCCTGCCAGAGCAGGGGTGAGATGGGCAGGGGAGTGACGTCTGGGAATTTAGGGGGCTCCAGGGTGAGGGGTGGGCCAGCCGTGGAGCTGGAGGGCTCTGAATGCTCTGAAGTTTGAATTTGATTCTCAGGATTAGGGAGTGTAGAAAGTTTAGGGTCTGCTGTTTTTCAGGTGATGAAATTTAAGCTCAATTTAATTAAACTTTCTTGTTTCATTAGAAAAGCAGTTTTCAACTCTCTCAAAATGAATTCGGGGCCATTTTGAAATAGCGTCTATTATTATAATTTAATGGGAGGTAAGAAGATTTTTCATGAAAGTTTAAGGTACAGCATAAGAAATAGCTTAAAAGCACTTAGTGATGGGATTTACAACTCTGCTGTTTGCACTGATTGTGCCAAAATTATAGGCCTAGGAGGTTAAGTTTCAGTCTCTCAGTTGCTAATGATGCCCTGGCCTCACCCTCCGAGGGCCCCCCGGAAGCAGTGGCAGGAGAGGAAGAAAGTGTAAATAGTTACAAGGAGGAGAATTTCTCGCTTCTCTGTGAGCTCATGGGTCTGCCTGGGGTCAGGTTGCAGCTGTGGACTCTCCTGGAGTTGAGCACTGTGGACTGGACCAAAGTTAGCTGCTTCCTTCTGAGAACCAGGACCCAAGGGTCAGGCTTTGGGTGGGAGGAGATTCGCCTTGTGCATTGTGTGTGGAGCTCATTGTCCCCCTGAAAAATGCTGCCCTGTGTGATCTTCATATCAAAGGCCGCCTCCTTTGAGGTCCTCACTCTTGAGCTGTGGGAGAGAGGATGTGTGAATTATAGAGCTCTTGACACCATAAAAAGACACCTCTGGCTTTCAGGTCACTTATGGGTGGGGGACATGTGCTTGGTACAAAACCGAGGGCCCCCTTCATTTCCTCTGCTAGCCCATGGCACTTGACACCTGTTGATAAATTTGCTAGAGCCATTTTCTTCACAGGGGTATCTCACCACTTTTATTCTCCTTTTTCCTCATTAAAATAATAACACACAAGGAGAACTCTCCTAAAGGCTTAATTAAAAACAAAAAGTAATATATTGTCATTGTAAAGGTCCAGCATTTTTTAAGGAAGTGCATGGCCATACAAGCTACAAGGGATTCAGGATTCACATTTACAAACTTGTAAAGATTTAGGGGTTAGGGGTTGGAAGGTCCTATGAAGGCAGCACTTACTATTAGAATGGAGATTATTTTGAAAATGGAAGAATTAGATAGTGAATCCTTTAAGAGCCAGGGGTTTATAGTACGTAGGGCTCTCTGTATAATTTTACTGTTCAAAAATGGAAGTGTAGGTTTGAAATCAGAAACTGAACAGGCAATCTTTGAGTCACTTGTGATAAAACAGCTTTTGTTGGGAGAGCACGGGCCATCACATGAAAGACAATTGCGTGCTTAAAAATATTAACTAGTACTGGGGGGCCCTGCTCATTTTAGGATAATCCCTTTAATTCTGGAGGGGAGTGGCTCAGGGCTCTTTCCTACTGGACTCAAGAGAGAATTCTTTTGAGGCTTATACAGACTTTGTTTCCTGTGGCTGTAAAAGCAAATTGAGATTTTAAAAATAAATACAGATCTGATAGTAAGTGCCTTCCTGGAAATGAGATTCTAGCGAAGCGAAGGATGTCGTCATTGGAAAGTCACAGCAACATTCCTCCTTTATTTTCACGGGAAATAAATGGGCAAGGGACTAAAAGCACTGAGTTCTCAGCGCCCAAGCCTTTGCCATCATCACTGAGTGTTTGATTCGCTATAAAACACGGCGACCCTCACAGAAAGGGGAGGTGCAGTTAAGTAGGAAGTGCATCGATGGGGGTCAGCTTCCTTCTGGGGACTGTCTCATGTATTACTAACAAATGTAGACATTGCTCCTTCCGGCCCCAGGGGTCTGGCACGGACACCTTCAGGTCAAGGTGAGTTCCAGTAACCCCACCCTTATCAGAGTGGCTCCTTGCCTGTCTTATATTTCGGGGTTTTGAGTAAAATTTTGTTAGAAGAAAGTGTTTCAAGGCTAAACCCACCAACAACTTTGCAGTTTACTGCTTATTATTTCTAAGACTATTTCTCCCAACTCAGATCTTGTTCTGCTAACAATTCTCAAAATTGATACACATTTACAGTTAAAGGTAAATCACAAAGTGAATAATTCCTATTAATACAGTATGAATAGACTAACTTCTATCCACCCTCCCATCTATCACTGAAACGTTGATTGCTCAAACATCTATCTGACTACAGAGACAAATCTAAATGAGACTTCCTGCATTCAAATAACTTGCAATTTAGTAAGTGGTGACAGACCCATAATTGTGAGCTGCTACGCTTTGTAATAACGGCTATGGGCAGCTTGAAAAAAAGGCCAAATTAGTTTAGGGGAGGTCAAGGAACTTCGCAGATGAAGAACATTTGAGCCGGACTCCCGTCATTCATTCAATTATGCAATAAGCCTACCGTGTGTGCCAGGATCCTTCCAAGTCCTAGGGAAAAAGCAGGGGACAAAAATGACAGTGATCCCTGTCTCAATGGAGCTGGCATTCTTGGCATACAGTTTATCAAGTGGCAAGATTGGCCACACCACTGGCTCCTTCACCGTCATCCCTACCCCAGCAATGTTTGTTTGCGTGTGTGTGTGTGTGTGTGTGTGTGTGTGTGTGTGTGTTTATTTATGTTTCTGATTACAAACTTATTATAAAGATTTTTGAAAAAAGGTCTGGACCCACTTCTAAAAAGGTTACCCCTGATCCCTGCCACTGAGGAAGGATTCTCTGTTGACCTCTAGTCACTAGCCTGTTTTCTTATGCATTTATACTTATAAACATGAAGTCATCATGCATGTGTTAGAGTACCTTGCTTTTGCCACTTTGCGCTGGATCATGGGTGTTTTCTCATGTCACCTACCTTTCTTTGAAAACAGCACTACCTTTCATCATAAAGCTGTCATAATTTTCTGTCATATGGGTATGTCATCATATGGTTGCAATTTAGTCATATTCTTGTTGAACAGTTTTGAAAAAGACTTTTCCTTTTAAAAAATTATCATGATACACCTTTTTGTACATAAATCTTTGTGTGAGCTACTTAATGTCCCTCTGAAATAAATTTTCAGAAGGGGAATATACAGGTTGTAAACTGTTGAAGGCTTTTGATAGATGTGGCCAAGTTGTTTTCTGGAAGGTTGTATCCATTTCTGCTCCAACCAGCAGCATATCAAAATGTTTGATTTATGAGCCAGTTAGATGTAGCCGTCATCTAGATTTCTAACAGAGCCTACCACAGTCTCAGCATGGATGCTCTTGTTTGGTTTTTGGTCCATACTGGATTATAGGCTTCTGGAAAACACAGGATGTGTCCCCAGTGCCTGTCTTATCATAGATTTGCAATAAAATAAATGTTTGTTGAATACATGCTTGTATGTATGACTGAATGAGCCAAGGAGGGTAGGGGGCAGTTCCACTGGGAAGAGAATGGAACCTCTGTCATTATCCCAAAGTACCTTATCAATGGACTTTCAGTGGAGGAAAACTCATCAATAGACAACTGCTTGTCTGTAAAGCCACCTCCACAATCTCAGTTCATGTCCAAGAAGCCTCATCCTCAGGATGGAAGTTCAATGAAAAGATATGGCTTGATTGTTTACTTCCTGGGTGCCCTTTCCCTGTGTTAAATCAACTGCCTGGTGTGGGAGGCATTCTTCTCATCTCCATTTTTAGTTGTGACTCAGAAGTTTTGTAATGAACTTAAGATAACACAGAGCTGTGGTCTAAATGCTCGTGTTCTTCCCCAAATCAAATCCTGTGTTGAAATCCTAACCTCCGATGTGCAAACAGGAAGTAGGAACTTGGGAGGCGCATAGGTCATGAGCATTGAGCGCTTATGAGCTGGATGAGAAAACAGCCATCCATGAACCCGACCTTGGCGGTACCCTGACCTTGAACTTCCAGCCTCCAGAACTGTGAGAAGTCACTTCCTGTTGTTTTTACGCTACCCAGTCTGTGGCATTTTGTTATAGCAGCCAGAACAGACTAAGACACACAGCCGGTAAGGGTAGAGCTGGGATTCCCAGGACCTTCGCACTTCAAGTGCTCTACTAGGAATTTATTTCGGTGTGTGCAAATCACGGGACTAGTGTCTGTGTGAAAACCTCCTTTCTGTGATTGAGATGAAAAATGTATAGTGGGATGATCCCTGAGCCGGGAAGAAAATGGACAGTGGCTCTACAGTTGGTAAGACATGATCATGGCTCCAGAAGGCATTGTGCACCCATGGTCCTCAATCAGCGAGAGGAAAGAATTTAGATGTGCGGGAGTTTGTTTAGTGACAAAGACCAAAGTATTGTGACACTATGGAGCGATTCTTTACACACCTTGTACCACTCTCAGAATGATGATGTCCTGAGGATGAAACCTGTCTGGGAAACTCTCCTGATGAAGTTCTCAGATTTGGGGAACAGGTTCCCCTGAACAGGAAGTGAGGGTGGGGAGGTGAGAGAAACAAAACCAAATCCAACCTATGACTGTCTTTTCCCTTTTGCAAAAGTGAAAGATGCTGCCGATAGTAACGCATACACACACACACACACACATACACGTGCACACACACACACACGCACGCACGCACACAGCAGATGGAGGCTTCCCGTGTGATATTGCTGTTGCTTGTGCCTCTAGAGGGGAGGCCTGGATGTATTTCATGATTCTTTTCTCGAGCATTTTACAACAAGATTTTCTCTCTCTCTCTCTCTTTTTTTTTTTTTAAAAAGCCATGATAAATATTTTTACGCCTAAATCTCTGACTTTTATATCATTTCTTTGAAACAATAATGGAAAATCTTTTGTTCTTGACATCAGAACGAAACGGGTGTAAACCACGCCAGTGGCAGCACCCAGGGAGTGGCTTTGGGGAAACTTTTGACCCCCACGACTTCTACCAGCCTGCACTGGATCACCCCAAAATACACGCTAAGGAAAAATGCAATGTTTGCTATACACATGCCGAGCTGATAATCTTGATAATCTCCCACTTGATAATCTCCCCTAAGAATGTTGGGGTTTTTACTGCTCCTCCCCCCATATTTTCTTTTATGCAAACCCAGAGTCCCTGACAACTTAGCCCTGCGGTCCAAGCGGATGAGGGGAAGTGAGAATGGGTCTAAAATAGTTGGCTATTAGGTTTCCTGTTAAGTAGGATGTGGTCAACTAACTCTGGTTATTTGTGTGTCTAGTTCAGACACTTTTAACAGTAAGTACACAGAGTGCCCCGAAGCATGGGGCCTGGGACTGAAAGCTGTGATCTGAAGCACTGGGACCCTGTGACCACCTTGAGAAAAACCACGGTGACATAGCCCTTTGGGAGACAAAGGGGATGTTGCCTGTAGCCCTTACCAGTTGCATGGACTTTTAAGAGCTGCAGGAGGTGGCTGGAACCATCTAGTAGTGTGTGGTCCTTTGGGGGCTGTGATGGGGTTTGGGTCTTAATGCATGGTGGGAGAGGCTGTGAATGGGTTCTTCCTTTGCAGGAGGTTATTGGAGGGTGTTTTCTGTTTTGTTTTGTTTTGTTTTGTTTTTCAAATTGGAAATGACACCATGGAAAGAGCCGCTAAAACAATGCCTGGGGCTGAGGAATGTTCAAGGATGGGCCATTTTCAGAAAAGTTACCTGTCTTTACTTGGCATTTCCAAACTTGCCTCAAATACCTTTCTGAGGGAGTCTTAAGATATTGGTCAGGAATCTTTTAGATGCAAACTCTCCCTCCCTAGAACTCCATTCATTTTAGTTTAAGCAGAAAAGGGACTATTCCTTGGTGCAGGGGACCGAGAAAGTCAGTATGACGGGGTCCAAGGACCCTAGGATCTGGTCTCTTGTGCTTTGTCTCTCTTTGTGGTGGCAAGATGGTTGCCAACAGTTTCAGCCTCCATCCCGCCCTCTCAGCAATCTCAATGAAAAGAAAAAGTACTTTTTTTTCTAGCAGTTTTCACAAAAGTTTTGGTATCTAAACTCCATGAGGGCAAGTATTTTTATATTTTGTTTATTGTCATATCCTCAGCTCCTAAAACAGTGTGTGTTCAATAAATATGCGAGTGAATGAATGAATGAATGAATGAATCTCATTGGTATGGCTGGCGTCACATGCCCAGTCCAAGAGTTGTGCTGAGAGTAGGGGAGGATGGTTCCCAAAGCAAACTGGGGTGCTGTTAGCCAACATGGGGTATAGGATGCTGGACAGAAATCACCCAGGATTGAAGCTGCGCTGTACCAGTGGTAATGGACTTGAGTTCAGACTGTTGGAGGAGCCATCTAGCAAAAGCGAAATGGTGACTAAATATTAATCAGTCGAAGGACTCAGTCTGCAGGAATTCTAGCCGGTGTGTGGCATCCTATAAGTTCACAATACCTTGATTGACAAGCTCAGGTAAGAGCTTCTAAGACTTATCTTGTGATGGAAACAAGATCCTTTGAATTGGCTGTGGAAACCTTGAAAGATAAGACAGCATCTGGATATGTTCACTCCAGAGATACACTTGGGGACATGTGTACCCAGATACATGTGGCACCGGAGATGTGGTTTCCATGGGGCATCATGGCCGCTTTTGGCCCAGGGTCACCACCATAGGCTGTTAAAGGATATTCGTTTTTGTTTTTTTTTCTGATGAATAACAAAGCAAGAGAGGCAAGAGGTGAAAAATCTATAATTGAATTAAAAAGACAGCTTGCACTCTTACAGTAGGTAGTAGTCTTTGGATTTTTTTTTTTTTTTTGGCTGCTTGGAAAACCTATTTGGACTGAAAGTGGTGACATGAACTTTTTGATTCCATTTACCTCCTGTTGTTGGAAGACAAATGTATCACTATAGCCTAAGAAGAGGCGGTAGTACATATTTTTCCCGGGTAAGCAGTTTAGGGCTGGTGCAGTGATTCCACGGTGCTGGAGGCCTACACACCTTCCACTGTGTTGCACGGCTCCACTTGTGTCATTGAAGATGGCTCACCTCCACATCTGCATCCTGCCAGGGGGAAGTAGGGAGAGGTGCAGTAGACGGCGTATACCTGGCAGCCATTACTTTTGCTCATATCTCATTGAGTCATAGCCATTTCTACCTGCAAGGGAGGCTGAGCAAGTCATCTTTATTCTGAGGGGTGCTCAGGTTTTAGCTCTAAAGGGAGAGGGGGGCATGGGGAAGGAGGGAGGGAGGG
>JAQQSQ010000119.1:0-33207 GCA_028627145.1 Eidolon dupreanum
CTAAATTTCAACATGGTTAATGTGTGACTGCTGCTCCAATGATATACAAGCAGGATGCTGACCAGAGCTGAAATTTTAAGGCAGATACCTTACAACAAGTGTATTTTAGCCTATGCCGCTGTCTCAAAGAAGTCTTCTCATTCAGACATGACCTTTCAATTGAAGGGCTGTTTCGTGGCTAGGTTATACAGGTAAACTTATTTACTCACTGCTTATGTGATTTGATCAAAGAAAGTAAAGGGTAATACAAAACTGAGTGCCAGACCATCACCCAAATTTCCACGTGATTTTCGTGTGTGGCCCTCAGGCCAGTCTCTGCCTGGTCACATGATTCTCACTGGAAAGCCTTGTGAGTATCACGAGATTCCCTAATTTTTGGTATGAGATTTCCATATGACTTCCACCTCACTTTTCTCTGCTAGGCTAAAATGAGCCTCTTCAGAACACGTGGATAGACCAGACTAAATGTCAATATCTCAGCTTTCCTAACTTGGTGGTTAAGCAATACCTCTCAGAATTTGTAGTCTGATATTTGGTATAGAGAAATTCTGAGGCAGCAGTTTTTTCTGCCATCAAGTGGTATCCTCAAACTGACTCAGCATTCTTCCTACAATATAGAAAATTTGCGGCTATTTCCACAACTCCCCAGTCGCCACCTCACAGCACACTCAGGCTCAATGATCAATGTCGCCAATGTCAGACTGTTCCTTCCACAAGCAGAAGACAGATTTGCTGACAAACAGACAAAACTAGAGACGAATTAAAGATCATTGGCTGATCGCATATACCTTTGACTTCAACTTAGAATGGTAATGTGGGCACGACATTCGATTGGAGCACAGTTAGGAGGCTGTCTTGGCCACATTCTGCTCCATGTGGACTAATGACTTCTCAGTGTTGATGTGAATTTTCTCAGTGATATGTACTTTTCACTACAAAGGGAGGACGACATCATCCTCCCTTGTGAGGATATGAATAGGTGACATGGACCAAGGCACAAGGCCTGTCTTTTTCTAACAAAAAGTAGAAAGAAAACTGGGACCCAAAGCACTAAGCCTGTCCTCTGAAAACTAGTAGATAAAAGAACTTAATCCAAAAGGCAGGCCTATTCTTATGTAATTTTCATCTTATCTAGAAACCTAGGAATTTGTCTCTGACTCCTATTTCCAGTTAGGAACCTGGGTACTGACCTGAGTTTTGCAATTTCAATCTGTACCCCTATTTCCAGGAAGTAGATCTGAGAAATCAGCCCCCAGCATTTTTTTTCCACTTTTTCCGATATAGCCTGAAATGATGGCGTAAGCCCAAGTTCCAAGCCTTTTTCTCTGAATGAATGTTGCCTGGAGGCCTTTCTCAAAGCAAATGCCTTCTTTATGGAATAAAAAAATAAAACAGATACTATGGAAAAATGAACAAAGTTTAGTCCGCCATAAAGAAACAGTGAAACTCAGGGCCACAATGTCAAGATCATTCAATTTTTAACAATATCCAGTCTGAAGATCTAGGCCCACAAACATCCAACCTGGACTCTGCTACCTGAAACTATTGCGGACACTTTGGCCAACAGAATCAAGCTGTCATCTCCTAGAAGGAGGAAGAATGGAGGACTCTGTGCACAGTTCCAAGACTGTCCTACCTTTAAAGTATTTATGATAGAAATTGGGCCGAAGACACCAACCTGCATCGTCATAACAGTACATTCAACACAAATGGTTTCACGTCACCAATTTTTTTTTATAGAATTTTTGAAAGTTGACCATAGGTTATAGCACCAAGCCTTTCCCCTGATAATAGAACATATTTTGGCAACTAAGAAAACCGGATCAATGCCTGAACTGTTTTGTAAGTTACTCAGTTGGAGAGCCTGGAAGCACTCCAATCTTTACTTTTATTTCCAAGCATTACTTTTATTACTTTTTGCCAAGCATTACTTTTATTTCCAGGAAGTGGAGTGGAGACCTTAGCAAAGAGAATCTAGCCTAATTTTACTTAACAAATTTTTAGATAGAGAATGTGGCACACAGTCACAAGACCTTCTTTGTAGGAAAAAATGTCGATGAATGTCCATGGCTCAGGACCCAGTCCTCTGCTGGAACTAGAGTAAGTTGTCTGGACATTTGAATACACAACACCATGATGGACTCATTTACAGGGTACACTGGAGTGCAGAACATTTCACAAACTGAAGCCTGATTCGGTGTAAGAGGTAATGTGAAAACCTACAGCCAAAGGAAAAGACTTGTCACCAGGTAGAAACCAGATTCCTGCATGATCTTCCTTGATCGCCACATGAATCCTTCCAGGTATTCCCTTGACCTCCAAGTAATTCCGTGGTGATTACTATGTGATTTTCAGATGACTTCCAACTTATTCCTCTTCCCCTATCCTCACACAAGTGTTTACAAAACACATTTCATAAACAATTATTTTTAATATTTCAGCATTGAGTCTTTGGCCTTTAAGCAAATTCTTCTCCTCAGCAGTAGCCTAAGGTTCACCTTCAAGAATAATGTAGATCTCCCACCAGAACCATTAAGAATTATGCTCACAATGACTCAGCATTTCTGCTACAATGCAGCATAATGGTGCTTAGA
Source organism: Eidolon dupreanum (assembly GCA_028627145.1). Taxonomy (NCBI): domain Eukaryota; kingdom Metazoa; phylum Chordata; class Mammalia; order Chiroptera; family Pteropodidae; genus Eidolon; species Eidolon dupreanum. The sequence continues at coordinate 2,595 of JAQQSQ010000119.1, forward strand.
GTTTCCACCATTCTAAGGTAGCTTCATCATTCAGACTCAGCCTCTAAATTTTAACGTATTTAATTTGTGACTGCTGCTCCCATTGTATATAAACAAGTTGCTTGACCAAAGATGAAACTTCCTGGCAGTTACCTAATGATAAGTGTGTGTTCACCTGTGCCGAGGCCCTTAATCAAGTCTTCTCATCCCAACATGACCTTTGATTGAAGAGCTGTGAGGTGGCTAAGTTACACAGGCAATCTTATTTTCTCAATGTCTTTGTTAATTTTACCAAGAAATGTAGGAGGGTAATAGAAAAGTGTTTTTTGAGAGTTGCCCTCAGGCCAGTCACTTCCTGGTCACCTGGATCCCGTGGGAAAGCTACATGAGTATCACAAGATTTCCTAATTTTTGGTACAAGATTTCCAGGCAACTTCTACCTCATTACCTCTGCAAGGCTAATAAGAAGGCTCTACAAGCCTTTTAAGAACAATTTGAAGAAACTGCATCAATATCAGTATCTCAGCATTTTTCCATATTTGTTATGCTAGACTCTTGCAAATTTTTACTGTGGTTTTATATAGAAATATTCATAAGCAGCGATTCTTTTTGCAATGAACTAAATGACTCAATGACTCAACATTTTTTCAACAATAAAGCAACAGGGCAATTATACTTTAAATCGCTATCTATTAGCTTCCCCACAGCACACTCAGGCTCCATTATGAACACAGACAATGTGCAACTTCTGCCTTCTCTGGCATAGGCAGTTTTCCTGACAAACAGACAAAAGTAGAGGCAAATTAAAGATCATCAACTGCCCAAATGTACTGTTGACCTCACATAAAATTGTAATGTGGACATGACTCTCGATTAGAGATCAGGGCGAATTCTGTCTTGACTACCTTCTGCTCCACCCATACCAATGATTTCTCAGTGTTGATGTGAATTTTCTCAGTGATATGTACTTTTCACTACAAAGAGAGGACGACATCATCCTCCCTTGTGGGGATATGAATAGGTGACATGGACCAAGGCACGAGGCCTGTCTTTTCCTAACAAAAAGTAGAAGGGAGACTGAGACCCAAAGCCCGAAGCCTGTCCTCTCTGAAATGTAGTAGATAGGAGAACTTAATCCTAAAGAAATCCTGTCCTCATGTAATTTGAATCTTATCTTGAAACCTAGGACCTTGTCTCCAGCCTATTTGTCTTCCTATTGGGAACAGTGTGCTGACCTTGGTTTTGAAGTTCCAATCTTGACTTATATTTCCAGGAAGTAGATCTGAGAAATTAGCTCACAGCATTTCTTTCGACTTTCTCCAACACTGCTACCTGCAGTTATTGTGGCCTAAAGAATCAAGCTTTCATCTCTTAGAAGGAGAAAGAATGAAGGACTCGGTGCACCATTGCAAGACTTTCCTCCCTTTAAAGTATTTACGATAGAAATTGGGCCAGAGACATCAACCTGTGTCCTCATAATAGTACATTCAAAACGAACCGGTTTCACGTCACCAATTTTTCTTTGATACAAATTTTGAAAGGTGACCATACCTTATAGCAGCAAGCCTTTCCTGGTGATAGAACATAGTTTGGGGAGTAAGAAGCCTAGAGCAAAGCTCAAACTGTTTTGTAAGTTGGTCGATTGGAGAGCTTGGAAGCATGGCCTAGCATTGCTTTTACTTCCAGAAAGCGGGTTGGAGACCTTAGCACACAGAATCTAGCCTAAATTTACTTAAAGAATCTTTAGATAGAAAACGTGGCACACGGTCACAAGAACTTCTTGGTTGGGAAAAATGGCGATGGAAGTCCATGGCCCAGGAACCAGTCCTCTGCCAGAAACAGGGTAAGTTGTGTGGACATTTCAATATACAACACCACGCAGGTCTCCTTTACAGGGCACACTCAAGTGCAAAACATTTCACAAACTGAAGCTTGACTCATCGTAAGAGGTAAGGTGAAAGCCTAAAGCCACAGCAACCAGACTCATCACTTGGTAAACACCAAATTCCTGCAGTGTCTTCATGATCAACACTTGACTTTCTCTAGGTATTCACTTGACCTCCATGTAATTCCTTGGTGATTACTACGTGATTTTTAGGTGACTTCCACCTTTTTCTCTTCTCCTTTCCTGAAACACGTGTTTTCAAAACACATCTCATAAACAATTACTTTCAATATTTCAGCATTGAGTTATTGGCCTTTAAGGGATTTCTTCTCAACAGTAATAGCTTAAGTTTCATCTTCAATAATAGCGTGGATCTCCCACCAGAACAGTTAAAGGTTATTCTCACAAGGACTCAGCATTTCTGCTACAATACAGCATGATGGCCCTTAGAGTTTCAACCGCTGTAAGGTAGCTTAGTCATTTAGACTCAGCCTATAAATTTCAAATGCGGTTAAAGTGTGACCACTAATCCCGTTGTATAAAAGCAGGTTGCCTGGCCAGAGACGAAAGCTCAGGACAGTTACCTAACGACAAGTGTGTGTTAGCCTATGCCGCTGTTCTCAAACAAGTCTTCTCATGCAGACATGACCTTTCGATTGGAGGGCTGTTAGGTGGCTATGTTACACAGGTAATGTTATTTTCTCAGTGCATATCTGAATTTTCCCAAGGAATGTAGAAAGGTAACACAAAAGTGAGCGCCACACCATGACCCCGGTTTCACATGATTTTCACGTGTTGCCCTCAAGGCAGTCTCTTCCTGGTCACATGAATCCCATGGGAAAGCCTCATGAGTATTGCGAGATTCCCTAAATCTTGGTACGAGATTTCCTGTCAATTTCCACCTCTGCTAGGCTACAAAAAGCCTCTTTAGAACACTTGATGGAACAGCCTCATGTCAATATCTTAGTAATCTTTTCTTGCTTGTTAAGCTAATCCCTGACAGAATTTGTTGTATGTGGTTTGGCATACAGAAATTCTGAGGCAGCCGTTTTTTCATACAGTACAGTAAAATGGCGGCTATTGTTTCCACAAGTATCCAGTTGCTGCCTCACAGCACACTCAGGCTCAATGATCAATGCCGCCAATGGGCGACTGTTGCCCCACAAACAAATGGCAGTTTCCCTGACAAACAGACAAAACTAGAGGAAAATTAAAGATCATTGAATGCCCGCATATACCATTGTCCTCAAATGAGATTTGCAGTGGGGATATGACATTCGATTGGAGGACAATTATAGGGAAAAAGAATAAGGTAGAAGTCACCGGAAAATCACGTAGGAATCACCTGGGAATTACGTGGAGGTCAAGAGAATACCTGGAGGGATTCACGTGGGGATCAAGTAAGATCTTGCAGGATTCTGGTGTCTGCTAGGTGACGAGTCTTGTTGCTGTGGCTTTAGGTTTTCACCTTATCTCTTACAATGAATCAGGTTTCAAGTTTTTAAATATTTTGCACTCGAGTGTACCCTGTAAATGAGACTGGCGTGGTGTTTCGTATTCAAACGTCCACACAACTTACCGTAGTTCCAGGAGAGGACTGGGTCCTAGGCAGTGGCCTTCCATCGAAATTTTATCCAACCCAAAATGTCTTCTGAACTTGAGCCACATTCTCTATCTTAAAATCCGTTAGGTATCATTAGGCTAGATCTGTGCACCAAGGTCTCCACTCTACTTTCTGGAAATAAAAGCAATGCTAGCCCAGAGTTCCAGGCTCTCCAACTGTGTAACTTACAAAACAATTCAGGCTTTGAGTCTGGTTTCTTAGTGCCCAAACTATGTTCTATTATCGGGAAAATGGCTTGGGGCTGTAAGGTATGGTCACCTTTCAATAATTGTATCAAAGGGAAATTGGAGACGTGGACACAGTTTGTGCTGAATGTACTGTTATGATAACAAAAGTTGCTGTCTTCGGCCCAATCTCTATCATAAATACTTTAAAGGGAGGACAGTCTTGGAACCGAGCACAAAGTTCTCCTTCTAAGAGTGACAGCTTGATTCTGTAGACCAAGGTGTCTACAGTAGTTTCAGGTAGCAGGGGCCAAGCTGGATGTTTGTGCGCCTAGGTCTTCGGAGCGGATATTGTTACAAATTGGATGATTTTGACATTGTGGCCCTGAGTTTACTGCTTCTTTTTAGGTGCTCCAGATTTGGTTCAGCTTTCCACAGTCTCTGTTTTATTTTTTCTTCCATAAAGAAGGTTTTTGCTTTGATCCAGGTTTCCAGGCAACACTTGTTCACAGAAAAGAGGCTTGGAACGTGGGCTCTAACCACCATTTCAGTCTATGTCGGAGAAAGTCAGAAGAAATGCTGTGTGTGAATTACTTAGATCTACTTCCTAGAAATAGGGGCAGGGATTGGAATGGCAAAACCAACGACAGCAACCTGATTTTTAATAGTAAATAGATCGGAAGCAAGGTCTTAGGTTTCTAGATATGGCTAAAATGACATGATGACAGTCATGCCATTGGGATTAAGTTCTCTTATCTACTTGTTTTCAGAGAGGACAGGCTTAGTGCTTTGGGTGTCAGTCTCCCTTCTATTTTTTGTTAGGCAAAGACAAGCCTTGTTCCCTAGGCCCGTGTCAACAATACATATCCTCACAAGGGAGGATGATGTAGTGCTCCCTTTGTATTGCCAAGTGTATATCACTGAGATAATTCATATCAACACTGAGAAGTCATTAGTCTACAGGGAGGATAAGAAGACCGAGACAGCCTCCTGTCCTCCAGTCGAATGCTGTGTCCACATTACAAATCCAATATGAAGTCAACGGTATATGTGTGCAGTTCATGATCTTTAATTTGCCTCTAGCTTTGTCTGTCAGGAAAACTCCCTTCTGTTCGTAGAGCCCGCAGTCACACAGTGGCGGCGTTGATCATTCAGCCGGATTGCGCTGTGACACAGCTGCTGGATAGTGGTGGAAAGAATAGACCCCATTTTTTCTGTATTGTAGGAAAAATGCTGAGTCATTCTGAGGATACTACTTGATGGAGGAAAGAACAACTGCCTCAGAATTTCTGTATACCAAGCCACAGACTACAAATTCTGAGAGGAACTGGCTTAACCACCGAAGAAAGAAATCTGTGATATTGACATTAAGGATGTTCCTTCAAAGTGTACTGAAGAGGCTTATTTTACTCTAGCAGAGGACTGTGAGGTGCAAGTCACCTGGAAATCTCGTACTAAGATTTAGGGTATCTTGCGATACTCACGAGGCTTTTCTGCAGGATTCATGTGACTGTCAAGAGACAGGCCTGAGGTCATCACAGGGAGTCACGTGATACTGGGTTGATGGTGTGGCCCTCACTTTTGTGTTACTCTTCTCAATTTCTTGGTAAAATTTCAGTAACCACGGAGAACATGATAGTCTGTGTAACATAGCCACGTTACGTCACTTTCATTGAATGTTCATGTCTGCATAAAAGGTTCGCTTGAGGACAACAAGATATGTTAACAGACATTTGATGTCAGATAACTGGCCTTAAGTTTCATCTGTGGTCAGGCAAGCTGCTTTAGCATAATGGAAGCTGCTTTCAAATATTACTGCGTTGATATTTGTAGGCTGAGTCTCCTTGACAAAGCTACTTTAAAACAGGGTAAATTGTAAGCGCCAGTTTGCTGTATTATAACAAAAATGCTGAGCCATTGTGCGTATAATCTGAACAAATACATGTGGGACTCCCACTCCATTATTTTATGGGGAACTTTGATCACTACTGTCAACAGGGAATTGCTTAAAGGCCAATGACTCAATGTTGAATATTGAAAATAAGAATTTATGAAATGAGCTTTAAAAACACTTATTGGAAAATAGGAGAAAAGTAATAAAGTGGAAGTCAACTGAAAATCACTTAGAAATCACTAGAGAATCATGAAAAGTTCAAGTAAACACCTGGTGGAATTCACATGGGGATCAAGAAATATCACGCACTAATCTGGTATCTATCAAGTGACCAGTCTTGGTCCCGTGGCTGTAGGATTTCACTTTACTTCGTAGAATGAACCAGGCTTCAGAGCATGAATTGTATTGCAAATGAGTTTACCTTATATATGACATTGGCGTGGTGTTGTGTTTTCAAATGTTCACTCAACTTACACCATTTCCAGCAGAGGATGGCCTACTGAACAAACTTACAACAACTTTTCTTTTCCTACCAAGAATGTCTTAAGACCATTTTCCAAGACCTCTACCTACAGATTTGTTATGTAAAATTAGGCTAGATTCTGTGGGTCAAGGTCTCCACTCTACTTCCTAGAAATAAGAGCAATACTTGGCTGTGATTCCAAGCTCCCCAATCAAATGTTTTCAAGAACAGTCCAGGATTTGGCCAGGTTTCTTAGTTCACAGACTGCCTTCTCTTACCAGAAGAAAGGCTTGGTGCTGCAAAGTATGGTCACTTTTCAATAATTGTCTAAAAGAAAAATTGGTGACCTGGGACCTGATTGCGCTGAATGTACTGTTAGGATGACACAGGTTGGTGCCATCAGAACTATTTCTATCATAAATGCTTTCAGGGAGTACAGTCTTGGAGGCGTGCGCTGAGTGCTTTATTCTTCCTCCACCTAGGAGATGACAGCTTGTTTCTATACACCGCGGTGTCCACAAGAGTGTCAGGTAACCTGGGCCAGGTTGGATGTTTCTGGGCCTAGTTCTTGAGACTGGACGTGTTACAATTTGGATGGTCTTTAAGTTGTGGGACTGGACTTTAGCTATGTCCTTTTAGAAGGTTCAGGCTCGGGTCTGATTTCCACAGTCTCCATTTTATTTTTACTTGCCTAAGAAGTTTTTGCTTTGAGACAAGGACTTCAGGCAACATTTGTTCACAGAGAACAGGCTTGGAAATGTTGACTTACGCTGCCCTTTCAATCTGTGTCGGAGAAAGTCGTAAGAAATGCTCTGGAATAATTTCTCAAATCTACTTTCTGGAAATAGAGGTAGGGATTGTAACTGCAAACAAGGATAGCACACTGGATCCCAATAAGAAATACAGGCAGGAGACAAGGTACTAGGTGTTGGGATAAGACTCAAATTCCATAGGACAGACTTGCCCTGTGGTTTATGTTATCCTGTGCACTAATTTTAATAGAGGATAGGCTAATTGCCTTGGTTACCAGTCTCATATCTACTTTTTTTTAGGCAAAGACAGGCCTTGTGCCATGGGCCCATGTCACCAATTCACTTCTGCACAAGGGAATACGATGCTGTGCTTTCTTTGATGTGACAAGTGCATATCACTGAGAAAATTCACACTAACACTGAGAAATCATTACTATGCGTGGAACAGAAGGTAGCCGAAACAGACTTTGTACTGACCTCCAGTCGATGTCATGTCCACATTACAAATCTTTAGTGAGGTCTACGCAGAAGTCGTACATTGGCGGCATTCACAATTTTGCCTAGGTGTACAGTGAGGAACCGAATGGATAGTGGTTGAAACCATAGCTACCATATTGCTTTATTATAGGAAAAGTGCTGAGTCAATGTGAGTATATCTCTTTATTGCAAAAAGAATGGCTCGTGAAGAATTTCTCTATGTCAAAGCACAGACTAAATATCTGCAAGAGACTGGCTTAACTAATATGGAAATTAAGCTGAGATACTGACATTGAGGAAGTTTCTTTAATGTGTTCTGAAAAGGCTTATATTAGCTTACCAGAGGAAATGAGGTAGAAGTCGCCTGGAAATCTCCTACCAAGAATTATGAAAACTCGCAATACTCATGAGGTTTTCCTGAGGGATTCACGTAACCAGGAAGAGACTGGCCTGAGGGCCACATATAAAAATTAAGTAAAATTGCGGCGATGGTGTGATACTCACTTTTGTATAACCATTCTATATTCCTTGGTAAAATTCACCTAAGCACTGAGAAAATAAGATTACCTGTGTAAGATAGCCTCCTAACAGCCCTTCAATCAAAAGGTCATGTCTGCATGAAAAGACTTGCTTGAGGACAGCGGCATAGGCTAACACACACTTGTCATAGGTAACTTCCCTGAGCTTTTGTCTCTGGTCACACAACCTGCTTGTATACAATGAAAGCAGTGGTCACACATTAAACGCATTGAAATTTAGAGGCAGAGTCTGAATGACGAAGCTACCTTAGAGCAGTGGAAACTCTAAGTGCCATTATGCTCTATTGCAGCAGCAATGCTGAGTCATTGTGAGCATAATCCTTAACGGTTCTGGTGGGAGCTCCACGCTATTCTTGAAGGTGAACCTTAGGTTACTGCTGAGGAGAAGAATTTGCTTATAGACCAATGACTCAATGCTGAAATATTGAAAATAAGAGGTTATGATACGTGTTTTGGAAATACTTGTTTGAGGATTGCAGAAGAGGAATAAGGTTGAAGTCACCTGAAATCACATAGTAATCACCAGAGTATGAGATGGAAGTCAAGTGAATACCTGGAGAAATTCATGTGGGGATCAAGGTAGACCCTGCAGGAATCTGGTGTCTACCAAGTGACTTGTCTTGTTGCTGTGGCTTTAGGTTTTTACCTTACCTCTTACAATCAGTCAGGCTTCAGTTTGTGAATTGTTTTGCACTGGAGTATACCCTGTAAATAAGACCAGCGTGGTGTTGTATAATCAAACGTCCACACAACTTACCCTAGTTCTGGCAGAGGACTGGTTCCTGGACCATGGACTTCCATCGACATTTTTTTTCTACAAGGTAGGTCATGTGACAGTGTGTAATGTCCTCTATCTAATGATCTGTTCAGTAAGGTTAGGCTAGATTCTGTGTGCCAAGGCCTCCAACCTGCTTTCTGGAAATGAAAGTGATGCTTGGCCGTGCTTCCAGGTTCTCCAATTGAGTAACTTATGAGACAGTTCAGGTTTTGATCCATGTTTCTTAGTGCCCAAACTATGTTCTATTACCAGCATAAAGGCTTGGTTATGTAAGATTTGGTCACCTATCAAAGGAAAATTGGTGACGTGAAACCTGTTTGTGCTGAATGTACTGTTATGATGACACAGGTTGGTGTCTTTGGCACAACTTCTAGTGTAAATACTTTAAAGCGAGGACACTCTTCGAACCACGCACTGAGTCCTCCATTTTTCCTTCTTCAAGGGGATGACAGTTTGATCCTGTAGGCCAAGGTGTCCACAGTAGTTTCAGGTACCAGGGGTCAGGCTGCATGTTTGTGAACCTATGTCTTCAGACTGGATGTTGTTACCAACTGGATGATCTTGACATTGTGGACCTCAGTTAAACTGCTTCCTTTTAAGTGGTTAAGGCTTGATTCAGATGTCTACAGCTTCTGTTTTATATTTACTTCCATAAAGAAGTCTTTTGCTTTGAGCCAGTGCTCCAGGCAACATTTGTTCACAGAAAACAAGCTTGGAACTTGGGCCTTCACCACCATTCAGTCTTTGTCAAAGAAAGTTGAGTGAAATACTGTGGGCTAATTTCTCAGATCTACTTCCAGCTAATAGGGAAAGGATTGGAACTGCAAAACCAATTTCAGCACCATGGTTCCTAATAGGAAATAGAGGCCGGAGACAAGGTTTTAGGTTTCTAGATAAGACTCAAATTACATGGGCATAGGCTTATCCTTTGGATTAGGTTTTCCTATCTACTAGTTTGAAAGTAGACAGGCTTAGTGCTTTGGGTCCCAGTCTTCCTTCTACTTTATGGTAGGCAAAGACAGCCCATGAGTCTTGGGCCCATGTCTCCAATCCATATCTTCAAAAGGGAGGATGATGTCGTGCTCCCTTTGTCATGACAAGTACATATGACTGATAAAGTTCACATCAACACCGAGAAGTCATTAGTCTACATGGAGCATAAGGTGGCTCAGCCTCCTAACTGTCCTCCAATTGAATGTTGTGTCCACATTACAAATCTAATTTGAAGTCAACGGTATATGCGGGAAGTCGATGATCTTCAATTCGCCTCTAGTTTTGTCTGTTTGTCAGGAAAAATGCCTTCTGTTCATAGAGTCAAGAGTCGCACATAGGCAGCATTGATCATTGAGCATAAGTATGCTCTAAGGAGGCAACTGGATAGTGGTGGATACAATAGCCGCCAATTTTCTGTATTGTAGGAAAAATTCTGAGTCAATGTGAGGATACCTCTTGATGGCAGAAATAACGGCTGCCTTAGAATTTCTCTATAACAAACCTCAGTCTACAAATTCTGAGAGGGACTGGCTTAACCACCAAGGAAAGAAATCTGAGATATTACCGTTGAGGCTGTTCCATCAACATGCTCTGAAGGGGATGATTTTAGCCAGGCACAGGAAAATGAGGTGGAAATCGTCTGGAATTCTCGTAAAAAAAATTAGGGAATCTTGCAATACTCACAAGGCCTCCCTGCGGGAATCACGTGGCCGTCAAGGGACAGGCCTGTGGGCATCACAGGAAGTCATGGGTTGATGGTGTGGTGCTGACTTTTGAGTTACCCTTCTGAATTCCTTGATATAATTTAGATAACTATTGAGATAATTATAGTGTCTGTGTAACATAACCTCCTAACATCCCTTCAATCGAAAAGCCATGTCTGCATGAGAGGTTCACTTGAGGATGGTGGCATAGGTTAACAGAAAATTATTGTTAGATAACTGGCCTTAGGATTCATCAGTGGTCAAGCAACCTGCTGGAATACGATGGAAGCTGTTGTCGAACACTAACTGCATTGATATTTGATGCTAATTCTGCTTGATGAAGCTGCTTTACAGCGGTGTATACTGTAAGTGATATTTTGCTGTATTATAGCAAAAATGCTAAGGCATTGTGAGTATAACTCTGAATGGCTTCATGTGGGACTCCTACACTTTTCTTTTATTGGAAATTTGCCACTACTGTCAACAGAGAATACTCAAAGGCCAATGATTCAATGCTGAATAATGAAAATAAAAGTTTATGAGATGAGTTTCAAAAACACTTGTTTGAAATAAGGGAAGAGAAATCACCTGAAAATCACTTAGAAATTACTAGGGAATCAGGCAGAGATCAAGTAAACATCTGGTGGAATTCATATGGGGATCAAGGAATGCCCCACACTGATCTGGTATCTACCAAGTGACCAGTCTTGTTTCTGTGGCTGTAGGTTTTCACTTTACATCATATAATGAACCAGCCTTCATTGCATGAATCGCATTTCATTGAGTTTATATTATATATGAGATTGCCTGCTGTTGTGGTTTCAAACGTCCACTCAACTTACCCATGTTCCAGCAGAGGACTGCCTCCTAGACCATGGACTTCCAACGACTTCTCATTTCCTACCAAGTATATCTTGTGATCGTTCCCAAGTCCTCTACCGAAAAACGCATTATGATAAGTATGGCTAGATTCTATGGGCCACGGTCTTCATTCTACTTCCTGGAAATAGGAGCAATACTTGGTTGTGATTCCACACTCCGCAATCGAGTTTTTTAAAGAACAGTCCAGGCTTTGGCCAGGTTTCTTAGTGACCAAAGGACCTTCTCTTACCAGAAGAAAGGCAGGCGCTGCATGGTTTGATCACTTTTCAATAGTCATCTAAAAGGAAAATTGGTGTCATGTGAACAGTTTGTGGTGAATGCACTATTATGATGAGACTGGGTTAGTACCATAGGCCCAATTTATATCATAAATGCTTTTAAGTGTGTACAGTCAAAGAGGCATGCACCAAGTTCTCCATTCTTCCCCCTCCTAGGAGATGACAGATTGTTTCTATAAGGCCAAGGTATCCACAAGAGTTTCAGGTAACCAGGTTCAGGCTGGATGTTTGTGGGCCTAAGCCTTGAGATTGGACAGTGTTATCAACTGGATCATCTTGTCGTTGTGGTCCTGAGCTTTAACTATTTCCTTTAGGAGGTCCAGGCTTGATTCAGATTTCCACAGTCTCCATTTTATTTTTTCTTTCCTAAAATGTTTTTGCTTTGAGACAAGAACTTCAGCCAACATTTGGTCACAGAAAACAGGATTGGAAATGTTGGCTTATGCCATCGTTTCAGTCTATTTTGGAGAGAGTCAAAAGAAATGCTCTAGGATAATTTCTCAAATGTACTTTCTGGAAATAGAGGTAGGGATTGTAACTGCAACCAAGGATAGCACACTGGATCCCAACAGAAAATGCAGGCAGGAGACATGATCCTAGGTTTTGAGATGAGACTCAAATTACCTTAAGGACAGGCTTACACTGTTGTTAAAGCTATTCTATCTAATAGTTTTCAGGAAGGATAGTTTAGTGCCTTGGTTCCTAGTCTCCCTTCTACTTTTTGTTAGGAAAAGACAGGCCTTGTGCCTTGGGCCCTTGTCGCTAATCCACATCCACACAAGGGAAGTTGATGTAGTGCTTTCTTTGAAGTGGCGAGTGCATTTCGCTGAGAAAATTCATATCAACACTGAGAAATCACCAGTATGAGTGAAACAAAAAGTGGGATAGACAGATTTCGTACTGACCTTCAATTGAATGTCATGTCTACATTCCAACTTATGTGAGGTCAACGATATATATGGGCAGTCAATGATCTTTAATTTGCCTCTACTTTTGTCTGTTTGTCAGGAAAACTGCCTCCCTCAGTGGAGGTGGAAATCGCACATTGGCTGCATTCATAGTTGAGCGTGAATGTGCTATTAGGAAGCAAATGGATAGAGGTTGAATCCATCGCTGCCATATTGCTTTACTGCAGGAAAAATGCTGAGTCATTGTGAGGATACCTCTTCATTATAAAAAGAACGGCTGCTTACAAATTTCTTCATATCAAACCAAAGACTAAAAATCTGTGAGAGGCCGGCTAAACCAATATGGAAAAAAAAATTGAGAAACTTATATATGGCCATTTCTTCAACAAGATCTTAAAAATCTTCTATTATCCTGGTAGAGGTAATGAGGAAAAGTTGCCTGCAACTCTCATACCAAGAATTAGGTAATCTTGTGATATTCACGAGGCTTTCCTGTGGGATACACGTGACCAGGAAGAGACTGGCCTGAGGGCAACATGTGAAAATCATCTGAAATTGGGTGATGGTGTGGCGCTCACTTGTGTTATGCTTCTACATTCCCTGGTAAATTCACACAAGCACTGAGAAAATAAGATTACCTGTGTAAGATAGCCACCTAACAGCCCTTCAATCCAAAGGTCATGTCTGCATGAGAAGACTTGCTTCAGGACAGTGGCATAGGCTAACACACATTTGTCTTACATAACTGCCCTGAGCTTTTGTGTCTGATCACACAACCTGCTTGTATACAATGAAAGCAGTGGTCACACATTAAACGCATTGAAATTTAGAGGCAGAGTCTGAATGACGAAACTACCTTAGAGCAGTGACAACTTAAGTGCCATTATGCTGCATTGCAGCAGAAATGCTGAGTCGTTGTGAGCATAAACCTTAACAGTTCTGGTGGGAGCTCCACGCTCTTCTTGAAGGTGAAGCTTAGGTTGCTACTGTCGAGAAGATGTTGCTTAAAGGCCAATGACTCAATGCTGAAATATTGAAAATAAGAGTTTATGAGACGTGTTTTGAAAACAATTGTTTGAGGATATGGGAAGAGGAATAAGGTGGAAGTCACCTGAAAATCACGTGGTAACCACCAGGGAATTACATGGAGTTTAAGTGAATACAAGGAGGGATTCACGTGGGAATCAAGGAAGAGCCTGCAGGAATCAGGTGTTTACCAGGTGACTAGTCTTATTGCTGTGGCTATAGGTTTTCACCTCACCTCTTAGAGTGAATCAGGCCTGTGAAATGTTTTGCACTTGAGTGTACCCTGTAAATGAGTCCGGCATGGTGTTGTGTATTCAAAGGTCCTCACACTTACTATAGTTCCGGCAGAGCACTGAGTCCTAGTCCATGGACATCTATTGACATTTTTTTTTTCCTACAAAGAATGTCTGATGACCGTGTACCATGTTCTCTATCTAAAGATCCATTCAGTAAAGTTTGGCTAGATCTTGCATGCTAAAGTCTCCATTCTGCTTTCTGGAAATACAGCAGTACTTGGCCCTGCTTCCAGGCTCGAGTAAATTACAAAACAGTTCCAGTTTTGATCCAGGTTTCTTAGTGCCCAACCAGGGAAAGACTTGATGTTGTAAGATATCGTCACCTTTCAATAATCGTATCAAAGAAAATTGGTGATGTGGAACCAGTTTGTGCTGAATATGCTGTCATGATGACACAGTTTGGTGTCATCGACCCAAATTCTATTATAAATACTTATAAGGGAGGACAGTCTAGGAACCATGCACCAAATCTTCCATTCTTTTTCCTTCAAGGAGAGGACAAATTGAATCTGTAAGCCCAGGCATCCTACAAGAGTTACAGGTAGCAAGGGCCAGGCTAAATGATTGTGGGCCTAGGTCTTGAGACTGGACATTGTTACCAATTGGATGGTGTTGATGTTGTGGGCCTGGGCTTTAACTATATCCTTTTAGGAGGTCCAGGCTTGGTTAAGATTTCCATAGTCTCCAATTTATTTTTTCTTCTCTAAAGAAGACTTTTGCTTTGAGACAAGGCCTTGAGGCAACATTCATTTACAAAGAAGAGGCTTGGATAATGGGATTACACCACCCTTTCAGTCTCTGTCAATGAAAATCTGAAGAAATGCTCTTGGCTGATTTCACAAATCTACTTTTTGAAAATAGAGTTAGGGATTGTAACTGCAACCAAGGACAGCACACTGGATGTCAATAGGAGATGCAGGCAGGAGACAAGATACTAGGTTCCAAGATAAGACTCAGATTACATGAGGGCAGACTTGTTCTCTGGTTTAAGTTATCCCAGCTACAGTGTTAAGAGCAGATAAGCTTAGTGCTTTAGTTCCCAGTGTCTGCTAATTTTTTTTAGGAAAAGACATACCTTGTGCCTTGAGCCCATTCACCAATCTACATCATCACAAGGGAAGAAGATTTAGTGCTGTTTTTGAAGGGACAAGTGCATATAACTGAGAGAATTCACATCAACACTGAGATATAATTAGTACGTGTGGAACCAAAGGTGGCCAAGACAGACTTCATTCTGACTACGAATCGAATGTCATCTTGCGATACGAGATTTTCCCATGCGATTCACATGGCCAGAAAGAGCCTGGCCTAAGGTCAACACATGAAAATCACGTGAAAGTAGGGTGACGGTGTGATGTTCACTTCTGTGTTACCCTTCTGCATTCCTTGGTAAAATCCACATAAGTAGTGAGGAAATAAGTTTACCTGTGTAACATAGCCTCATAACAGCCCTTCAGTTGAAAGGTCATGTCTGTATGAGAAGACTGACTTGAAGATGTCGGCATAGGCTAACACACACTTGTCATTAGGTAATGCCCTATGGTTTTGTCTCTGGTTAGGCAACAGCTTGTGTACAATGGGAGTAGCAGTCATACATTAACTGCGTTGAAATTTAGAGGCTGTGTCTAAATGATGAAGCTACCTTACAATGGTGGAAAATCTAAGAGCCATTATGTATTGTAGTAGCAATGCTGAGTCATTGAGACCATACCTCTTAACAGTTTTGGTGGTAGATCCACGCTATTCTTGAAGGTGAAGCGCAGGCTGCTACTACTCTCAAGGACAAATTGATTAAAGGACCGTGACTCAATGCTGAAATATTGAAAATAAGAGTTTATGAGACATAAGTGTTTTGAAAACACTTATTTGAGAGTAAGGGAAGAGAAATAAGGTGGAAGTCACCTGAAGATTGCTTAGTAATCACTCGGGAATTATAAGGAGGACAAATGAATACCTGGAGGGATTGACGTGGCTATAAAGGAAGAACCTGCAAGAATCTCGTGTCTACCAGGTGACTAGTCTTGTAGCTGTGGCTGTATGCTTTTACCTTACCACTTACAATGTATCAGGATTCAGTTTGTGGAAGGTTTTGCACTCGAGTGTACCATGTACATGAAACTGGTGTTGTGTTATGTATTCAAATTCCACAGAACTTACTCTCATTCCGGCAGAGAACTGGGTCGTGGGCCATGGATTTACATCGACATTTTTTCCTACCAAGAAGGTCTTGTGCCCCACGTCTTCTATCTAAAGATCTGTTAAGTAAAGTTAGGCTAAATTCTCTGTGCCAAGGTCTACACTCTACTTCCTGGAAATTAAAGCAATGCTATATCGTGCTTCTAGGCTCTCCAATCGAGTAATTTACAAAAGAGTGCAGTCTTTGATCAAGGTTTCTTTGTGCCTGAACTTTGTTCTATTAGCAGTGGAAGGGCTTGGTGCTATAAAGTATGGTGACCTTTCAATAATTCTCTAAAAGGAAAATTGGTGACCTGGAACCAGTTTGTGTTGAATGTACTGTTATGATGACACAGTTTGGTGTCTTCGGCCCAATTTATATTCAGTCTTGGAACCGTGCACTGAGTCATGCTTCTTCCTCCTTTTAGAAGATGACAGCTTGTATCTGTAGGTCAAGGTGTCACAATAGTTTCTGATAGCAGGGGCCAGGATGGATGCTTGTGGGTAGACACATTCAGATTGGATATTATTACCAATTGGGTGATTTTCACATTTGGCCTTGAGTTTAACTACTTCCTATCAGGTGGGCCAGGCTTGGTTCAGATTTCCACAGTTTCTGTTTTATTTTTCTTCCATAAAAAAGGCTTTTGCTTTGAGCCAGGGCTCCAGGCAATATTTGTCACAGAGAACAGGCTTAAAACTTGAACATAAGCCACCATTTCAGTCAATGTCGGAGAAAGTCAAAAGAAATGCTGTGGGCTATTTTGTCAGATTTACTTCCTGGAAATAAGGGTAGGGACTGGAACTGCAAAACCAACTTCAGCACCATGTCTCCTAATAGGAAATAGAGGCAAGAGACAAGGTCCTATGTTTCTAGATAAAACTCAAATTACATGAGGACGTGCTTGACCTTTGGATTAACTTCTCCTATCTACTAGTTTTGACAGACAACAGGCTTAGTGTTTTGGGTCCCAGTCTCCCTTCTACTTTTGTTAGGACAGGCCTTGTGCCTTAAACCCATGTCAACAATCCACATCCTACAACGGAGGATGATGTAGTGCTTTCTTTGTAGTGGCAAGTGCATATCACTGAGGGAATTCACGTCGACACTGAGAAGTCATTAGTCTACCTGGAGCAGAAGATCAATTAGGATGCCTCCTAACTGTCCTCCAATCGAACGTTGTGTCCACATTACAAATCTAATTTGAAGTCAATGGTATATGCAAGCAGTCAAAGATCTTTAAGTCGCCTCTAGTTTTGTGTGTTTGTCTGGAAAACTGCCTTCTCTTCATGGAGGCACAGTCACAAATTGGCGGTATTGATCATTGAGCCTGAGTGGGCTGTGAGGCAGCAACTAAATAGTGGTGGAAACAATATCACTAATTTTCTGTATTATAGGAAAAATCCTGAGACATTGAGGATACCACTTGATGGCGGAATGAACGGCTGCCTCACACTTAATCTGTACCAAACCTCAGAATACAAATTCTGAGAGAGACTGGCTTAATCACCAAGGAAAGGAATCTGAGATATTGACATTGAGGCTGTTCCATCAACGTGTTCCGAAAGGGCTGATTTTAGCCTAACAGAGGAGAGTGAGTTGGAAGTCATCTGGAAATCTCATATCAAGAATTAGAGAATCTCATGACACTCACGAGGTTTCTGTGCAGGTTTCACATGACTGTCAAGAGACAGGACTGAGGGCATCACAGGGAGTCGGGTGATATTGGGTTGATGGTGTGGTGCTCACTTTTGAGTTATTCTTCGCAATTCCTTGATAAAATTTAGATAACCACTGAGAAAATGATAGTGTCTGTGGAACATAGCCACCTAACAGCCCTTCAATCGAAAGGTCATGTCTGAATGAGAAGTTTCACTTGAGGAGGGTGGCATAGGTCAGCTCGATTAGCAGACATTTGTTGTTACATAACTGGCCTTAGGTTTCATCTGTGGCCAGGCAACCTGCTTGAATGCACTGGAAGCTGCTGTCGATCATGAAGTACGTTGCTATTTGGAGGCTGAGTCTGCTTGACAAAGCTACTTTAGAGCATTGTAAACTGTAAATTCCATTTTGCTGTGTTATAGCAAAAATGCTGAGTCATTGTGAGTATAAATCTGAATGGCTTCATGTGGGGTCACGAACTATCTTTTATGAGGAACTTTGGCTACTACTGTTGACAAAGAATTGCTGAAAGGCCAATGACTCGATGCTCAATATTGAAAATAAGACGTTATGAGATGAGTTTTCAAAACACTTGTTAGAAAATAGGGGAAGAGAATTAAGCTGGAAATCACCTGAAAATAACTTAGAAATCACAAGGGAATCACGCGGAGATCAAGTAAGCACCTGGTGGAATTCAAATGGGGATCAAGGAATACCTCGCACTAATCTGGTATCTACGAAGTGACCAGTCTTGTTCCTATGGCCGTAGATTTTCACTCTACTTCATATAATGAACCAGGCTTCAGAGTATGAATCATACTGCCATCAAGTTTACCTTATATACAGATAGGCGTGGTGTTGTGTTTTCAAACGGCCACCCAACTTACTCCCATTCCAGCAGAGGATTGACTCCTAGACCGTGAACTTCCAATGACTTCTCTTTTCCTACCAAGAATGTCTTGTGACCGTTTGCCAAATCCTCTACCTAAGGACTTGTTATGTAAAGTATGGCCAGAATCTGTGGGCCGCAGTCTCTACTCTACTTCCTAAAAATAGGAGCAATACTTGGCTGTGATTCCAAGCTCCCCAATCATGTTTTTTAAAGACTAGTACAGGCTTTGGCCAAGTTTCTTAGTGCCCATCTACCTTTTCTCACCAGAAGAAAGACTTGGTGTTGCAACCTATGGTCACCTTTCGGTAATTGTCTAAAAGAAAAATTGGTAACATGGGACCAGTTTTGCTGAATGTAACATTAGAATGACACAGGATTGGTGCCATCAACCCAATTTCTATCGTAAATGCTTTCAAGGTACTACAGTCTAAAATGTGTGCACCAAATCCACCATTCGTCCTCCTCCTAGGAGATGACAGCTTGGTTCTATAGGCCAAGATGTCCACAAGAGTTTCAGGTAACAAGGGACAGGCTGGATGTCTGTGGGCCTAGGTCTTGAATCTGGAATTTGTTACCAAATGGATAGTCTTGACATTGTAGGCCTGAGCTTTAACTACGTCCTTTTAGGAGGTCCAGTTTTCTTTCAAATTTCCACAGTCTTCATTTTATTTTTTCTTCCCTAAGAAGGCTTTTGCTTTGAGATAAGGACTTCAGGTAATATTTGTTCATAAAGAACAGGCTTGCAGCTGGGAGCTTATGGCACCCTTTCAGTCTCTAATGGAGAAAGTCAGTCTTAAGAAATGCTCTGGTGTAATTTCTTAAATCTACTTTCTGGATATAGAGTTAGAGATTGTAACTGCAACCAGGGAAAGCACACTGGATCCCAATAGGAAATTCAGGCAAGAGAAAAGTTCCTAGGTTTCAAGATAAGATTCAAATTACATGAGGACAGACACACCCTGGGGTTTAAGTTATCCTATCTACAAGTTTTCAGAGAGGATAGGCTTAGTGCCTTGGTTCCCAATCTTCCTTCAACTTTTTGTAGGTTAAGACTTGCCTTGTGCCTTGGACCCATGTCACCAATCCACATCCTCACAAGGGAAGAAGATGTACTGCCTTCTTGCAATGATGAGTGCATATCACTCAGAAAATTCACATCAACACTGAGAAATCATGAGTATGCATGGAACAGAAGGTGACCAAGACAGACTTTGTACTGACTTCCAATCAAACGCCGTGTCCTCATTATAAATCTTTTGTGAGGTCATTGGTATATGCGGGCATTCAATGATCTTTAGTTCGCCTCTACTTTGAACTGTTTGTCAGAAAAACTACTTATGTCAGTGGAGGCAGATGTGGCACATTGTCTGCATTCATACCTGAGCCTGAGTGTGCTATGAGGAATCTAATGGATAGCGGTTGAAACCATACCTGCCATATTGCTTTATCATTGGAAAATTGTTGACTCGTGAGGATACGTTTTCACTGTAAAAAGAATGGCTGCTTATGAATTTCTCTATATGAAACCACAGTAAAAATTTGCAAGAGACTGGCATAACCAATATGGAAAAATGCTGAGATACTGATATTGAGGTAGTTTCTTCAAAATGTTCTTGAAAGGCTTGTATTAGCCTACCAAAGGTAATAAGGTGGAAGTCGCCTGGAAATCTTATACCAAGAATTAGGAAATCTTGTGGTACTCACGAGGCTTTCCTACAGGATTCAAGTGACCAGGAAGTGACTGGGCCAGAGGGCAACTCTCAAAAAACACTCTTGTGTTACCCTCCTACATTCCTTGGTAAAATTCACAAATCACTGTGAAAATAAGACTAACTATGTAACATAGCCACCTCACAGCTCTTCAATCAAAGGTCCTGTTGGGATGAAAAGATTTGATTGAGGACAGCGGCACAGGCGAACACACACTTGTTGTTAGGTAACTGCCAAGAAGTTTCATCTTTGGTCAGGCAACCTGTTTATATACAAGGGGAGCAGTGGTCACAAATTAACCGCATTGAAATTTAGAGGTTGAGTCTGAATGACGAAGCTACCTTAGAGCGGTAGAAACTCTAAGGGCCATTATGCTGTATTGTACCACCATTGCTGAGTCATTGTAAGAATAATCCTTAATATTTCTGGTGGGAGATCCACGCTAACCTCGAATGTGAACCTTAGGCTGCTACTGCTGAGAAGAATTTGCTTAAAGGCCAAAGACTCAGTGCTGAAATATTGAAAATAAGAGTTTAGGAGACATGTTTTGAAAACACTTGTATGAGGATAAGGGAAGAGGAATAAGGTGGTCACCTGAAAATCACGTAGTAATCACCAGGGAATGACACGGAGGTCAAATGAATACCTGGAGGGACTCACGTTTGGATCCAGAAAGACCCAGCAGGAATCAGGTGTCTACCAAGTATAAGTCTCGTTGCTGTGGTTGTAGGTTTTCACCTTACCTCTTAGAATGAATCAGGCTTCAGTTTGCGAAATGTTTTGCACTCGAGTGTACCCTGTAAATGAAACTGGAGTGGTGTTGCATATTCAAAAGTCCACACAACTTACCGTAGTTCTGGCAGAGGAATAGGTCCTGGGCCATGGACTTCCATCGATAATTTTTCCTACTAAGAAGGTCTTGTGACCGCTTGCCACATTCTTTCTCTATAGATTTGTTAAGTAAAGTTAGCTTAGATTCTGTTTGCCAAGGTCTCCACTCTACTTCCTGGAAATAAAAGCAATGCTTGGCTGTACTTCCAGACTCCCCAATCAAGTAACTTACAAAAGAATTCAGGCTTTGATTTAAGTTTATTAGTGCCCAAACTATATTCTATTATGAGCAGAAATGCTTACTGTTATAAGTTATGGTCACCTTTCAATAATTGTTTAAAAATAAAATTGGTGACGTGGAACCAGTTTGGGCTGAATGTACTGTTATGATGACACAGATTGCTGTCCTTGGCCCAATTTCTATCATAAATACTTTAATGGTGGGAAATACTTGGACCTATACACAGAGAACTCCATTCTTCCTCTTTCTAAGAGATGAGAGCTTGAATCTCTTAGCTAAGGTGTCCACAATAGTTTCAGGTACAGGAGCCAGACTGGACTTTTGTGAGCCTAGGTCTTCAGACTGGATATTCTTCCGAATTGGATCATCTTTTGTTGTGGCCCTTAGATTAACTGCTCTTTTTCTGGTGGTCCAGACTAGATTCAGTTTTCCACAGTCTCTGTTCTATTTTTTCTTCCATAAAAAAGGCTTTTGCTTTGAGCCAGCGTTCTAGGCACAATTCGTTCACAGAACAAAGGGTTGGAACTTGAACTTACATTTCAGTCTAGTTCGGAGAAAGTTGGAAGAAATGTTTTGGACTAATTTCTCAGATCTACTTCCTGGAAATAGCGGTAGGTATTAGAACTGCAAAGCCAGGACCAGCACCTTGATTCCTAATAGAAAATAGAGGCCGGAGACAAGGTCCTAGGTTTCTAGATAAGACGAAAATTATAGGAAGATAGTATTGCTCTTTAATATAAGTTCTCCTACCTACTAGTTTTCAGAGAGCATAGGCTTTTTGTCTTGGTTCCCAGTTTCTCTTCTACTTTTTGTTAGGAAAAGACAGGCCTTGTGACTTAGGTCCGTGTCACCAATACATATCCTCACAAGGGAGGATGATATAGCGTTCTTTTTGTAGTGAAAAGTGCATATCACTGAGAAAGTTCACATCAACTCTGAGACATCATTAGTCTACATGGAGCAGAGTAGGCTCAGACAGCATCCTAACTCTCTTCCAATCCAATTTTATATCTTCATTACAAATCTAGTTTGAAGTCATCAATATATGAGGGCAGTCAATGATCTTTAATTCACCTTCAGTGTTGTGTTTGTCAGAAAAACTGCCTTACGTTTGTGGAGGCAAGAGTGGCACATAGGCGGCGTTGATAATTGAACCTGAGTGTGCTGTGAGGGAGCGACTGGACATTGGTGGAAACAATAGCCGCGATTTTTCTGTATCGTAGGAAAAATGCTGAGTCATTGTGAGGATGCCACTTGATGGCACAAAGAACGGCTGTCTCAGAATTTCTCTATATGAAACCTCAGACTACAAATTCTGAGAGGGACTGGCTTAATCACTAAGGAAAGAAATCTGAGATGTTGACATTGAGCTGTTCCAACGACGTGTTCTGAAGAGTCTTATTTTAGCCTAGCAGAGGAATTTGAGGTGAAAGTCGCCTGGAAATCTCGTAACAAGAATTACAGAATCTTGCGATACTCATCAGGCTTCTCTGCAGGGTTCATGTGACTGTCAAGAGACAGGCCTGAGGGGATCACAGGGAGTCATGTGATATTGGGTTGATGGTGTGGCACTTACTTTTGAGTTACCCTTCTCATTTCCTCGGTAAAATTTAGATAACCACTGAGAAAATGATAGTGTCTGTGGAACATAGACAGCTAACAGCCCTTCAATTGAAAGGATATGTCTGCAGGAGAAGGTCCGCATGAAGACGACAGCAAGGTTAAGAGACAATTGTTTGATAACTGGCCTTAGGTTTTACCTGTGGTCAGGCAAACTGCTTGAATGCAATGGAAGCTGCCACGAACATTAAAGCGTCGATATTTGGAAGCTAAGTCTGCTTGACAAAGCTACTTTGGAACGGTATAAACTGTAAGCACTATTATCCTGTGTTATGGCAAAAATGCTGAGTCATTGTGAGTATAATTCTGAACGGCTTCATGCGGGACTCCCACACTATTCCTTTATGTGGACCTTTGGCCACTACTATCGACAGGGAATTACTGAAAGGCCATGACTCAATGCTGAATATTGAAAACATTTCTTTGAATATAATGGAAGATCAATAAGGTGGAAATCACCTGAAAATCATTTAGAAATCACTAGGTAATCACACAAAAATCAAGGTAACCCTGGTGTAATTCACATCTGGATATAGGAATACCCTGCACCAATCTGGTATCTACCAAGTGACAAGTTGCTGTGGATGTAGGTGTTCACTTTACTTTGTAGAATGAACCAGGCATTAGAGCATGAGGCATATTGCAATCAAGTTTTTCTTATATATGAGATTGGCACGGTGTTGTGTTTATAATGTCCATGCAACTTCTACCTAGCTCCAGCAGAGGACTGACTCCTTGGCCACAAATTTCCAAAATGACTTTTCTTTTCGTACCAAGAATGTCTTGTGACCATTTGCCAAGTCCTCTACCTAAAGACTCATCACAAAAAGGTAGGCTAGATTTTGTGGTCCACAGTCTCCACTCTATTTCCTAGAAATAGGAGAAATACTTGGTAGTGATTCCAAGCTCCCCAGTCGAGTTTTTTAATGAACAGTCCAGGTATTGGCCAGGTTTCTTAGTACCCACACTACCTTCTCCTAGCAGAAGAAACGTTTCGTGCTGCGAGGTATAGTCACCTTTCAATAAATGTCGAAAAGGAAAATTGGTATGTGGGTCCAGGGTGTGCTGAATGTACTGTTATGATACTCGGGATTGGTGCCGTCACCCAATTTCAATCGTAAATGCTTTCAAGGGACTACAGTCTTGGAGGCGTGCCCCAATTTTTCCATTCTTCCTTCTCCTAAGGTGATGACAGTTTAGTTCTATAGGCAAGGTGTTCACAATAGTTTCAGGTAATAGAGGCCAGGCTTGATGTTTGTGGGCCAGGGACTTCAGACTGGATATTGTTACCAATTCAATGATCTACATAGTGGCCCTGAGTTTAACTGCTTCCTTTTTGGTGGTCCAGACTTGGTTCATATTTCCACAGTCTCTGTTGACATTTCTTTTATAAAGAAGGCTTTTGCTTTGACCCAGGACTCCAAGCAACATTTGTTCACTGAAAACAGGCTTGGAATTTGGGCTTAAGCCATCATTTCAGTCTATGTTGGAGAAAGTCAGAAGAAATGCTGTGGGCTAATTTCTAAGAAATACTTCCTGGAAATTAAGGTAGGGATCGAAACTGTTAAATCAAAGTCAGCGCCCTTGTTTCTAATAGGAAATAGCAGCCGGAGACAAGGTCCTACGTTTCTAAATAAGACTCAGATTATGCGAGGACAGGCTTGCCCTTTGGATTAAGTTCTCAGATCTCCTAGTTTTAAGAGAGAACAGGCTTTGTGCTTTGAGTTCCAGGATCCCTTCTACTTTTTTTTCGGAAAAAAACAGGGCTTGTGCCTTCGGCTTTTGTCACCAATCCGTATCCTCACAAGTGAGGACAATGTAGTACTCCCATTGTCATGACAAATGCATATCACTAAGAGCATTCACATTAATGCTGAGAAGACATTAGTCTACATGGAGCATAAAGTGGCTGAGACAGCCTCCTAAATGTCCTCAAATGAAAGTCGCGTCCACATTACATATTTGAAGTCAATGGTATATGCAGGCAATCAATGATCTTTAATTCACATCTAATTTTTTTCTTTTTGTCAGAAAAACAGACTTCTGTTTGTGGAGGCAACAGCTGCACTTTGGCGGCATTGATAATTGAGCCTAAGTGTGCTGGGAGGCAGCAACTGGGTAGTGGTGGGAAAAATAGCCGCCAATTTTCTGTATTTTGGAAAAAATGCTGAGTCATTGTGAGGATACCACTGGATGGTGGAAAGAATGGCTGCCTCAGAATTTCTCTATAATAAACCTCAAACTACAAATCTGAGAGGAACTGGATTAACCACCAAGGAAAGAAAACTGAGATATTGACTTTGAGCATGTTCCATCAAAGTGTTCTGAAGTGGCTTATTTTAACCTAGCAGAGGAAAGGATGTGGAAGTCATCTGGAAATCTCATACCAAGAATTAGGGAATCTCACAATACTCACGAGGCTTTCTTGTACGATTCATGTGACCAGGAAGAGACTGGCCTGAACCAACACAAGGAAATCTCGTGAAATTGGAGTGATGGTGTGGCGCTCACTTTTGTGTTTCCCTTCTACATTGCTTGGTAAAATTCACATAAGCACTGAGAAAACAAGATTACCTGTATAACCTAGCCACCTAACAGCCCTTCGATCGAAAGGTCGTGTCTGCATCTGAAGACTTGCTTGAGGACGGAGGCATAGGCTGTCACACATTATCTTTAGGTAACTGCCCTGAGATTTCATCTCTGGTCAGGTAGCCTGCTTGTACAGAATGGGAGCAGCAGTCACACATTAACCGCATTGAAATTTAGAGGCTGAGTCTGAATGATGCAGCTACTTTAGAGCGGTGGAATCTCTAATCACCATTATGCTGTATTGTAGCAGAAAAGCTGAGTCATTGTGAGCATGACCCTTAAGGGTTCTGGTGAGAGATCCATGCTATTTTTAAAGGTGAACCTTAGGCTACTACTGTCGAGAAGAAATTGCTTGAAGACAAAGACTCAATGCTGAACTATTGAAAATAAGATTTTATGAGATGTGTTTTCAAAACACAAGTTTGCAGATAGGGGAATAGCAATAAGGTGGGAGTCACCTGAAAATAACGTAGTAATCACAAGGGAATTACATGTTGGTCAAGTGATTACCTGGAGGAATTCATGTGGGAATCAAGGAAGACCCTGCAAGGACCTGGTGTCTTCCATGTGACTAGTCTTGTTGCTAGTGTCGTAGGTTTTCATCTTACTGCTTACAATGAATCACGCTTCAGATTGTGAAATATTTTGTACACCAGCATACCCTGTACATGATACCTGAGTGGTGTTATGTACTCAAGCATCCACAGAACTCACCCTACTTCCGGCAGATGACTGGGTCCTGGGCCATGAACTTCTATCGACATTTTTTCCTACCAAGAAGGTCTTGTGAGCAGGTGCCACTCTCTATCTAAAGATTTTTAGGTAAAGTTAGCTTAGATTCTGTGTGCCAAGGTCATCACTCTGCTTCCTGGAAATAAAAGCAATGCTTGGGCATGCTCCCGGGCTCTTCAATCGAGTAACTTACAAAACAGTTTAGGCTTTGATCCAGGTTTCTTAGAGACCAAAGTATGTTCTATTACCAGGGAAAAGGCTTGGTGCTCTAAGGTATGGTCATCTTTCAATAATTGTCTTAAAGGAAAATTGGTGACGTAAAACCAGTTTGTGCTGAATGTAGTGTTATGATGACACAGGTTGGTGTCTTCGGCCCAACTGCTATCACAAATACTTTAAAGGGAGGACAGTCTTGGTTCCATGGTCAAGTCCTCAATTCTTCCTCCTTCTAGAACATGACAGCTTGATTCTGCAGGTCAAGGTGTCCACAGTAGTTTCAGGTAACAGGGTCCAGGCTGAATGCTTGTGGATCTAGGTCTTCAGACTGGATATTGTGACCAATTAGTTGATCTTGACATTGTGGGGCTGAGATTTAACTATGTCCTTTAAGGAGGTTCGGGCTTGTTTAAGATTTACACAGTCTCTATTTTTTTCCCTTTCATAAAGAAGGTTTTTGTTTGGAGACAAAGAATTCAAGCAACATTTATTCACAGAGCCTTGGAACCGTGTACTTACACCACCATTTCAGTCTAGATTGGAGTAAGTCTTAAGAAATGCTCTTGGGTAATTTCTCAAATCTATTTTCTGGAACTAGAGGTAGGGATTGTAACCACAACCATGAACACCACACTGGATACCAAAAGGAAATGCAGGCAGGAGACAAGTTCCTAGGTTTCAAGATGAGACTCAAATTATCTGAGGACCGACTTACCCTGTGGTTTAAGTTATCCTATCTACTAGTATTCAATAGGGCAGGCTTTGTGCCTGGGTTCACAGACTCCCTTCTTCTTTTTGCTAGGGAAAGACAGGCCTTGTGCCTTGGGCACATGTCACCAATTTCCATTCTCAGGAGGGAAGACGATTTAGTGCTTTTTTTTTTGAAGTGACAAATGCATATAACTGAGGAAATTCACATCAACAGTGAGAAATCATTAGTATGCATGAACAGAAGGGGGATGAGACAGACATCTTACTTACTTCCAATAGAATGTCATGTCCACATTACAAATCTAATTTCAAGTCAGCGATACATGTGCGCAGTCAGTGATCATTAAGTCGCCTCTATTGTTGTCTGTTTGTCTGTTTGTCAAGAAAACTGCCTATGTCAGTGGAGGCAGAAGTTGCACATTGCCTGTGATCATAATTGAGCCTGAGTGTGCTGTGATAAAAGGAATAAATAGAGGTTAAAACCATAGCTGCCATATTGCTTTATCATAGGAAAAATGCTGCGTCATTTCTCTTCATTTCTAAAAGAACGAATGCTTTAGAATATCTCTATATCAAACCACAGACTAAAAATCTGCAAGAGGCTGGCTTAAGATATATGAAAAAAAAGGTGAGATACTGTCATTGAGGCAGTTTATACAACATGTTCTGAAAAGACTTGTATTAGCCTATCAGAGGTAATGAGATGCATTTACCTATAAATCTTGAACCAACAATCGGGATGCTCACGATACTCATAAGGCTTACCCACGGAATTCAGGTGACCAGAAAGAGACTGGCATGGAGGCAACACACGAAAATCATGTGATTTTTGGGTGATGGTGTGGCACTCATTTTGCTTTACTCGTCTATATTTTTTGGAAACATTCTCATAAGAACAAGAAAATAAGATTACTTGTGTACATAGCCACCTAACAGCCCTTCAGTCGAAAAGTCATGTGTGCATAAGAAAACTTGGTTAAGGACGGCTGCATAGCCTAACACACACTTGTCATTAGGTAACTGCCCTGAGGTTTTGTCTCTGGTCAGGCAACCTGCTTGTATGCAAAGGGAACAGTGGTCACACAACCACATTGAAATTCAGAGGCTGAGTCTGAATGATGAAGCTACCTTAGAGCAGTGGTAACTCTAAGCACCATTATGTTGTATTGTAATGGTTCTGGTGAGAGATCCACGCTATTCTTGAAGGTGAAATTGAGGCCACTCCTGTCGAGATAACCAAGGTCAGTACCTGGGTTTCTAATAGGAAATAGTGACAGAAGAAAGGGTCCTAGTTTTCTAGATAAGACTCAGATTATTAGGACAGTCTTGCAATTTACACTAAGTTCTCCTATCTTCAAGTTTTCAAAGAGGACGGGCTTAGTGCTTTGGATCCCAGTCTCTTTTCTACTTTTTGTTAGGAATAGACAGATCTTATGCCGAAGGCATATGGATTTCACCAATCCATATCCATGCAAGAGAGTATGATGCCGTGCTCCATTTGTAGTGAGGAGCAATGAGAAAATTCACAAAACACTGAGAAGTCATTATCTATGAGGAAGCAGAGACAGCCTGCTTCTCAAACAAGTGTTTTCCAAACACGTCTCATAAACTTTATTTTCAATATTTCAGCATTGAGTCATTGGCTTAAGCAATTTCTTCTTGACAGTAGTAGCCTAATTATCAATGGCGCTAATGTGTGACTGTTGCCTCCACAAACAGAAGGCAGTTTTCCTGACAGACAAAACTAGAGACGAATTAAAGATCATTGACTGCCTCCATATACTGTTGACTTCAAATTAGATTTGTAATGTGGACACGTCATTTGATTGGAGGAAAGTTAGGAGGCTGTCTCGGCCACCTTCTACTCCACGAAGACTAATAACTCCTCAGTGTTGATGTGAATTTTCTCAATAATATGCACTTGTCACTACAAAGGGAGCACTACATCATCATCCCCTTTGAGAATATGGATTGGTGACATGGGCCCTAGGCACAAGGCTTGTCTTTTCCTTACAAAAAGTAGAAGGGAAACTGAGACTCAAAGCACTAAGCCTGTCCCCTCTGAAAATGAGTAGAAAGGAAAACATAATGCAAAGGGCGAGCTTGTCCTCATATAATTTGGGTGTTATCTAGAAACATAGAATCTCATCTCTGGCCTTCATGTCATATTAGGAATCAGGATGATGACCTTGGTTTTGAAGTTCCAATCCCTACTTCTATTTCCAGGCAGTAGATCTGAGAATTTAGCCCCCAGTATTTCTTCTGACTTTCTCCGACTTAGACTGAAATGGTCACATTAGCCCAAGTTCCAAGACTCTTTTTTGTGAACAAATGTTGCCTCAAGTTCTGCCTAAAAGCAAAAGCCTTCCTTATGTAAGAGAAAATATGGATCCTGTGGAAATCTGAACCAAGCCTGGACCACCTAAAGGGAAAAGTTAAACTCAGGGTACAATGTCAAGGTAATCTAATTTGTAACAATATCCAGTCTGAAGACTAGGTCTACACACATGCAGACTGGTCCCTTCTACCTGAAACTATTGTAGACACCTTGGTCTATGAAATCAAGCTTTCATCTCCTAGAAGGAGGAAGAATGGAAGACTCGCTGCATGGTTCCTAGGGTGTCCTCCCTTTAAAGTTTTGTGTTAGAAATTGGGCCAAAGACACCAACCTGTGTTATCATTACAGTACATTCAGCACAAACTGGTTCCACATCACCAATTTTCTTTAATACAATTATTGAAAGATGACCATACCTTACAGCACCAAGCATTTTCCCTAGTAATAGAATATAGTTTGGGTACTAAGAAACCTGTATCAATGTCTGAACTGTTTTGTAATTTATTCAATTAGATACCATGGAAGTATGGCCAAGCATTGCTTTTATTTCCAGAAAGGAGAGTGGAGACCTTGGCACACAGAATCTAGCCTAACTTTACTCAACGGATCTTTAGATAGAGGACGTGACATGTGGTCACAACCTTCTTCATAGGAAAAAATGTTGATGGATGTCCATGGCCCAGGACCCAGTCCTCTGCTGTTACTAGGTAAGTTGTGTGGACTTTTGAATATACAACACCATGCTTGTCTCATTTACAGGGTACACTTGAGTGCAAAATATTGTACAAACAGAAGCCTGATTTATTATAAGAGCTAAGGTAAAAACGTAAAGCCACAGCAACAAGACTCATCACTTGGTAGATACCAGATTCATGCAGGGTCTTCCTTGATCCCCATGTGAATTTCTGCAGGTATTCACTTGACCTTTGTGTAATTCCTTGGTGATTACTATGTAATTTTCAGGCGACTTCCACCTTATTCCTCCTAACCTATCCTCAAACAAATGTTTTAAAACAATTTTAACAATTTCTTCTCAAAAGTAGTAGCCTAAGGTTGATCTTCAAGAATAATGTGGATCTCCTACCAGAACCCATAAGGGTTATGCTCACAATGACTAAGCATTTCTGCTACAATACAACATAATGGCACTTAGAGTTTCCACTGTTTTAAAGTAATTTGGTCATTCAGACTCAGCCTCTAAATTTCAACACGGTTAATGTGTGCCCGCTGTTCCCATTGTATACAAGCAGGAT
>JAQQSQ010001199.1:0-12955 GCA_028627145.1 Eidolon dupreanum
GGGGGTCTAGGCTGCGAGAGGTAAGATGGCTCTGTCGAGACTGCACCCCAAAGCAGGCCCGCTGACACCTCGCTGTGCCGTCTGCGGACTCCAGAAATGCCCCATCCGGATCAGAAAGGCGCTGTCCCGCCCCATGCGGGCCTTGAAAAGGACATTGACGATGGCGCTTCAAGGAGGAAGTCGGCGCTGAGGGGCTGCATTTCCCCAGACTGCCGACGTGTTAAGACAGGGCCCCGGGGCTCGGGGTCAGGCCTGTGGGCAGTGGTGAGCGTGAGTTCTCGGGGTGAGAGAGACGGTGGCTCTCCCTGGCAGGCAGGTGGCACTGCCCAGTGGCGACGCAAGCCCCCACCCTCTTCTCCGTGGGTTCCCAGTCCCGGCTTCCTTCATCTCCATGGGCGGCGGGCTGGGGGCCCCTCCCGGAGCTCAGCCTCTGGGTCTCAGGGTCCGGGGGTGGGCCTCACTGGGCTCCTCCCCAAATAGGGACCGGCCTTGGGGAGGTGACCTAATGTCCCTTCACCTCAGTTTCCTCTTCCGCAAGTGCGGATACATCAACTGATTAATTTATTTGATTAATGGGTTGACCTCTTGGGGCTCTTGGCGGGAAGAGATCCAGCAGAGAAAGCACATAGCATGGTGCCAGCACGTGCCAAGCACCCCACGAAGGTGAGCAGCGGCCGTTACTGTAGTTACACAAAACGAAGCCAGGATAGAAATACGTAGAGCTGTCCTTAGCATTACTGTGTCCCAGTGATTTTAATTAGTACGTGAAAAAGAGAGGCTCGCCCACTCAAAGCCATGCTATAAAAACAACTTCGAAAACTGCTTTGGTTATTTCTTTCACTCCGGCTGTCACACTCTCAGAATGTACTCACTGTGACACTTTCATGAGGAGACGTTAAGGCCCAGAGGGGCACATAAGGTCACGCCATTCAAAGAAAGCCATCTCAGGTTCCGAAAACTCAGGCGGGGCTAACCCACACAGTTCTTTCATTCTCACTTCTAATCTCGCTGCAGAAACCACGCCACCTTCTCAGAAACCCCAGTGTGCAATTTTCTCTGAGAAACTGAGGCAGCCCCATTCTCTATCAGAAGTCGTGCAAAACCAATGTGTAAAGTGCTCCGGGGTCGTGTGTAAATTCTGTTTGAAACAGGTTTTGGCCGAGCCGGGAAGAGCCAGAAGCAGAGGCTGGGTCAAGGATAAGCGTAAGTTTGCAGAAAGGGCAGGAAGGCCAGCACAGCAGCCGAGATGGCGAATTCGGTTCCAGGTGGGCAAATGCCAGACTGTGGGCATCGGACATACACGGGAGCAGAGGAGGGGAGGGGAAGGTGAGCGGGACAGGTGACAGCCGTGACGTCACGGAGCACCCAGTGCTGGTCTCTGCTCCCCTCACTCCCCTCATCATCTCAGGCCTTTTATCTTCTGCTCTGTGCACATAATTTGTCCTTCCTTGGTGCCACCCGAACGTGACATCAGACAGCCTGTGATGTTGGTGCGAGACCTGTTTCCAGAGCACTGAAGACAAATGTGAAGGCACGAAACGTCAGGGCAGGATGCCCTCCCTTAACCACTGCGACAGAAACTTACAAATGAAGAACTAAAACCTCGGGGTGGGGGGTGGGGGGAGTTCAGATTGGGGAAAACACAGCAGTCGTTTAGGATTAAAATTAGCCTCCTCAGGGGTTAGAGGTCACAGTGATGGGGCCATTCCTGGTTGCTTTACCGGAAAACATAACACGAACAATACTGTCCAAGGGTCACCTGGCTCCTCTAGGATTCAATTGTTAAACCAACGTTAAATGAAGGTTGTACCAAAAAAACAAGCTTCAGTTTTTGTTTCTTTTTAGTATTTTTACTTGTAAAGAGTGACAATGGTTTTTCTAAATGGGTTTTCAAGCGTTTTTCAGTTTTCCATGCTTAGAAATGGCTGACTCCGAATCATCATCTTCTGTAGCAGCATGACTTACATAGTCAAGCTTTGCTCATTTTTTAAAGAAAAATCACTAAGCTCGTACATGTTTCACTAATGTGTAAAAGTTTCAAGGTCCTTCTATGAAGTCATTGCAATGGTTCATCTCACAATAATAGTCTCGAAAAATATTGCTTTGTGTATTTCCATCTTTGTGAAAAGATTTTATGGGAAATAATCATTTATTTTATATAACGTCCCTTTGAAAGCTTACAACCCCAACCAGCCAACGTGAATTAAGACGTCCGACCAGTATACACTGAGCACGTGCCGTGTGCTCCGTGCCATGCTGGGCGCTTGCTGTGATTCTGCAGGCTCACGGCCCAGCAAGGCCGGCCGAATGGGCAGCGAGCATTCGAGAGTCTAGAGACCCGTTTCGCTCCTAATTCGGCCTCTCACAGCTCTGGATGAGAAGCGCCTCTGGGGTGATCCGATGCTATAGCTGTCTGACCCCATTTCAGCCTGGGTCTGAAGTCAGCAGCCTGTGTTGACACGATGACACCAAACAAGTAGGAACAAAAAAGGGAGATTCAGTGACGTAATTTAAAGGCCCGTCATAACCGAAGCGAAACCCCTCGAGCCCTTGCTGTGTGCCGGGCGATAAGCACTTGACATTCATTCCCGTGTTTCGCCCTCCCAACAACCACCACGATTCCATTTTACACGTGGGGAAACTGAGGCTCGAGGCTTCAGCAAAATCCTGGGGCCCTGTGCATTCGAGTCAGAATCGGAAGCTGGCTCTTTTGGGCTCCAGAGTTAATGGCTCCCGACCATTATTTAATCTTGTTGCTTACCATCCGCCCCCATGAGCGATGTGTTGAACGTGATGGAGGTTCTACTGCTTCTCGCCCCACCGCTTTTTCTTTAGAAAGTGGAACTTGTCCCAAGGGCACTTATAGGGCACGATGGTCTAACCACATCTACTGTCTAAGAGGACTCCTGCGGATGGGTCTGAGAGTAGGGTTCGGCTCAGGTGTCAGTGAGAGGCAGCCGAGACCCTGAGCCGCTCCGTAATCACTAACGGTGTTATGTTAAGCACACGGGAACTCCCGATTTTGCGTAATCAGATAATGTCTTTGAAGTGACTCACCGTCGTATTTTTAATAACTGAGAGGCTGGGGATGGGATGGGCATTGAGGTCACCCTCCTACAGGATTTGCGAAGACCACTGACAGGCACTGGAAGGGGGACAGGCACCTCTCAATCTGCCATTAAGGGCGGAACAGATACTTAAATCAAAAAAGCAGAGACGATTCATCCAGGTCGAGAAATCACCTCGTGACCCGTCCCTCCACTCGGCAAAGGAGGCCTAGAGAAGGAACAGGAGCAGAAACTGTCCGCAGACAATGTCCCCAAACGTTTGATTGTATAAATAATTTATTTCTGTTCACAGCATCATATATGCATATAAAAGGGAGCGGAAACAGACGAGGAGGATGGTCAGGACAGAGAATTACAGCAGTAGAAATGAAAACTGAAACCAGGAGACATAGTCCCAACACCATGACAGAGAACTTGTGAAGAACATTGTTCTGAAACAGAGCGGGCCTCCCTGTGTCTGTGAGAAAACATTTCAGAAGCTCACGTGGGGAGGCCCGCTTCCTCTATGTGACACCCATTCATTCTCCGAGGGCAGGAGGCATCATACATCACCGACTGCCACGCTGGAGGGCACACCCCCACTGACCACTCCAAGGCGATGCGACCTGTGCTTGCTGTTTGGTCAGAGACAAAAATGGGCTTTTACTAGTCAAACGTTACAGAAATCAACTGAGACTCTTAGCTATTAGCCGAGACACCACAGGGTTTTACTTTACTGCACAATTACTAACAGCTGACTGCACCCTTTAAGTATCGATAATGCAAAAAACCAAAATCGTTTCGCATCCGTTG
Source organism: Eidolon dupreanum (assembly GCA_028627145.1). Classification (NCBI taxonomy): domain Eukaryota; kingdom Metazoa; phylum Chordata; class Mammalia; order Chiroptera; family Pteropodidae; genus Eidolon; species Eidolon dupreanum. The sequence continues at coordinate 3,861 of JAQQSQ010001199.1, forward strand.
TGAAGCATGGCAGGATCTGAACAGTGATCTTGGACCTAAGAATTGTCAGCACGAGAAGGTTACAGTGTTTCGCATCAGCAATGTCACAAAATAAATATATTATTCTCTCAATAGTGTGGAGCTACCAAAATGTCAAAGTGCTTAAGAAATTGTCTCGTGAAGAAAATAAAGAAGATGGATTTTTTTTTTTAATAACTCTATACAGAATCTTTCAGATGATGGGACCAGCCCATTTAGAAATCAGTGAATAATATGCTGTCGATATGTAAACCAAAACCTTGCAGGCCTTTCAACACTGCTTAGCTATATTTTCTCTACTGAGTTTCTACAAAAGGACCAGCATTGGAGGGTACCAAATACACTGACAAAAGAGAAAAGATGGGCTGCTAGGTTCCTTCCTTAAAATATCTCATCTAAGAATTGGGTTTCAAGCAGGAAGCCAGGAATTCTAGCTCTGGTTCTTAAATTAACTTGGTGAGTGCAATGGACAATAGGCATATATTTGTAATTGACTAACTCACATGCTCAAGCATGATCATGCCCAATGTCTGTAGGCCTCCATCGTAAATTAATTGATAACAGTGGGGGAGAAAACATAATTCTACCTGTAAACATGGATTCAAAGAGGAAATAGAAATCAAAGAGTAAGTTTCCCTTCTGATACTACGTTTCAGGGCAAATGACAGCTTCTGCGAACCAAGACTCAGTCCTGATTATAAAGAAATTTTTATAATTACATTATTAAAAATATGTATTTCTTCTTCTTTCACTTTATGTCCCAAAGCCTCTTTCAAGTACACCGTGAAGTGCCCGAGCACAGGTGACCATGACGTCACATGCTTGCTTTCATCTCAAGCGCTCACTGTGGTTTGCATTTGCTACGCAGGCCAGTTCCCACAGGACTGGGTTAAGAAGGACGCCATCCTGGTGCTTTCCCTTCCCTTTTAAATCCATTCAACGAGGTCAGCTTTTGCAACAAGGTGGGGTTTTATTTTTTTGGTGCATGACACCAAATACTCGAATGAAAAATTTTTAATGAAATACTGAAACCAGAAAGGCCACAATGAACCCAATCAGAAATGTGAACATGTTGCCACTTGCAGCATAAAAGGATAAAAAAGGGCAAAGTCTTTTCTCCTATGGTGAATATTTCTAAGGTGAGTATTCATTCGTAGAACTTTTTTTTTTTTTTTAACATGTCTGAAAACCAAAACCCATCATTAAGCGGTTAGTACTATGAGACATCCCTTGCAAAAACCATCTTGCAGTTCAGCACACATCTGCAGCTGGTGTGCTCATACAAACCAATGAGCAGGCTAAGAGAATTTGAGATTCCACGCATATGGGTCTAGGTATTTATGCCGATTACATAGTACAGAGGGAGGTCCCTGTGTCCACACACACACCCATCCAGCATTTACACCCGAGCCTTACCCTTCAGACACCTTTAACTATCCTGCCAACAGTAAATGCATCATTTGCCACCACCTCCAAGTTTTTTTTTATTGGTCTCTTTGTGTGATAATGACCTACACATGGACAGGGTCCAAACCATCTGGACGATGTCTGATTCCAGGCTGAAAAGCAGTTCTTAACGAAACTGGTCTTCCGTAGCCACCACAAAGCACCAGGAAAGGGGCGTCTTCCCGGCCGTTCCCCAGCCAAGGCCAAGGTCAGCGCAGCGCCCCATGCCCTCAGGCTGTGTATTGTTCCAGGCGGTCCTCCGATGGCCCAAACCACCAGCCTCGCTTGGGCGGAGAGCAGGAGCAGGATGAATGAAATTTCAACAGGGGCCTGCCCTGTGACATAAAATTATCCAGCTTCCGCCACCCATGAATGCAAGGAGTGGCTGTCGCCCCAGCACCTCCCACAGCCAACATGCCCCCAGATGGGGACGCCCCCCCCCCCAGGGTTCCGGAGGTTGCATACCTCAGGTAACTCACAGGTGAGGGCGGCGCAGCCTGAACTTCTGGCCCTGCTGGAGTAGGAAGAAATCGCTTTTGTGTCTGACGTCTGAGCCTTCCACCTGGGCCAGGAGGGCGGCGGCGGCTTCTGCACTTCCACTGCCCCGGGTGGCCTCCCACCCCATTAGGGCGCTCTGGCCTTCAGACAAAAGGTCCCCGGGGCTGGGGTTGGGGGCGGGCCGCGGGCAGGCTGGCCAGTCAGCCTACACACCCAGGTTAAGTCACTAGTCCTGCTTTTGGGGCGCAGAGATTCCGTTGTAAAAATCGGAAGCATCGCTTTGGTTCGCTGTCTTTGTTCGCGGGGGCGAGTCCTCGCGCATCCATCCAGCCGTCACCCACTCATTCATTCATTCATTCCTTCCTGACTCGCTCGCCCGCTCCCCTCTCGCTCGCGGTCGCAGCCGGGCGCGTTTACCGCTTCTTTTTCTGCTTGAGGGACTTCCTGCGTTTCAGGATCATCTCATAGAGCTTGTCCATGCCCTCGGTGAGGCCCTCCCCGATGATGGCGCACGCGGGCTGGACGTGGTAGGTGGTGGCCGGGACGAGCTCGTGCAGCGCCAGCTGCTTCTCGATCTCCGCCACGGGCAGCGATCTGGGCAGGTCCTGCTTGTTGGCGATGACCAGCAGCGGCGTGCCCTGGTTCTCGGCGAACTTGGTCACCTTGTGCAGCTCCGTCTTGGCCTCCTCCAGCCGGTCCACGTCCACCGAGTCCACCACGTAGATAATGCCGTCCGTGCAGCGGCTATAGGACTTCCACAGCGGCCGCAGCTTCTCCTGGCCGCCCACGTCCCAGAAGTGGCAGCTGATGCCCTTGGCCGTGCCGTTGCTCAGCTTGATCTTCTCCGTGTTGAAGCCGATGGTGGGCACCGTGTTCACGAACTCGTTGAACTTCAGCCGGTAGAGCACGGTGGTCTTGCCGGCCGAGTCCAAGCCCAGCATGACGATGTGCAGGGACTGGAAGGCCGAGATGTTGGAGGAGATGTTGCCCATGGCTCCTCGCTGCGGCGCCGGCCACTGCGGCTGCGGCGGGAGGGCGCCGCCCCCCGAGCGGTCACGGGCGCGCCGCGGCCGGGCGCACCTGGGCCCCGCCTGCCCCGCTCGGCCGCGACCCGGCCGGCCTCGGTCGCCCAGGGGCTCAGACGCCGGGGTCCCCGCGCCCGCCGGGCATCGCGTCTCGCCGGCTTTTGTGTCCCGCGAAGCCGCCCCCGCCGCCGCGGCGCAGGAGGCGGGCGCCCCGCGCGCTCCCCCGCGGGCTCGGGCCGCGGCCCCCGCTCTGCGCGGCGGGCGGCTCGGGGCTCCCGGCGCTCGCGGCAGCTCCCGCTCCCGGGGCGCGCCTCGGAGGCGCAGGCGGCGCGCGGGCTTCCCCGGGCGTGTCTGCCGCCGCGCTGTCCCCGCTGTCCCCGCGCCGCCGCCGCCGCCGCCGCCGCCAGCCTGCAGCGGCCGGAGGGCGCCGGGCTCCGCCCCTCGCGGGCCCCGCCCCGCCGACCACGCCCCCGCGGCCCGCGCCCGGCGCGGACCTCCCCGCCCCGCGGGCCGTTTTCGCGCCCTTTGGGGCGTGGGGACTCGCCCTCGGCGTCCCCTCCCGCGCCGCGCCCAGACAATGGGCCCGGGCGCCTGCTCCTCCTTGTTGTCGGCTGATGCATCTCATAAAAATAGCTCCCGGCTCCCGGAGCTCCCCGCCCCCCCGCCCCCCCCCCCCGCGTCCCGGGCGGCGCACGGCCCGGCCGGATCGCAGCTGGGGGCGGCGCAGCCGTGCTGCAGGAGCCGGGTCCGGGTCCCCGCTCCGCTCCGCGGGCGCCGGCGCGGCCCGGAGTCCGGAGTGAGGCGGCCAGGGCGGGGCGGGGTGAGAGTGCCCTACGTGGGAATGAGGGCGCTGGGGTCATGTCACCCGACCCCCCCCGAAGAAGGAAAGGGGGGGTGCTGACTTCGGTGACCCGCCAGCCTGCACCCGGAGCGGCTCCCCTGCAGCCCACCCAGGCGCCCTTTGCCTGGCCCTGGGCCCTGGCCCGCGGGAATACCCTGGCTCGCGTCCCACCCCCCCCCCGAGCTCCTGCGGGCTCCGCGGACCGCCACACTGGGTGCCCCAGAGCCCCGGCTTCTCCCGCCTGACGGCTGCCGATGACTGCAGGGTCCAGCATTCGCGTCTTAGTCTGCAGTCTGGGGGATAAAGACACCTTATCCCCAGATAGTTCCTACGGCTCACCATTCCCAGACGGCCCCTTTGACTCCCTTGTTTCGTTCCCATCAACTATGCTGACATCCCAGGTCAAACACTAGCATCCCAGGAAAGCACCCTCTACCACCCACTTTGAGCACTGAGAACCACCTGCCCACAGGTGAACCACTCTCTGAGCACCTGGGGCTTCAGAGGCTTTTGGGGGCTAAAACAAAACGTGTCCATAGATCGAAGTTGGTGGCACCGGAGGGTACAAACACCAGTGCGAGTCCCGGGTTTCTGGCTCCCCCCACCCCCACCCAGTGGTTTTATCCCCCCGTTTGTGGACACGTAACAAGCGCGCATCTTCTCTGGGTGGGGAAGAAGCAATGCATTGTGGGAAACGCACAGAGCCGCTCGGGAGGAGAGGCAGCCAGCAGGGAATGAATGCACCGTCACATCAGTCGTTCGACTTCCGATTAGGAGCAGAAAAGACGGAAATGGTATCGAGGGGGATGGAAACGAACATGATAAGCATTTAGGTATAAAAATCAAAAGTTTCTAACAGTGCTTTCCTTTCCACCTTCCTGGCGCAGGCTAAGATAAGATATGTGGTTTTGTTGGTACTGAAACACGTGAGAAGACCACACCTACACAGCAGGTAGGACAAGCCGTCTCATCTTTTGAATTCCCATGACAGTAGTAGCCATCGGAGTCATCTGCCCTCCGGAGTGGGTCCAGGGACTGGAAATGGCCCTGCAGATTATTCTGTCCACCTGTCAGATGGCACTACCACCCAGAAGCTTGTAATTTTGTCAAGGTGGAACCTAGGTGCAGGCAGCCTGTCCCAAGCCCTGTGGTATTCGTGCCTGGGGCGGAAGGCCTGTCGCTCCCTCTCACTCCACACACACTATTGTAATTAAGTGGGGCGCGGAGTTGTAAGCGGTCTGAAGTCAGTTGTGAAAGCAAAAATTCATCTTGAGTTGAGTTGGACAAAAATGAAAACATATTCACTGGCATAATTGACAAGTTCGTAATTAAGACCCAGGTATGTCTTCATTTCTTCTGTTTCCTTCTGTATTGATTTGTTTTCCTACTGGCAGCCTCGGGCTCACATCCTTGGTTTAGATCCTAGAAGAAAAAAGATGTATCTTTTCCCCAATAACTGTGACAAAAGCATGGAGGATACATCCCTTTGGCCTGTCTGGCCCAACCCTGAATCAAGCATCACTGTCCGGAAGGATGGAACACTCTGATGGATGAAGCCCAGGGACTAAAACTGACCCAGGGGTTCCCAAAGAAGAATAGACATATTTTCCCCAAAGGGCAAATGGTAGTGAGCAAGCAAGAAGGAGAGATAGGGGCATAATTCATACTGAGGTCATTTCAGTTCTCGGGAACCCTGGGCATACAGGGCTTTGTATTTGGGAAGTGATTTTCTTGCCTCTCTCCAAGGTCTGCCTCATAGATAGCCATTGTCTCATGAGACTGTTTCTTCTCTCTTGTTCCTTTGTGCCACGGGCCGGGCCTAAGCTGGATGCCAGTCTGAAATGAGACTTTGATTGGCAGCTTGGGACCTAGGCGTTGGAAAGGGACAGATTAGACTGGAACCCTCTCCATGGCTCCCACAATGATCTTAATAGATAATCCTTTCTCTCACTTGCGTCTACCCGTAGTCAGGTCTTGCTTTTATTTTAAGGACAGTAAGATGGAAATATTTGAGTAAAACATCCAATGTGTTTTCTTGGTGCTGTACTAATTACTGCCAAGAGTGGTTTTGACTGCAGCCCCTGCATTTTGTACCCCCACAGTAGGGCTGAGTAATACAGGGCTGTCTGCTGTCCAGCAGAAAAAGCAGATTAATAGACGCTAATAGAGCCTTCCAGAACAGAGCCATTAACCAGCGACTCGCCATAATTGAATAGCAACTGCGCTACATTCTAATTTCACTCACCGGGTGATAAGTTGATTTTACAGTTGATAATTTAACTTCTATCGCATAAAAATGTCATTTGGCTGAGTCAACTTTCTTTCAAATACGAATTTCCACTGAAAAACACACTAATGATGGAAAGGAAAGGAATGTTTACCACTATGACAGAAACACAAGGCTGACTTAGAGCCACTTCCACCTGGACGTGGCGTCCTGGCTGACGGCCTAGGCTACCTCAACAGGTCCCAGCCACGCGGCAACACCAGCTCACCGCGCCTCAAGCCTCCCATCTTTAAAATGCATCTAACACATGCGGTGAAGAGTAAGTGACGTAATCCACGTAAAGTGGCACCATGCCCGGCACATAGTAAGTGCTCAATAAATGTTGGCTTTGGTAACTGCAAAGAAACCAGTTTTAAAATGCAGTACATAGTCATCTGAGTGGTGACGGCCCCCCGACTTGGCTAGGGTTCCCCTGAATGAAAAATACCAGCTACCGTTGTGCTACTTTCTTCATTTTAATTCATCAGAAGACACGTGCACTCGTGTCTGGCTTGAGATAAATTTCGCTTCTAGAGGCCGCAGTGTTTCAGCTCCTCACGCCGTCTCTTCTGCATTAAGATGACTTTACACCCAGAAAAGAGCTCAATTAGTTCAAGTTAAACAGAATGCAATAACTCGGTAGTAATTTTGAAATTGGATGCTAAAGTACTATCTCTTCATTTCTTTAAGGGCTTAGAAATAAAGTGTACCACCAATTAAGATGGCTTTTGAGTCGATCCAGTAGTAGAGCAATATATTCTATTCCATTGCTACTACCTTTGCTCTAGCAAGTGTAAATGCACAAAATGCAGAGGTGAGCACTCCACCCACAGTGCGGATAGGGATAAAGACAGGAACATGGGTGTGCACACCCACGAGTGCGCATATGATGTGATTATTTGCGTTTTCTGATTGGATTGCTGGGTGCGGGTTCCCTGCCCCCTGTGATTAGCTTATGATACAGGAGCGCCCTCTACTGAGCTGCTTGTATAATAGAGGGAGGCCTCTACAGAGGCAGATTTGCCTAGTGCCTAGTAAATGTTCACTCCATATCTACCGAATGAATGAATGAATGAATGAATAAACAAACGAGTGACTCCCTAACCTGGTTCTCTGTCTAGTGCTGTGGGACTAGACCTCTTCGAGAGTAAAGGAGGCCAACTGGACAGAGGAAGCAATGAGGCCTGAAGCAGCCAGAACCAGGCGAGCCAGGATTGAGGTTTTGTCAGGTGGGAGTGTTTGCGGAACGAAGTTGTCACCCACACTCCCGGAAGTCATGAGGAGCCCCAGACAGAGAATGTCTTTGTCACTGGAGAGTCGCTTTCTTAACTCGAGGTGAAGTGCCAGCCTCAGACTGCACGAGGAAGGGACCACAAGGCACTGGTTCTGAAGGGGGCTTTTGTGGATGGGGCAGTAGATTTCGGTGGAGGCAAATAGGAATCTGTGATGCTTGTTGTGGCCTTTCGCTTCATTCAAGTTACCCAAAGCCTAGAAATAAAAAGGACCCACTCTTCTATTATCCGTTCAAGTTCATGGTTTTAATGAAACAAACAAAACAGGTCAGAGCACCTTAATTTTTATTTTGTGAAGCAACAGGGCTGAGACGATTTAGGTCCTCGTGTTTCCAACTGCCACTACTAAGATCATTTTGTAGTTGTTGCTATTTTTGGTAAAAAAAAAAAAATAATAGCTAAAAGATTTTTTCCCCCATTCAAGTCTTCATTATCAATTGTCAATCTTGATTATGTGCCCGAAATAGGTATGATAATTGAGAAGTCATTATCTTTCCTATCGCTGTTATTTTTGGATAAGAGTCTTGTGTAAGATGGTTTTAAACCTTTCCATAAAACTTAAATTTCATCTCTTGAGTGAGCTTGTATCATAGACATTAAGACTTGACACTTTGGAACTCTGAACTCAGGCCTGCTAAACTGACAAAACTATCGATGCTAATGCCTTTTCAGCTGAAAGAGAAGAAAAAGATTGGTATGCAAAAGTTATTCCTGATTCCTTTAATAATTCAATCACTGTAATTAAATTTCTACTCTAAGAGCTCTAGCAAAAAAAGAGAGAGAGAAGAAAAAAAAAAAAAGATGGATAATACATACTGCTGACTGGAGCCCTGAACTGAAAAAGATTTGATGGAGACGGATTACTTTCATCTCTCCTCCCTCCTCCCCAGGTGGACTGCAATGCCTATTATTTTCATTTAATTAAAACCTACTTGGCTGGACCCAAGAGAGAGGAAAACAATTGCGCTTTTGTGCTTCTGTGGAGCCCTGTCGGTCCTCCTTACTGGGTGGAGGAGGACAGGACGTGTCTGCCAGCTCTCCCTTTGTCCACTGTGCGGTCACTCAGGATGCCGCTTCCCTTTTAAGATAGCAGTTGGCTTCTCGTGGAACTGTCCCCTACGTGGATATGGTCCAAGCCTCTGAAGAGAGCTCTCGGCTGCTGCTCTCGTTTGAGGTACAGCCGCTTAAGATTGTTATTCTCTCATGAGTTATAAGGCGCTTATGGAGTCGAATACCTTGCTCCATCAATCATAGAAAATCCCTTTTATCTCCTGGCTCCCGTCCCCTCCGATCTCCCCAATCTGCTTTCCTAAGGCCAGGGGTGACCGAAGGAAAAACTCAGAGGCTTCCTGGCTCCCTTCTTACCTGGCCTTTCAATTGACCATGTTGATCACTCCAGCCTTTTAAAAATTTTTTCCTAGGAAAAGTGACTGGCCAGGCTAATGGGCAGTACCTCCTCTTACCTTTCCTGCTCCACGTGCTGACCTATGATGCAGGTGAGCATCATGCCGATGACCACTGGGAATAGTCAGAGGTTCAGGGTATACCTCACTGCCCAGGACCTCCAAATGCACAACTATAAAATCATGCCCTCCTCCCTGTCTCTGATCACGGCCACTAGACTGTCTCCTTGATCATCAGTCCTCAGAATGTTGGTGGCCCCTCGTGATGGGGCATGGACCTTCTCCTCCTCTTGGCTCTCAGTAGTC
>JAQQSQ010001200.1:0-12951 GCA_028627145.1 Eidolon dupreanum
TTAGGGAAGTCTACTAACCAATAAATAGAAGTTTTGGAAAGAAATAGCAAATGAATGAGGAGGAATTCATTAAAGAAATAATCTGAGGAAATTTGCTAGAGTTGAAGGGTATAAGTTTTATAATGAAGGAGCCCAGCACAATGGATGAAAAAGACCCACGTCACAGTACAATACTGTGAAATTTCAGAACACTGGGAGACCAAAACATTCTTAAAGCTTCTAAAGAGAAAAAATTAAGAGTTAGCATTATGAAAATTCTCAATAGCAACACTGGAAGCTAGAAGAAAATGCAGCATGGCCTTTGGAAATTTGAAGAAGCATGGTTTTCAACCTAGATTTCTATAATTGGGCAATCTATTAAGCATCGGTTACAAAGAGAGAAATTTTCAGACATATAATTTTCCCTCTTAAGAAGTTACTAAGGTTGAATTCCACCAAACAAGGGAGCAGACCAAAAAGAGAAAGCTGTGGGATTCTGGGAAAAGGACCCTCCACACAAGGGAGGGGTGAAAGGAGCCCCAGGGATGATGGTGAAGGGTATTCCCATGATGCAACGGCACAGCGGGCTGGGGAGCCGTCAGTCCAGATGGAGCAGACCAGAGGCTCCAGGAAAGGAGGGACTTCGACAGTGGAATAGCTAAGGCGCTTGGCTACATGGAGGGGAGATATGGGGGGAAATCTGGGATCTATTTGTGATAGCTAAGCACTGAAAAAAAGTTATTAACTCAGTGGTAGCTTGAAGGAAGGGAAATATCATATTACAAGACTCAGCTGTGAAGAATATATAATCAAAAAATTTTAAACATTAGGTATTGAGCTAGCAAAAATTGGATTCAAGTATATTGGGTAGGGGGTATGAGTGAAAAGAGCTATAAATCTTCTGTAGTCAGAAGCAGATAATACTTAAAAATGAAAAATAAAATATATGTGTCATATAGAGATATGGAAGGAATAGTAGCCCCCCCCCAAAGAAGAAAAAAAAAACTCCACACACACAAAACAATAAAAGCAACAAAAGTGAGTTAAAGTGGTTGCCTTCAGGAAATAGGAACTGCTCGTTTTTTGGAACATGCCTTATAGACCTATTTGATTCTTTATACTATAAGGATGTATAACACATAAAAGTAAGTTTTAAAAAAATTGTAAATAAAGCTTGCATAAATCAAGTTGCAGTGTAGTAAGAGAGCTGACAAGTTGGCCTAAAGAACCCTTTTAGAAAATTTTTATGTCATGCTGATTTTGTAGTATACAAATTAGACTTGAAGTCACAATGAGCACACCTAAATTGTGGTTTGATCAATAAGCACGTCAAAGAAAGCTATCAAGAATTAAGAAATAGCTTCTGAAAATAATAGCTGTTTAGGATATATGTGCTATAATATAGTATCTTCTATTATTTTGTTTTACACAGAGCTCTCCCAGTTACTGCTTTGTGACCTTACTCTACATTTTAATCATCCTGTGAAGACAGATGACTTCAAGGAAACAGAACAAAACAACTCCCTCTTTGAAGAGTTTAAAATATCAGATGCATCCCTTGGTTCAAACAGTTCTACCTGATTTCTTATTTGTTGTGAATTTATAACTATATATGTTGTTGAATTAATGTATCTGGGAGAATTGAGTTTACTGATATATTTAATATAATAAAAAACAAAAATATGTTGAGTTGTAAATAATCATTTCATGTTCCCAAAGGCTGTTTTATTGTTGTTTTAATATTTCAAAGAACGGCTAATTTATTACACTAATGGCAAGGGTAAGACATAGGAAATTGGCCATGGGGCACTGTCTGTCCTTTACCTTATGCTTGAATTTGGCTCGGGCTGAAAGAGAGTCACTAAATTATAAATGGACGGTAAGAGCTTATATTAATCAGATTTATCCTGTTAGCAAGTGCCAAAAACAACTCAAGTTAGCGGAAGCATGTATTGGCTTGTGTGACTTGGACGTCCCTGGTGGGGGTAGATTTCAAGGACTCCACTAATTGGTCAGCTGTCTCTGTCCTGGTTCTGTTTCTGTGCATTAGCCTCATCCTCTCCTGTGATGAACTGGCCACTTGCAAAAGCCACGTGGAAGGGGGGGGCGGTGGGCGGGGTAGAAGCATGGCAGCAGACAGCTCCAGAGTACCACTGTAACTTTAGGGCCCCCAGAGAAGAGAGATCCTCTGACTCAGTCTCTGTGTTTAACATTCCAGAGGACACCAGCTTTAGTTAAGACGTTGATCCCTAAACAGGGTCCTATGCGACTGTGATTGGCGAAGCTGGGTCATGTGCCAAGTCTGTGACTGAAGGAGGAGAAGCCCCACCAGAGGACAGGAGTTGCCATTGCCTCAAGAAGGGGAGAAAGAACACTGGTCGTAGAAACATCAGGTACCACTAATTTCGGTCTCGACAGTGGAAAAACTTTTAGGATAACTTTATCCTAAAACTTTCTAATTTCTGTCCCTTTCCACCAAAGGAGACTTAAAATAATAGGCTTTGTTTGCCATGTAAACATGATTTGCTATCAAATAGTTGCTTTGGCATCTACGATGTCCTTCATTTTAGATATTTTTGAATATAAAGGATAATGTATTAGGAAGCAAGACACAAGGGCAGCTCACTCCACATGGTTGCTGTCCTCACTGCCCAGCACCTAGCTCAGAATTTAACACAGAACAGGCACTAAATAAATGGCTTGTTGAATAAACAAATAAATACAGGTTTTTCAGCTTTAGAACTTTCAAGTTCTGGACTAAATTGAGAACTACTGGTTTGTAAGGATGAAGTTTTGTGAAACAACATTTTTATCATCGTTCGTTAACAGTCTCCACATACACATCATAGCAAATTGTCAGTTTCACCCGGTGACTTCCGAGATCCCTTCCAACATTCCACTAGCTCGTGAAAATGAAGATGCAGCATTTTCTTTACCACTCAGAAAACTCGTAAATTAAGCAGAAAGGCCAACAATTTTCATTGTTAAAGTGGAATAACAACTAAGTGCACAAAGGGGAAAACTTAACCATTGAATGCCAGGTTTTTCTTTTGCAAAATACCTACTACTTTTAAGTGAGCTATGTAACCAGAAGGAAAGAGCTGAATTGCTTTGTAGGATTTATAAAGCCTTTTTTGGCAAGGATGATGTGAAGGGCTTTATGACAGTGGTCAGGGGGTTAAAAAGAGAAGAAAGCAATCTAATCAAAGTCTGATCAAATGTGTATATTCATTGCTTTTTCACCTTCATAGGAAGACTTGGTAAAATCTTGACAATACTTGACAATGCTTTTGGAATTGGATGAGAGGTAGAAGAGGTGGGATGTAGGTGTTGAGATGTAATGAACTTAAATCCAGGTGTATTTGACACCAAAACCTCATCTCTTAAAATGTTTTCTTTTGGTGTTTGTAGCTTTTTTTGCTTTAAAACAAAAATATAATAGTATGGGCTAAACAATAAGTCAATAAAGTTGTTTTAAAGAACTCAAAAGTAAAGCAAAAGGCAAATTAATTTTAATCCCAGGAAGTTATCCCAACATGCATTTATCTTTTCATAAAAAAGTATACAAAAAACCCCCCAACAAGAACAACAACAAACAAATACCAAATAAGAAAGAATGAAATATTTTTGAAGCCTTTTAAATTATTGCTGCCAAGAAAGGGAATTTTAGTAATTTTCTAATTATACATGGAAAATTGATGATTGCCTCTTACTGATACATGTTTCGCTATAAGAAAAAAATCAGTTTTATGTGGGAGCAAAAACTATTAAGTGTTTTGAAACTTGCCCCCAAATAATTTTTATAGCTGTGTAAACTACTGTACTTTGAAATGGGCGTCAAAGGTACACATTTTTATATGAACTATTGCAGTGCACTACTAGACTTCACATGTGAATATTATTACTGATGCACTTTATAAACATTGAAGAAGAATAAATAAATTATGGGATATTTGACAGTCTTCATTTCAAACACTTTAAGTAAAAGGACAAAACCACTGTGCTCACGTCGAGGGGTTTGATTCAGTCCTAAGTGTCTGCCCAGTCGCCAGGGCCGACTGGTCTTCCTGCACGGGCAGCAGAGGCAGGACGGAAGTGACTCGCTGGCATCCTCGCTAGGGATAACGCGCAGGATATGTTAACGTGCATTGGTATCTGGAACCTCGGTTTTTCCCGTCGATGAGCAGAAGTGGCATTTTCCTGAAGTAGTCAATAATACCTGACACAGACAAAAAGTCCTGAAAAGTGCAAAATAGGGAGGTGAATTAACAAGAGCAGCTTGGTTTTCACCTTTAGTTTTTATCTGTATCACATCCTACCTCTTGAACTTATGAGGACTGTGGGGGGAAAACCTATGAAAAATTTGGCGAATATTTTAGTGATTTCTGCTATAGAACTTTGAAAAAAGTTCCTCACCTACATTCGACAAATCATGAATAAATGACTATATATTATAACCTCATGCAGCAGTTGTATATATGTGGGGGGTCTAATTCTGCTACCCCTGCCTCTGTGTTTTTGATTTGATTTCTGTATTCTACCTTCACTCTCAATTATTAATAGCGTGAGGAGGTATAAGGAATCAGGAGGTCAGAGGTTATCCCTGGTGTCTGGGGGTGATATCTAGAGCATGGAATAACAAAGAATAATAGTTCCTTCATGATCTCTCTGCTGTGTCGCCACCGCCACACTCACATTTATCGCCTGGATCACCCTACCCCTGATGACCAGACTGGGAAAACCCCATCCATCCTGCTAGACGTGGTCAGATGTCACGTGGTATCCCAGACAGGATCATGCACTTCCTCCAACACTACCCTGCTACGTGCCTCCCTTTGGTCAGCTGCGATCTCTACGTGTGTTTCCACACCAGACCAGCGAATCCTGGAGGGTAGACATCTCTGCTTCAACAGCACCGGTGCAGCTCTGCCCACATCGACCCGGTGATTCAAACGTTTGACCCAAATCGGGTGTTTTTTCCTACTCATTTACACGATCATAGCTTAAAAATATTTGGAGTGAAAGGGAAGTTATGAGTAAGCCATGTCTCATTCTGGACATGTTTGATTGAGCTGATTCCCCTCCTGGAAATTTGAAGTTAAAGAACATGTTTGGGGTGTTAAGTTTAGCTGTTAGTTTCTTAGTCCTGAAAGGATTTTTTCACATCTATCTGATTACCACCCAAATAGTGTCCAGTATAAACCGCAGCTGAACAGACGAAAATGTCTTTGGCAATTTGACCAATGAAGGTTTTCGGTGAGAACTGAACCAAGTATCTAATTACAACAAGAATTCTGTTTTTCCCCTTTCCAGATGTCAATTTAAAATACAGCCTTATTAATACACTGCAATCTTACATTAAAATTATGTCACAAAGGTGAATAATGAAGGAACTTGCCTTGGACACCATTCAATTTGATCTTTTTTAAAAAAATTTAAATGTTAACTTTTTTTTTTTTTCTAATTTTCAAAAGTTACACATGTGATTTTAGAGTACTTGGAATAAAAGGTGTAAGAAAGATTCCTATGACAGAGGTAGCTACTGTTAATGTTTTGGTAAATGAAGGGTTCCACTAATGTGCTTTAACCCTAAAGTTGCCATACAGTGTGGACAGCCAAAGAATCTCACAGCAAGGTTTCCTGTACCTAGTTACACAGAGAGGCATAAAAAGAGCACTGGGGGAAATTTTGCACCTGGAAGTCCTTACCTCCTTCCCTCGGAGTCCAGTTCCCAGCAAGTAGACTTGGCTTTCCTCCTGATAACGGATCTGGATGTTGTAAACTTTATCTTTGTACAACACCATGAGGACATACGGGTTGGTTATTGTCTTTTTAGAGCTGTCTCTAACCAGAAAAGTGCCGTCCTAAAAGGATAAATTCTTGTTATTATGGGAACGGTAAAAGCCAATACTTCTGTTGTCTCTAAGAGCAGTAGACAAGTCTCTAGGGATCTAGAAAGCTATCGTTGACAAGTAATGAACATTCAGTTCCCCAAACAGCTACAAGATCCCACGTGTCATAGATTGCTTGGTTGTCAGGAAGGAGGCAGCAGAGATTGTATCAGAGAATTTTCCAAGTCAACCTCTTGAAAAAGAATCCCTTTTTCAGTAATAAAACGTAATAGGTGGTTGAGTGGATAAAGGGTCAGGTGAAATAAGGACTTTATTGGTTAACTAAAGCTAAATCTTCCTGTTCCTGGGAACTAACTTCCTAACCCTTCTTTCCACATCAGAAGTCAGAAAACACCCAGAGGCCTCTGAAATTTGCCCATTTTAAAACCACATGATCTCCAGATAATGTTTCATCCACCACATACCCTAAGAAAAATTGAATGTGGACCATATGTATGCTTAGATTTTCTTCTGGTATTAAAATAGTGTTGCGATTTATCCTATACTTAAACTTTCATTAAATTATTGCCACATAATTTTAATACTATAAAGATCTGATATTAAAATAGAATTAATTAGTAAGGACACATTTAAACTTAAACTCTCCCTCCATGTATTGAATCAGGATGGCTTTAAATAGCCATCAGTTCCAAGTTAATTGAGTAAATTTTGGTCAGAACATCTCTGTTGAACGAACATACCTGCGGACCAGTGATTCATAGCCTTGCCTTCACTTGAGAATCATCTGGAGAGTTCTGAGGACTCCCAGAGCCCACACTGCACCCCTAACTAATTAAATTGTAATCTCTCCAGGTGAGATTCAGGACTCAGAATTTCTAAAGCTCCCCAGGTGATTTAAATGTGTAGCTAAGTAGGTGAGAACTACTGTTGTAGCCTTGAGATGTGCAAGATGAAGGGTCTTTGCTTTTTCCTCCGATATGTAGATTTAAGGTTAAGTTTCAGCACCAGACAACAGGAAATCTGGTTAAGACCTCATAATATGAAAGGACAGCTAGACATTTCTAGGGAAAGGCAAAAAGTCGCTGCTGTCTCTCCAGATACGGGTCCCTTCAAGCTGTGTGAAAGGCAATCATCATCTATTAAGAGGAAGAAGGAACCGGTAAGATATCAGATATTTTGGGAGGAAGAGAGTTTCCATTTGACACAGTACGATCGCTATGACAAGATGGACCTTTTTGATGATAAAACCTCCTGAGATTTCCCACCAGCCAAATGACGGCCTTAATTTAGACTTTCCCCTGGGACCTGGCAGTCATTGCTATGGCCACCGGTGGGCATGGAGCTGGCACTGATGATGGGTCCTCTCCATATAACAGCGCGAACCCAGCAGAATTCCTAGCCCATAAGTGGTACTCAATGAAAGTCAATTCCTTTTTCACCTTCCATTAATATTTATAACTATTTAAAGATAAAACTTAGCACAGTTACCTGGTTTATCTTTCTAAGAGCAGCTTCTGCCTCTGGTCGGGTAATATAAGAAACGTACCACTCTTCATTTAACAAATTCTGAAAATGTAAAAATTTAAAAACGGAATAAATGTTGCAGTGACATATGTAAGTGAAAAAGAAAAGCCTCCAAGTCATCATTTTTATAAATAAGCTCCTCAATTCCATGAGGTTTGAAACATGTGTTTTCTTAATATAAAATCAGTCATTCAGGTGGGGCTAAATAGAAGATGATATTTTGTGTGAACTGCTTTTTGTCACGACACTGGGTGCAAAGGTAGCTACGAATAATGAAACCTCGAATCTGGAAAGATATAGATGTAATAATTTCTTCTGTTCAATATAATAATACACAATATTACTAAGAACACAAAGGAAAAAACATATTTTTCACTTAAAGCATCCTCTTTTTTAATTTTTTTTTTTTCACTAAAAGAGTACACAATGGGAGTTTCTGATGATTCCTTTGCTAAGAACAAAAATATAATGAAAACATATGCTTTGTTACCTCTCCTTCCAGGGGAGATGGTGGCCGAGGTTTGCTGGGAACTGGCAAGGAAAAGTTCCTGCCTTCAGCTCTGGGAGGTGGTCTGGAGCCTTCAAAAGTATAGCATTTTGAAAGTTAATTTACTTTAAGCTCTTGTTCTCTTAATTATTTATGCACTGTTCATTCATAACACATTCCGCCCCCCCCGCCCCCCCCCCAGTGGCCTGACAACTGTTCCCAACAATTAATACTTCAAGAAGCTGTGCTTCGAAAATAATTTTCACCTGTTCAAAACCACAAGGGCTGCTCAGGCATTATTCTATAGCCATGCCAGTGACATTTTGAGAGCAGTACCGTAAATTCAAGAGATTTCCTAAACGTGCGTATTACATAATATAAAGTGACTAGATCCATGGATGAAAAAAGTCACAGTCGTTTTAATGTGACCATCAGAATATTCAAGAGACAGATCTTTCAGACTCCAGTCTACCCAGAACAGAGTCCCAGCAACTCATGTGACAATGCAGTAATAAAGATAATTAGGTTCACATTGTTTTCACAAAAACAAATGTCAGTTACCTAAGACAAGGTGAAATTACCTTGAGAATAATGTTAGCTTTTAGAACCAGAGTTTGCTACCTACTGTTGTTCTTTACCAGATTTTCTGACGAGATAGAGCTGTTCCACCTGCATAGAAGGCCCTATAAATCACCCGATCAATCAATCAGGGATCTTTGTCAGGTACCTATAAATTACCTAGCACTTGCATGTCACCTTCTATAATACATCTTTCTTCTTGTTTATGGTTCTGAAAATTTCTGAAAATGTTTCCTCATCTCAAGAAAGGTTTGACCGTGTCGATGTGTAATTGCCCAAGCCGTTTCCTGTGTGATGGCATAGCTCTTCAAAACTGGGAAATCCTGCAAACTGAATGTTCTCTTAGCCATGCATCATTCATTCATTTTTCAACAAATATCTGTTTCGCACGACTCTGTCTAGGTCTTTGACCCTGACGGCAACACCACAAGGTGGACGATGTCTTCATTTTGCATCAGAGGAAACAGTCTCAGAGTCTAAGCAAATCACATGCTCTTAGTGTCAGGGCCAGGACTTGAACCTGTGGCTCCCAAACATTACTCTGTATAACTAAGAACCCCCGGGGTTTCTGAATCAGCCAGGGCTCAGGAATCTGCATGTCAATAAGCACTCCAGGGTTGTTACTTCATCTACAATATGCCACAAGTGACAAACGCCTGCCCCATGCCAGTGAGAAGAGTTACCAGGAAAGGCTGAAGACTCTTGAGCCATGTCACCAGGATTATTTAATATGATGTTCCCTATTTCTTCTAAATAAGCAGATCAGGCTGGCCCTGACCTGCTGATCTTCCTTCTGGAGGCTCCCAGTGCCTGAACAGCCCATCCCACCCCCACCTTTGCAATTCAACATGCTGGCACTGTTTATAATGTTTGTTGAATGAATGAGTTCTCACCAACATAAGAAAGTGACAGACAAGCACATATACTTTGTATTGTAGTCACTCACCACCCTTAATATCTAGATCATCAAGGAAGTTGGGACAGGTTTTTGGATAATATACAACATATCCTTCACCTTCCTGATGGCAGAGCAGCCAGGGAGGAAGACTAAGGACCAGGTGTCCTGGCAGTCTCAGGGGAAAAGGGATCAATTTTGATTAAGGTAGTATTCCAAAAAAAATTAACTAACCATTTGTATTACTAATGCCCATCACCAATCCATAAACCAGGGATCTGTGGAAGTTACTTTGGAAAATATTGCTATCGGTGAGCTCGGATCTCTGCAAGGCCCAGGCAGGTAACACAGTGCGGGCTCATAAAACAGAGCGAGTCAGATAATTGAAGCGAGAGGGGATGTGGAAACCATATAGTGAATATGGACACCATACTCAAAAACTTATCCCGTCAAGGAAGCTGAGACAGGTTTTAGGAAAGATTGAAAACTTAGTGGATTTTATTGGCATTAGCAGTAAGGTCTCTCACATGTATGGGATGATGCATCCAACTGAATGTAGTATATGCATCCCTAAAAAATGTTTACTCCTGGGGTATAATTTAAACTTACTAATGAGTTTTCTATTTATAACACACACTGGTGTTCCTGCACTTGTACCATGGCTGCAAAAAAAAAAAAGTTTGTTTCTCGTGGTCTTTTTAAAATATTAAGTCAACTTTTCAAAATCAGTTAATTTCACATTCAGGGCCATGTTTCCAGTTTTTCTTGGAAAAAAAAAAATCAGAAAATCTGGCTACAGTTTCCTGGCCTGGGATAAAAACTATTTTCTAGTATTAGGTAACTTTCCACAGTCATTTGAAATGTCTGTCATTCAACAAACATTTTAAAAGTGCCTACCATGTGCCAGTCATTTGCAAGCTTTTAAGGATAAATAATAAACACAGTGTCCTTCTTGCAGACCTTTGCTGCTACTCATGGACCAGCAGTATCAGTATCACACAGGAACTTGTTAGAAATGCAGAAATCTCAAGTCCCAGACTCACCGAATTAGAATCTGCATTTTAACACAATTCTCAGGTGATTTACATGCACATTAAAGTTTGAGAACACTCTCGGCAAATATTCAGATTGGACACCCAGAGAAAGTATTAGTTAAAATACACATCCTCACCCAGACTTACTGAATTGGAATCTTGGGGGTTGGGTTTTCTCAATCTGCACTTTAAATATGACCCTCAATTTGCAATTCAAGTGTAGATTCCTTATAGAAACCTAAAACTACAGAGAAAGCCAAACACTATCCTGAGCACTGTATGAAAACAGGAGGCGTGAAGAGCGCTGTGAGGGACCATTCAGGCCAAGGCCACCGTCCTGAAGTAGAGTGTGTGCATGTGTGGTGTTTTATGTAATATTTCATCATTCCAGCAGCCCTTGGTACACTGCAGAAACGGAATTAAGTGCTGGATGAAGAAGTCAGAGGCTTTTAGGAAACAAAGCCTTTGCCAAGGGGCTTTGGGACAGGTTAGTCCCTAGACCTGAAGGCGTGTTGCCTGGAGCAGTTCCCTGAATCCCAGAAGACAAACCTTGAGAGAAGTTTGGCGGCAGGGAGGCGCTCTGCGGAAAACTACTGTTACTGCGGAGACAAAAAAAAAAAAAAATTTAAGTTGAGTTGAGGCAAAGGATCCAGGTAGGGGCCATGTTAGGGAACCCAGACTGCAGGTGCTCCTTTTTAAATTACTTCCCACTCCTGCCTTGAAAGCACGGGAGCTGGGCAAAGAGAAGGAACCGAGCAGACATATCTCACTACTGTCCCAAGGGGACCATCCCAAAGTCCAACGAGCTTCGCAAGCCAAAAACAACAACAGCAAACCTGTATAGAGGGCATTTAAAAGTTACTCAAAAAAGTTGGCTGCAGGTGAGGTCTTTGAATTGGGGGAATGGCAGAAGTCCTCTGGGGAATGGACTTCTCTTTGGAAAATATAGAAATGGGCGTATTGTTTGGGGACAGTGACTCCCTAATGGTTGACGACCAGAGGGCAGGTGGGTGAGAACAAGGGAGAAGCAGGTGGCGCTGCGGCAGCGAGTGACAGCTTCTGCAGAAACTGGGGTGGTGGACGGAGGGCCTGTGGGGACCCTAAGTGCTGTTTGCTCCATGGCGAGAAGCAGCGCCCCACCATTAGCCCAAGCTCTCTGTCCAAGTCTGCTCTGCTCAGCAATTGCTTGTGAGTGGTATTTTGCAAGAATGAAGGACAGGACTGGGGCTTAGGTTGGGGTGAAACGGCACAAGAAAATGAAAGACACAGCAGGAAAAGAAAATCAGCTGGAAGAACGAGAAGCATCAGCAAAATATCAGCGCCAGGGGCACCCGAGGAAGATGGAAAAGTTTGAGAATCCTTCCGGAATGTTGGCAGCGCTGATGCTTGAGTTTTCTCCCATATTTAGGGTGGGACTGGGACTTCCCTATGGGTATTAAAGGAGATGGGGAGGCCTTGGGGACACCAGGAGGCAGCCAGTGGTCTTATGAGGGAGAAATGACCTGAGCCTTTCTCCCGTTTGTGCCTCTGTCTCTGGATAGCCTCACGTGGGCCCTGAGAGACGCCGTTGCTATGGAGAAGTCTGAACTGTAGGGACAAAGCCTGTGCAGCGAACTCTCAGCATCTGCCAAATGCAAGGTACATTTTGTCTGTCTCCCATCCAAGATGCACGGTGAACTTCAAGTACTTCAATTAGCTGGTTTTCTTGAGTGGTTTGTTATTTGTTCGTTTCAACTCTCAAAGTGAAAACATTCCCCATTTTCTGCCAAAGAGTTTATTTCGTCCCGGGTGACTGTGGGGCAGTCTGTTCTATCTATACTCCTCGGACCCCAAGCACAGACTCAGAGGACAGAAGCAGATTATGCTTTTTATGCTCAGCTTGCTTTTGGTTCTTAAGGCCCAAAATGTTCTGAGCTTACTACACACTGGTTCATTTCTTTCTTCCTCAACCCACCTGACCTTAGCTCACTGTCAGTGGACCCAGATGCTACGTTGAGTTAGAACTGAATGACGTTGCCACGAACCTCTCTGAGAACATTCCTGGCCCGTGAGATGATGGGAGGGAGTGTTTGGGTGACGGCTTGGTAGATCTCGAAGGGAAAGTGTTGAAGCTCATGCACAGCGGCGTCGGCTGGGGCAAAGGTCTCTGATGCACTGTGGGGGAGACAGAAAGGAAAGCCGATTGTCAGGAACCGGGTGTCACAGGAACATTCGAGAACTGCTCCCCAGTGAGAAACAGCTGGTCTAAAGGAAGATTCAAAAATCTGAAAGATCAAATGTAATTAGGAAGGGGTAGAATGGAACCCCACCCCTGAGAACTTGCTAGAAGACTTGCCACCTTAGAGTGCAACTTAAAATGCTGCCATTCTATATTGTTCTCCACAATACACATTCATTTTATTTTTTTCATTTTTGAAATGCTAACGTGGCAAAACATTGTCAGTTGGAAACCATATGAATTTCAGAAATGATTCACAAGTTTTGTTTTATGAAAGCCAAATTTTATGCTCTTTCATTCTCCTGCAGTTAGTGATCTTTTACCCACATATGTTAGAGGGCATAAATATTAGAATTTTTTCTATCAAACCATACATGCAATTT
>JAQQSQ010001201.1:0-12951 GCA_028627145.1 Eidolon dupreanum
ATAAATACAATTTATTTTTCTATAGAGTCCTTTATACGAGATGTCGCCAGAGGCTTTATGGTCCAACAAGACTGAGTTTGAATGACTTAAGTTATTTGCTTTCAGATCAAATGGACTTTTATGAACATTTTCACTTCCCCCTACACTAAATGAAGTGATATACAGCCGTTCTCAACATAATTTCTGTTGCTGGCATTATCTTTTCTCGCTTCGGCTTTCACAGAACTCCGGCATGACATAAAGTGATAATTGCTGCAGTATTTTTCCCCATGGAGGGGACTGTTTCTGCTGCTTTCAGCCGATCACTTCTGAAGGGACTTTCACAAGATGTCGGGGGGCACAAGGAGGCAAAAAGGGAGCCGAGAAGGACAGATCCTAACGACAGTGCACAGGTTTCACTCCTCTGTCAAATTGGTCTGACTCGGTCACACCCATAGGATGACAGTTTCCTCGGTCCTGGGGCTGCAGATGTGACCCAGATACAGCCTTGTCACCTTGTGCCTTACCTCATGACACTCGAAGAAATAGTCATTGAAAGGCAATTCACATCTTTGCAGCACATTTTGCTAGAAATGGCAAAGAGAAAAGACCTTCACGGTACACAGCAAAACTCAAAAATCCTTTCCCCAGCCTGTCTCTCTCTCCTCTCGTTTCTTGTTCCTTAAAACTCCCTCATAAATCAGGCCTTGACAGTCTTTTTGCTTTGTCTCCTCTCCCTAGTCAGGCTCAGCTCTCTGGCTTCTCCCTGTTTTCCTTTTTCTACCATCACCCAGATACTGTACAAGAAAAGAAAGCAAGCGAGGCAGGCCTGGGGCAGAAACAGCCTGCAAAGGTTTTTAACTTAATGTATTTTCTTTTATAACCTGTCATAGATTCTCCCTTCAAGGAGTGCCCCTTCCGAGCACAGCTGTGTTTTAGTTAAACCTAGAGTGTAAAATATTGTTATCACCAGGACTTCCTGTTTGTTTATAGATTTGCCTTAGAACTGGACCAAAAAAGGAAAAGAACTGTGTAATTTAACACGAGCAAAGAAGACTTAATGACCTCAAATGTGACCCAGGAACAACTCCTTCTTCGTGAGAGTGGGGAAAACCCCAGAGAAAAATGGACCTGCTTTTTCCTAATTCTCTCAGCCAATGACCGGCTCTTTAAGAGAAACCCAGGAGTCAAGCCAACAATTTTTAAAACTGTGGTGAAATACACACACACAATATTTACCATTTTAAGTGTAGAATTCAATGGCATTAAGTATGCTCACATGGTTGTGTAATCATCACCACTATCCATCTCCAGAATTGTTTTATCTTCCCAAACTGAAACTCTGTCTCCATTAAATCAATTCCCTGTGTCCCCCTCTCTCCGTCCCTGGCAACCACCATTCTGCTTTCTGCCTCTATGAATTTTACTACTCTAATCACCTATATAAGTGGAATCACACAGTGTTTGTTTTTTGTGACTGGCTCACTTCACTTAGCATAATGTCCTCAAGGTTAATCCATGTTACAGCGTGTGTCAGAATGTCCTTCCTTTATAAAGCTGAATAATGTTCCATCATGTGTATATATACAAATATATATATATACATATATATATAAATACATATATATATGTGTATATATATATATGTATATATATATACATATATATATATGCTAGAAATGGCAAAGAAAAGAAAAAAGACCTTCACAGTACACAGCAAAACTCAAAAGTCCTTTCCCCAGCCTTTCTCCTCTCATTTCTCGTGTGTGTGTGTGTGTGTGTGATACTTGTTTATACATTCATCCATTGATGGACACTTGCATTGCTTCCATTTTTCGGCTATTGAGAATAATGCTGCTACGAACATGGCTATATTCAAGCTGCCATTTTTGTCCAACGCAAAATTCTGGGGTCTTTTTTGTTCCTGCTGGATTTTCACCGATAGAAAATGAGCAGCCTTGAACACTCAGAGTTCTACTTCCTTAGTCATCGTTGAAGTAGATGCACTGTGGGCCTGCGCCAGCCCGTACCCCTGTTCTCTAAGAACTCCCCCCTCATCCACAGGTCAGATACTGCAGCTGTTTCCATGGGAAGTAACTCCACCCCTCCCTGGACACAGTTGATTGGATGAGGGAAAACCCTGATCAGGGAAAGCCAAGCCAGTGGCTGAAATGAGCCCATCAAATTCTTCTTCACACAAATTTGGAATTGGCACTCATAGCTGGGTCAGTTAACTTTGAATACTGGACTTGAATAACATATAAATTCAGGGTGGGGGCGGGAGGCACACTTGGGCCAGTCACGATGCTCTCTCTCCAAGGTGGAAAATGGAGACAGCTAATCTTTCAGAGGAAAAAAGAGTTAAGTCCTACAGCCTAGAGAAAGGAGACCTCCAGGGGCTTTAGCTGGACAGTAAATGTTATACTCCCAGATAAAGAAACAGGGACTGAAATGAAAGGATAGGAAGAATCTGCCTTTTGTGCACTGGCATGCCGCATTTCCTAGTCCTGCATTCCACGAGATGCTCCTGTACCCTTCTAAAAAAGTTCCCATTTTGCTTCAGTCATTTTGAATAACTTCTGTTCTCTGTAACTCAACGTGTCAAGATAATCTATTGCGATATTAATTTCTGTCTTGTTTCTCTGCTGGAGGAAAGAAAGATGAAAAGGTAATTTTCTTTCTTCCTACCGTCTGGAAGAATAGCCACTTTTTTTTTTTTTTTTTTTGCTTTATTGTTTGAAAATTGCACTATCCAATGTGGTAGCCACATGTGGCTGCTGAGTGACTGATATGTGGTTAGTCTAAATTGAGATGTGCTCTAAGTGCAAAATATACACTGTATTTCGATGGCTTAGTGCTAAAAATAGATGTAAAATATCCCACTAATAACTGTATATTGATTACATGTTCAAATGGTAATATGTTGCATATATTGGGTTAAGTAAAATATGTTCTTACAATAAATTTCACCCCTTTGACTGTTTTAATGTGGCTACTGGAAAGCTGTAAATTACGTATATGGCTCACATTTTATTTCTCTGGGAGAGTACCAGCCGAAGGTCTAGGCCAGCCTTGGTGGGGAGGAGGGTGGCCAGACCTGCTTTGAATTCCAGGAGCCCTTCTGAAGAAAGCCCCCGCTCACATCTGCAGTGGCCAGGATGGCCGGACCATGGAATCAGCCTGCAGTCGCTACAGAGGAGCGAGAGGGCAGGAGCTGGTGCTGTGGATGGGGAAGGAAAGAGTGTCACCTGGAACCAGAGCTCCTGGACCAAGTGGGCAGAGGGGGGCAGATTGCTATGCGCACCGGAGACCTGGGCCCTTCTCCCTGGCAGCGCCCCCAGGAGGCAAACCTCCGCTGGGGTGATGGGTGGATCCTGGAGGCGATCACCAGGAACCAGGACTTTGCTGGCGGTGGGGTGGTGGCGGTGGCGGGGGTGGGGGGAGCGGGTCTCTGTATCTGAGCCATAGCTCGACTGAGCCACGGTGAGGGGCATCTCCCAAAGCCAACAGCTGAGGACCAAGCCCCTGCGACACCAAAACAAGATCCGGGATTCGATATGATCCCACGGGGTGAGGGAGGCAGCCCGATGGTGACCGTTGCTACACCTCTCATCAGTCACGTGGGTGGGGGCTCAGAGCCAGAGTTCATCTGACTTAGAAAAAGGAAGAAATGAAGTTTTCTGCACCCCAGCACTGTGGGCCAAATCCGTGCCTGTTTCACAAGTAACGTTTGGTCTTTAAAAGTTTATTCGGGGCATCCACAGGAAGGCCTCGGGCCTCTGTGCATCCGGCTGGCTACGGGGCTTGCCTCCCACAGCCTCCAACATGAAGCCTCAGGATCCACGGATATGCCTCCCTGGACATATACTCATAGCTTCCGGGGACCAGCAGCCAAGAGAACTCCTAATGATGCTGAAGCGGCCACCAGGAAACCTCTAACTGGAAAGGACCCACAGGGACAGCACAGCCCAGCTCCCTTGTTCTGGTGGGGAGAAATGAAAGGCTGGATGGGAGGGAGGCAGGACTTGCTCGAGGTCAGACAGGCAGTGGTCAGCTCCCTCCCTAAACGGCGTCCCCGCTTTTCCCTCCTGGGCCTTTCCAGGGGCTCCACGGCTGGATCCTCGACACTGCCACCTGACGTCTCTTCCTTTCCAAGGAAGCCGCACAATTGTCAAGGCTCCAGGCAGCCTCTCTCTAATCAGATAACACGCAGATATCTGATTTGAGCCGTGAAAACTCTGCAGGGGGAAGCCGCCTGCGCCGGAAGGGTGTACACGTGCACTCGCTGTGTGTGACCTGCCACGCGTGCTGTCGCTGCTACGCCCGAGACCCAAAAGGTGGCTCGGCGAAGTGCACCGCGGTCTCTTGATGCGCTTTGAACATGAGCCGCTCGGGGCCAGTGAGGCCGCTGCAGAGTGCCTGTGGCCCGGGACCCTTCCGGCTCGGTGCCACTAGGGTGCTGCCCTCATCTGTGTGACCCCGAACAGCTCACCTTCCTGCCTGCATGCCAGCCAGTGGGAGTGGGGGGCCAGAAGGGATGGAGAAGGCACACCCCCGTCCTTCAGACGGACGACCCAGGACTTTTTCCATCCTGTTTTGAAAAGGAAGTGTTTGTTCAGAAGCGTTATTTGGGATTAATTAAAATAAGGCGTTGGGGAGAGAGGAACCAGCTTTTATTGGTATTTACTATGTTCCAGATGGAAGGGTTGGATGTGCCGTCACATTTAATTCTGAAAGGAAGCCGTAAGGCAGGTGCTATTATTATCTTCTCCATTTACAGCTGATGAACCCGACACACAGAGAGACTGTGTCTTGCCCAAGGTCACTTGTTCAAGCTAGAAAATGGGGAACTAAGATGTGAACCAGGGCTATGTGACTCCTGCCTGAAACCATGCCTTGCTCTAAAATGCTTTCCCAACTGTGATGGGGTGTGGAAGCCCACTTTATGCATCAGATGATGGGGAAGGAGCTTTGGCTGTTTTGACCGAGGATCCCAGAGCTTGGCTGTACCCTGTCACCTCCTCCTGGCCTCCGAAGATACCTCCGTGGACCCCTGGAGCCCCAGGAAGCACGCTGTGGAAACAGATGCCCCGCATGGTCTCCAGGGCTCTGCCTGGCACTGTGGCGAGAGGCCCCCCCGGGCACCACAGCCAGAGATAAAATTACACCCCCCAAAACTTCCAACCAACAGGGGAACAGCCGTGGGTGTGTGACACAAGGAAAGGAATCCAGAGGAACCTGGCCTTCGTCCTGTCATCATTTTGAACTTCAGTTTCCTCGGATATAAAACAGGTATAATAATGTCAGCTTCTTCAGGGCGACGTTAGGATGAAATGAAATGAAATGAAATGATGTATGTGAACTGCTTAGTGCATACAGTAAGTGCTCACTAAAGGTCCGTTGGTGATGGTAGTAGTGGTGGAGAAAGCCTCGTAATATTCTAGTTTTCACTCCTTGTCTCTTCTGGCAGCATAAGATGGTAAAAAAAAAAAAAAAAAATAGGTCTTTCTGAATGAGAATGCCCACTCTGCCACTTAGCAGCTGAGTGGCCGTGGGCAAGTCACTTAACCTCTCTGAGCTTCTACTACCACTTACTCACATGTGGAGAATATTTCCTAGATCATGTGTTGAGAATCAGACTCAATGAAGGATGCCACACAGGAAAGAATCCATAAGCATTCTTTCCTTCCTGTTTCCTGGGGACTTGGGGGCTGGGAGTGAAAGCTGACCGTCCCCAACCCCCATGAAATCTACAGGTGTATGTCTCTCCTTTCCACTCGGCTGGAAGACCTTCTGGCTTCAGTCACCTCCTCTGGGGGACAACTTCCTCCCTGTTTTTTATTTATCTCCACGCAGCAGTGGAGAGAGAGCTGGCCGGCTCTTGCCTTAGGCAGACTTTCCTCCGAGAGGTAACTGCCTCCTCTCACCAAGCCCAGGAAAGGCACACCTGGAGCCCGGATGAACTGTCACACACTCCTGCCCCAGGCCCTTGCCCTGGGGGATGAGGGGACCACCCGGCTCTGTCATCCAGCTGCCACTGCACGGGGGTTCCTAGGGAAAACGACCTGTGAGAGGGGGCTTTTCAGAGCCAGGAGGACAATCTACGAGTCCTCTGTACCATCTAAATAATGCCCGATGTCCTCATGACACCGTTATCTCGTGGAAAGGAGCTCTGAGGCAGCAGCCAGGTGGAATCCGTAATGGAGGGAGGTGATGAGCTGTCACGTCTGCCTTTGCCACTGCCCTGGGGTTCGGTCCCTCCCTCCGCCTCCAGCCTCTCAGAGTGTCTGTCTGTGTAGGGGAGGGAGTGGCAGGCGGCGAGAAGCTCTGTGACTGGCACTGATGACACACACGAGAGAAAATGACGACCCTGAGCTGCATTTCCCGAGTCCTCACTGGACGGCCGTACTTCCGAGGTCTTTGCAAAAACTCACTCACGTAACCCTCACGACAACCCCGTGAGGCGGGCGCTTCTGAAGAGCAGCCACGGCTGAGAACCACAGGCCAAAGTCTTAGAAATGTCCCACTGTCTCCTTTAAATTGTCACCTATATGTCATTATTCTGGAGATGGAGTCAAAAGTCCCGACTGCTGCTGAGGCCCAGGGATCGGGCCTTTGTTTATACTTCAGGTCTGTCCCCTCTCCCGTGACCATGCCTACCCCGCCTTCATGCCAACACCCAGGAGGCTGGGCCCAGGTCCAGGATCAGAAACCTGACCAGTCCTGCAGGGTTTTCTGTCACGACCAGGATTCCACGAAGCTGCCTGTGTGAAGGCACGTCAGCTTTTCAGCTCCCCCTCCTAAGCCACGCCGCTCTGCAGGTACCCACAGCCCCCGGCTCTGGGAACGTGACAATTGGACCAGCATCACCCAGACCTGGGAGTCGCCTGTCCAGTGCCCAGCCCAGCCCGCCCAGCCACCCCAGTGGCAGGGAAGCGGCACGTGGCAGCATTTTAATTAAGCCCACATCAGTGCCAAGTGCTCTCTAGACGGAGTCTCTGTGGCAGGGGTCTCTGAAATACGAGGCAAGTTGACAAGGCGGGGGTGGGATGGATCTCGCCACCCCAGGCTCAGCTTGCCTCTCGGGCTTCGTGCTCCAGCAAGCACGACCCAGGCTGGCAGGGGCCCAGGAGGCACATGCGTTCTCTGCAAGCAGGAGAGTTTTCACTCCTACGGATGCCAGTGCCTGAGACACACTGACCCACAAAACAGGTACTGCATCCTCATCCTCCAATGCCTTCAGCGGCCATGTACAAAGCATAAGGGGCTGAAGCACGCCAGTATGGGAGGCAGTAGGGAGCAGCAGAGACTGTGGCAAACTGGAGGCCAAACGCTAAGGACAAAGCTGATACCGAACTCCGGCCACCTGCTGCCCTGGAGGAGCTGGGGCGCAGCGTACCCCAGTCTCCTGATCGAGGAGCTGGGGCGCAGCGTACCCCAGTCTCCTGATCGAGGAGCTGGGGCGCAGCGTACCCCAGTCTCCTGATCTTTTTTAGGTGAACACACTTCCCATCTTACTCAGGGTAAAAGTCAAAGTCTTGACAGCAGCTTATAAGACCCTCATGATCTGCTCGCCTTCCCCCACTCCCATCATCCCTGTGGCCTCGTTTCCTCCCATGCCCACCCTACCTGCTCTGCTCCAGCCACCCTGGTGTCCCTGCTGACCCTCAGAGACAACAGCCGCGCTCCCACCCCAGGGCCTTGGCACAGCTGTTCCTTCTGCCCGGCGAACCCTTGCCCTAGACATCCACATGGCTCATCCCGTCACCACCTTCCAGACTTTGCACTAAACTCCACTCTCTCAGTGAGACCCACCCTAACCATCCTCTCCCCTCCCCACACCCCAACCCTCCAGGGCCTTCTCCCCGGCTCTAATTTTTATTTTTTTCCTATAGTATTTATCACCTATTAGAATATAAGCCTACAAGGGCAGTTTCTCTCTCTCTCTCTCTCTCTCTCTCTCTCTCTCTCTCTCTCTCTCTCTCTCTCTTTTAACCACTATCCTAAGTACCAAAAACCATATGTGGCATTTAATAAGTGCTCAGTCAACATTTGTTTAATGAAGAACTGAAATCTGATGTTATGGATTGAAATTACGGTGAAATTCATATGCTGAAGCCCTAACCCTCAATGTGACCATTATTCGGAGACAAGGATTTTGAAGGAGGTCATTAAGGTTAAAAGGAGGTCATAAGGGTGGGCCCCTAATCCAGCAGGACTGGGGTCCTCACAAGGAGGGGAAGAGACGCAGGAACACAGGCACAGTGAGAACCCAGCTTTCTGCAAGCCAAGGAGAGGGGCCCCACCAGAATCCAGCCCTGCAAGTACCTGAACCTGGGACTTCCAGCCTTGAGAACCGTCAGAAAACAAATATCTGTTGTTTGAGCCACCCAGTCTGTGGTATTTTGTTATGGCAGCCAACCGATTAACAAATCCGGACATCTGGATTTTTTACATGAAATCTCCTAATTCATAAATGCTGTGTCCACTGTTTCAAAATAGAAAAATAAAAGTAAAAGGTCTTTCTGTAGGCTAAACAGGACACATTTGTAAGCCAGACACTACATGTGGGTTTCTTGTTGTGATGTCAGGCCTCCTAGAAGTCATGCGCCCAAAGAGGTGGGCTGTACCCCACCTTAGATCACCTGCACTCGCTCAGCATCACTCAGCTAGGACAGGTAGAGGTGACAGTCTTTGTCAGCTACCTCTCACTCTACCCCTATGCAACCTGCTGGAGCCAAAGAGCCCTTTTAAAATGCAAATCGGATCATGCCACCTGCTGCTTGAACCCTCTTATGCCAGCCTATTACTCCTGCCTTACAGCCCCATCTCCTCACAGGACCTGCTTAGCCCTTGGCAATCTGCCCGCTGGTCCTCTCTCCCCTACCCCTTCCCACTCTGTGCGCCAGCCACAACGAACCAGACATTTCCTGAAGGGGAGAGAAGTCTCTTCTCCCTTGTCTGGGCCTTCCTGCATGCTTTTCACTCTCTCCTGGACAGCTGCCTTCTACCCCTCTCTCCCTATCTAGTTACTTCCTACCTGCTCTTGAAGCTTAAGTGCCACCTCCACCAGGAAGTCCTCCTATATTCCCTTATCTTGTGTCTGCCTACTCAGCACTCCCATGCTTCAGGTAGCGGAGCCATGATTTCTCTTCCAGGAAGAACTACCCCTCCCCGACTGCACACGCCGTTGGTGGGTGTGGCAGAAAATGGCCCAATATTTCCCTCATCCATTTCCTCTTCCTTGGCGCAAAGAAAGACTACATTTTCCAGCCTCTTTTGCTGTGAGGTTGAAACTGTATGATCACTGTTCTGTCAGTGAAGGGTACAGAGAAGTGATGAATGCCACCTCCAGGTACAGCCCCCCAAAATCCAAGCGACCACCCACACTCTCTTCTCCTTTTCGGTAGCAACCAAAAAGTCCACGTGTTGGAAACGGCAAGGTCACATGATAGACAGGGCCATGATCCCTAAGTCACTGCACAGAAGGGAACCACTAGGAGAGCCGACCCATTTTCACCCAGACGACGACATAAGAAATAAACCGTTACTGTTTAAGCCACTGAGACTCGGGGATGGGATGGTTTTGGGGGTGAGTGGTTTGCTCCTGCAGTACAACCGAGCTTTTCCTGATTATTTCAGCCTGTGCATCCCGTTTGATCCGAGCTGACTAGACCTTCAGGATGGAGAGAATCAGAAAAACACTGGTTGCGATTCATCCCCTAGAGCTTCCTTTGAGAGACCGCCCCATTGTTCCTGCTTCCTGGAACCTCTATGACTATGGATCCCGCCCTCTGAAATCACGGCCGACCTGACCCTGGATCCTTACCTCCTCTGTCCCAGGTTTGGTCCTATGCTGACCCATGGGACCTACTTCCGAAACCTGGTCTCCCTGCCATTTACCCATCTGCCAAACCTAGAGATTCTGAGCCCTGGGTGGCCTTAGGTAGAAAGCCGCCCTTCCTAGCCCTGGCCACTCGGAGTCTAATCTCCAGCAATGGCCCTTGAAAGGTGATCTGGCCACACCAGGACATGGCCATGGTCACATAATTCAACACGGCCATAGGCTCTTTGTATTATTTCCCATCCGAATCCACTTGTGAGTCTTTCAAGGTTGCATGATAGAAACGAAGTAATGTAACCCCGTGATTAAGGATTTAGGATCTGGAGCCAGATTGCCTTTATTTAAACCCAGTCTCCATTCCTCACTAGCAAATGACTTTGGACATAACTCTCAGAGACCTGGTTTCCTTATTGGTAAAATGGGCCTAAAAAACAGTCTCTCATCTCAAGATTTAATGAATCAGTAAATGTAAATTACTTAGGACGGTCTGGTTCACGGTAAGTGAATGTGAGCTGCTATTGCTACGTGTCACACACTAACCGCATTTTCTCTTGAACCCTGTCATAGATATTATACTCTCCTGTTTACAGAGGAAGAGGTGGGGCTCATAGAGGTCAAGAAACTGGCCCTCAATTAAACAGCTCATTAGGGATGTAGCCAAGCCTCCCAGAATGCACTCTACTCCTTTCCTTCTCCAAAACCAGTACGTAAAGGAAGCCAAGGTTTATTAAGTGCTCGTGAATGTTCCAGGAACCGAGCTTGATGCTTTTGAATGCACGACTTTGATTATCCCGCAACTGCAGTGTGTCACATCTCCCCAACTAGCACATGAAGGAACTGACTCTTGGCGAAGCAATATAAATTGCCAAAGGTCACGCCGCTAGTGAGAGCGACCAGGCTTGGGATCCAGGTCAGTGCGACTCTAAAAGCTCCCTCCACTGTGCCTGGCTACCTCTCATAATAATTAGAGCCATTTATTGAGTTTTCTTTTATGTCCCGGGCAAAGCACAACTGTCACAGCTCCCTTGGAGGCTGAGCATGTCGCCTCCAAGGCATTTAGCAGACTGAGGTGGGAGGGGCTAAATTGTTGGCCAAGGGTACGTGGCTCATGGCTCATAAGTGGCCGAGGCAGGATGAGAACGCAAACCTGCAGCCTCCGAGGTGTTTGTTCTTTCCTGACATGAAGCCGCAGAGGCTAAAGGCCTCCTGCAGTGATGAGATTCCTCCTGTCACCTCGCTGGCCACACGGCGGCTGTGCCGTAGCGGCTCACTGATTTGGATGCTTTCACTGTAATTCAGAATTCATGACACTCTGACCCAAACCGAAGTTTCTCTGCATGCTATAAAAAAAAGTACTGGCCTAGCAAACGAGGAGCGAAAACAAGATTGCAGGCTCTTCTGGACGTGAGCAGGGCATGTGTTCTAACTCCCAGTTTGCCTCCTTCTCTGCCACCCTGGGGGAGGCAAGCAGACCCAGTGAGGGACTCCCCACGTCATACACTACTTAGAACCCTTTCTGCAAACGGACGAGGACAAATCGCAAATGGCTAGTGAAACAAAAGCAAAATGTGCAGTGAGATAAATCTTCTCCTGGACTTTCTGATCACGTGAGCCGATGAAATGATGAAAACCCAGGGATGCAGAAGGAAAGGCAGCCCGTGGCACTGTGCAACTGGGCAATGGGAACCTTGCTACGCCACACGCTGGTATGCACGAGACCGCAAAAGAGCCAAAGAAAAAGCTCCTGCTATTCGAGGCTCTCGCATAAGGCAAACGCGAGGAAATCGAGAACGCCTTGATGTTTTGCCTTCCTAAGAGGACCAACTGTTTTAATTCGTGTTAGCATATTAATTGCCCTTATGCAGCTGGGTGCTGCTAATTAGAAATGAATGGTGTTTATTCATTATAGAAAACCCAGCAGGAAAGTCTCTCTACTTAGCAACACTATGTTAATTTGAGTTTGGCTTTCAAAGGTCATAAAACTGCTTGGAATTAAAAGGTTTTTTTTAAGAGAGTTGTTGCCCTTCTCTCTTTCACCCTTTGTAAGGAAATTCTGGGTCAAGAGCTTCCGGCTCTTTCTCGGTTCCTCTCCTTGCTGCTCTGGTCAGCGAGAGCCCGTTTCACTGGCGGGCAGGTAACTGTGCTGACAGCTACTGCCAGTGGACGGCTGGCCCCTGCCTCTGTCCCTCTCGTTTCCTTTTTCAATCTCTGCACTTCAGCAGTGCAAACGTGCATTTCTCCTCATCCATCTGCATGTAGGAAGCACCCTTCCCCACTAGCCAGAATTCCTGGGTGTGCTTCCTTGCACGTGCCTGGGTGGTAAGGCCAGCCAACCTTTTACCAACCAACTAGTGCTTTTCTATGTAACCAAAGCATCATTCCTCGTTCGGTAGTGACGGCGGTGTAGTGTCTACTGGACTAAGCATGCAATCCCTGCGCCTCTCTTGAAGCCTGGAATTTAGACATTTCAAAATTATCTTCACCGCGATTAGTCCAAACTATTAGAGGCTGAGGCTGTATATCTCCCCTGTGGAATAGCATGAATTCATTGTTGTCCAATTCTGCAACAAAAATAATTGATATTTATTTAGGTATCAACCCTCATCCTCAATTTTTTACATGCATTATCTCATTTTCCCCTATGACAACCCTAAAAGACAGTATTATTATCCCCATTTTTCAGGTGAGGAAACTGAGTCTCGGAGAGGTCAAACAACTTGCCCAAAGTCACACAGCTAGTATAATATAAAGTGGAAACTGATTGTATATGACTCCAGAGCTCCAAATCACTGCTTTCCAGTGACCTATCAATGACTCGGGGCTCTTCAATGTTGAAGAGGAACTTGGAGAAAATCCAAACTTGCAAGCAGATAACCCAACAGCAAAGGTTCCTCCATGACTTCTGGGACATCAGCTGCAAGCTGAAAGATGGCATCGTACCCTACCGGGCAGACATTTTAGAGGCTCAGTTTTAAAAATCAATAAAATGTAATCCGTCAAACAATTGAAGAGTTGGAGTGAGATGTAAGACTAGAATTCCTGCCACGAGGGGAAAGCTTGTCTGAAAACTGAGACCACACTGAGGAGAGACCATCTGAGATGCGGAGTGAGAGAGACCAAATGCTTGC
>JAQQSQ010001202.1:0-12944 GCA_028627145.1 Eidolon dupreanum
GTCTGGAAGCGGGGTGTCAGGGGCCTTTGTCACCCCTTGCTGCAGGGGCACCCCATCCAGAGCAGCGGGTGGTGGGTGGCAGGTGTGGGCTCCTTCCAGTGGGAACACTGACGGGGGCAGCACCCCACCGCGAAGCTGTCCGCGCCCGGGCAGCTGTTGGAGCCCTGCCCACCGACACCTGCCCCGACCCGCTGCCCGGGCCTCCTGCAGCCAGGCGTCCAGCACACCCCATCCGCCCTCCCCCCAGTCCCGACTGCAGAGAGAAGTCGAGCCTGTTGTTTCCCGGTTGTTAAATGTTCTCATTTGTATTAAAACATGCACTGTGTGAGTGCAGTCACCTGTGATTGTGGAATCGCGGGCACAGGGTCTGTGACGTGTGTGGGACGTGGCTGGCTGGAGCATGGGGCGGGGGAGGGACCTGGTCCGGGAAGAGGCAGGTAGGAGGTGGGTGGGTGTGAGGGGTGAGGCAGCGGATTAAACCCTGGGCTCGGAGTCCCTGGGAAGCTGCCCCCTGCCCAGGTTTCCAGCTCAGTGGATTAGGGGGGCCTGGGTGTTTGCACGTCTACCACGTTCCTGATGCTGCAGGCAGGCAGGGTGGGGACCCCACACAGCTACTGCTGGGGAGACGGGGAGGCTTAGGGTCCTGTGGGGGGCCCTTCTGTGCAGTGGCCTGGGCACCAAGCAGACCGCACTGGCTTGGTCCACGTCGGCGTCAGAAGTTTGGAGCGGCGTGGGGGGCAAGGGTGAGGTCGCCAGGGAGAAGTGACTGGGGGGCTCGAGGGCCTGAGTGACAGTGGGGGTCTGGAGCCTTGGCGATGGCGGAGGGGCTGCCTCAGTAACCTCCCCCGCCCCTAACTGGATCCTGCCTTCTGGGTCACCCCAGCCCCCAGCCCCCATGAGGGACCCCATGAGAGGGGGCCTTGTCCAGGGAGCTGCCAGTGTCCAGGCGATGGCCGGGCTTCTGCCCACACTGGATGACGCGCTTGAACCGCCAGTGGGAGGTTTGCACAGGGGACAGGACACGGCAGCTCCAAGGGGTATCTGACAGGGCAGCCCCCAGCAGGGTGCTGCTGCTCTTCCCTGTCCCCCGGGGTGGCACCAAGGCCGGTGAGTGGCATGGTGACAGCAGGGAGCAGTTCTCAGCCTTGCAGACGTCCCTGATGGAGCCATGTGATGGGTGCCATAGCGTGTACCTTGGACCAAGTCAGTGCCAGTGCGGCCCAAGTGGCCGGGCGTGAGTGCGCCGTGGGGGCCTTCATGGCCACGGCCTTGTCCTCTGCGGCCGCCGAGAGCATCGTGTGCCTGGCCGCACTTTATGGCCGGCCCAAGTCCACAGAGTGCATCGTAAATGTGCAGGAGAGAGGGGTGCTGGGGGCCTCACCGTCGCACCCGGGGAGCACTGACCCTCCGCCCGGGGTGGAGGACACTCAGGGCAGGTCCAGCGGGACCCGAGGGGGCCCTGCCGCGGGCGCCTGGCGGACCCGCCCCGGCCGTCCCTGGCTTCCTCAGAGCGGACCGCGCCCAGGGTTGTCATTCCTGTCCCACACACCCCAGAACCTCGTTCTCTAGGACAGACGTCTGGGCCAGATTTTCTTGGGATCACGAGTACTTTGCCCGAGCGCTGAGCCCTCGTGAAGGGCACACAGGCCCACTCCCTAAGAGCGCTAGTGTTTCTTTTTTTAAAAGCCACCGTGCATGCCGCCAAGTCTCAGGGTGAAGCGTGAAAACAGTGACGTTTTAAAAAGTAAAGAAGGAAACCTAGGTGTTGGTCCCCACACGTAAACCACACGTGCAGAAGGGAGCTCGCGTCTCCCGCACGTGTGGGGCAGGTCAGGACACGGGAAGTAGGGGTGAACACGGCAGTGCCCCCGGGACCAGGCCTGAGTGGTCATCCCCCTCGTCCGCACGTGCTGGGCGCCTCAGGGCCAGGCGCCTCATGGAGAGAGGGGCCCCAGTCATTGCCCGGGGCGCTGGACAGGACTCGCTCCCCCGTGGGGCTGAGGACAGACCTGAGGCACCCTCGAGCTCCGTCCACGTTAGCGCCCGCTGCTCCTGGGCGAGCAGTGATGCGGGCGCCATGTCCCCAGGCCTGGGCTGGCTGTGGCGGGGACGGCTCCCGGTGACACGCCTGGCCCGGCTGCTTACAGCCCACGGTGACACCTGCCATACCGCCAGGGGCTTTTCAGCACCCTGGACAGTGCCAGCACCCCCGGAATCCGTGTAAAGGGGTGTACTGGGCCTTCGCGGGGGCTGTCCCAGCAGCGGGTCGCGAGGACACAACGGCCTCCACGTGGCAGGTCAGAAGTGTGCCCGAGTGTCAGGGCCCGGCCTAAGACCTGGCTCCTGGCGTGGGGCCGCAGGGCGGGTGAGGAGGGAGCCGTGCAGGCCGGGAGAGGCACCGCTTCGGGGACTGCTGGCCTGTGGGTCCTGGCTGCGGGCTGCCAGGAGGGACTGGGGGTGACCAGGAGGGACCAGGGGTGGCCAGGAGGGACCGGGAGGGATGTCAGTCCTCTGGCAGCACTGGGACCTCAATGACAATCGCTTTTCATTCCTTCTCAACACACCCTCGAGTCTTTAAGAAGGTTTTAAGAGAACAGAAGGTCGTGTGTTTGGCCTGGCCTCAGGAGTCTGCCCTGGAGGAGGGGCGTGCTGGGTGCTGGGGCGAGAGCTGGTGGCCGCGAGCTTCCGGACACTGCGCGACGTCGGGCTGCTGGGGGCTGACAGGCCCACGCTCCGGCTGCCCGCACGTCCCCGTCACCACTCGGCCAGAGCAGACCTGGCCCGTGACCCGGCGGAGGCGCTTCTGCCATCCCGGCCCCGCCCGCTCGTCCGCAGGTCCCTGCGCCTCGGGCGGCGTGAGGCCCACCGCGAGGGTGTGGACGTGGCCTTCTCGACCAGCGGGGCCTAGGCAGTGGGACGCCCGCCAGAGCTCCCCCCACCTGGAGAACAGCAGGGGCCCGGACGCTGGGCCTGGACTGTGCCCCGAGGGGCCTGCGGCAGCGGTGGGCAGTGTAACGGGGGAGGGCGCGCCGCAGGGGAGGGACACAGGCCCCGCCCCCGCCCACCCCCTCAGCAGGCCCCGCCCCTCAGCAAGCCCCGCCCTCAGCAGGCCCCGCCCTCAGCAGGCCCCGCCGCCATCCTGCAGCTTCAGGGCTGTGTCCTGTTGCACGTCCTGCTTCCGTCTGCGCCAAGTGGTGAGCAGCTGGACCAGCGCGGCCCCGGGGACACAGAGCGTGGGCAGGACGGTCAGCAGCATGCCCACGGCCTGCACCCAGCCCGGGTACAGCTTCTCCTGCTGCACGGGGAAATGCTCCTGCAGAGAGAGGACACGAGGCCACAGTGAGCGTCTGGGGAAGGGGACAGCGGCCCCCGCCTGCTCCGCCGCCTCAGACGGAGCGAGGCTGAACCTCGGCCACGTGGAGGCGGGTCGTGTGGGCAGCTTCGCCCACCAGGTGAAGCAGCGAGCGGCTCATTCCGGGCGGATGGATGGACAGTGAGGACCCAGAAGCCAAAGCTTCGGGACGTGGGCTGGGCCTCTCGCGGGCGCGGGGCCCCGAGGGGCCTGGCGCTGGGGGCAAGCTCTGGGAAGAGCCGCCTGACCAGCCTGAGGGGCCCCACAGTTCCCGGCTGCCCCGACCTAACCCACTGGACATCGCAGGACCGCATTTCCCCTTCTCTCTCTCCTGTGAGTGGGCAACACCACCCACCGACCCCAGGCCCTCGTTGTGAGGTTCACGAGGCCTTCGTGTGACCCTAACAGGTAACAGTCACGGAGACACTTCGTGGCGTCATCCTTGCTTCTCCTGCCCGGGCTTGGAGCCGTGTCCCTTTCTAAAGGGAACAGAATTACTCCCACACTCCTGACGAGGGCATGGGGGTCCCAGAGCATCCAGACAGGGTGGCGGGTCAGCCCGGACACGCAGCTCAGTACAGCCCGTGGGCCAGCGCCCGGCCAGGGTGCAGCCCGCGTGCCCTCCCCCGATGGGGCCTGGGGTCAGCGCGGTGGCGCCTGCCCCGTGCACCTTCTCTTGTCTCAGCTGGCAGCGTGCAGGGCCTGTGGGACGTGCAGCCAGAGGCCACTTCCCTATGTACAGGCTACAAAGACCCGCGATGTCTCCGCGAAGCCATTCCAGCCCTCCCGCCACTGGCCAAGGCCCTTGCCCCAGGCTCGCGGACTGCCACAGTGGCCCCTGATGTCCAGAGGACACTGGAGGTCCTGTGGCTTTAAGTCACAGAGTGAAGGCATCCCACAGTCGCTTAAGGTACAGATGTCCCCCTTGAGGGCCATCTGGATCCTGGATGGCGCCAAGGCCAGGCCGGGCCTGCAGTGAATCCCAGGGCCCCTGGGACCCCACGCAAGGGACTTACGTATCCGGGGTCCCAGGCTCTATAGCTGGGTGGTGTGTGGGCCAGGAGAGCGATGTAGGCCACTAAGATGGTCAGCAGCAGCAGGGGGCTAATGACCTTCCAGGTCAGCCGCCAGTAGAGGCCAGGCCGCCTCCCTGTCATCCACGCGATGTCATCGCAGAACCTGCCACAGAGACGCTGGGCTGAGGCTCCCCCGTCGGGCCCCGTGCCTGCCTGCCTACCTGTTTGGCCAGCAGCTTCGTCCACTGTCACCAAGACATGGCCGATGGGGCCATCCCCCTCTTCCACTCCATCCTGTGTCCCCATGCCTCCCCGAGCAGCCACCAGACACGTAGCCCTCTCAACCCCTGAGGCAAACACACCACCCTCCCCTACTCAATACGTGCAAGAGACCCGACCAACAGGTCGATGCGACCACGGGGAGGGCTGGACAAGGACCACTGGACAGCAGGGAGGTGGCCAGCCCGCCCCCAGCCCCACCTCCAGGCCCACCCCTGGGTAACGTGCCACTGGACAGGGCCTGCAGGTTCAGCCCCAGGAGGCCGGGCAGCCTGGCCAGGGCAGCACAGCCCCAGCCCGGCTGCAGGAGCCTGTGCCCTCAGCACACGCCCTGGAGAAGCCGCCCGTGAGCCACCCTGGCCCAAGGGGCAGGGCACAGGTGACGCAGGACGTGCAGCAGCATCGCATCGGCTACACCCAGGAGCCCATGAGAAAGCAGGACCCTCTTCACGAGCCCCTCCCTGCCTTCTCCCCAGCCGCTCACTCCAGACGGGCCCCAAGTGCCTCCCACGACCCCACAGCTGGTCAGAGTCCGGGGCTCACTGTCTGTCCACATCCCCAGGTCAGGCCCCGCCAGACAGCAGCCTCTCACGTCCGCCACGCCATGTGGGCAGTGTCCCACCTCAGGACAAGGCCACTGGCCCCCGCCCGGAGAGGAAGGGTGACGGCCCTGGCATTTGGTGAGTCCCAAGGTCCCGTGGAACGAGGACAGAGAGCAAACCTCCAGGGCCGCTCGGGCAAGGTGTGGGCAGAGGTGGCAGGTGTGAGTGCAAGTGTGGGTGTGACAAGTGTGTGAATGCAGATGTGACAGATATCACTATGGGCATAAGTGCGGGTGTGTATGGGTGTGAATGCAGGCATGATGGGTGTGATTGCAGGTGTGTGCGGATGTGACAAGTGAGTATAGGTGTGAGTAAAGTGTGACAGATGAGTACAAGTGTAAGTGCAAGTACTGGGTGCAGACACAGGTGTGAGTATAGTTGTGACAGGTGGGAGTACAAGTGTGAGAGCAGGTGTGTGGATGTGACAGGTGTTAGTGTGGGTGAGTGTGTGGGTGAGTGCAAATCTGTGTGTGACAGGTGTGGGTACAAGTGTGAGTGCTGGTGCAAGTGACAGGTGTGGATGCAGGTGTGAGAACAGTGTGACAAGTGTGCAGTGGGCTCGCACCAGTTAGGGGTGGGGCAAGATCCATGCCGGGCCTTCTCCGAGGCCTCCAGGGGTCCCTCCGGGTGCCCTAGTGTCCATCCGTCCTTGGACTTGGGCAGTCCACCCCATGTGGCTGGAGCCTAGCCATTTGTCCCCCGCGTCCCCACAGGCTGGAGCCCTGCAGAGCCCTGGAGCCGCCCTCGAGGTTGCTCGGGAACTGGCCTCGGATGGCTCCGTCTGGTCCTTAGCCACCAGGAGACCGCCGTCTGCGACGCCCGACACTGCGCAGGACACCAGGGGCGAACGGCAGGGTGCCGCGGGGCGGAACTCACCGTTCCAGCCCGTATATGTAGGCGACGCTGACCACCTCGAAGAAGCCGAAGACGATGAGGTTCAGGGAAGCCGCGTATTTGTCGAAAACCTCAAGCCAGTAGCTCCCAGACTGCAGCGTGAAGCAGGTGGCCAACAGGAAGCAGACCAGGCAGACCGCCCCTGTGGGCAGACCCCGCGCCTGAGCAGCTGGCCCTGGAGTCCTCCCAGCTTCCCGGGCCTCCGCTCCTGTCCGCTGTCCCCACCACCTCCTGCCCGGTGCCCGGGGTTGGCTTCAGTGGACGGCGAGTGAGGAGTCCCTGCTCCCTGCCTTGCTGACCCTCCAGTCTCCTGCGATGGCCCTTGGGGGCATTGAGTCAGTGCAGGGCATCAGAACCAGTCCTGAGAGGGGACAAGGCTGGCCCAGCCCTACCCTGGGACTGCAGCATGGCCCACAATTCCCCGTGTATGGGCACGTCCGAAAGGCGGGCAGGAGTGGCCAGCAAAGACACTCACCAGTCAGGGCCTCCTTGGGAACCCATCTGGGCAGGATCCCCACATCCAGGAATGGCGCGATGACGC
Organism: Eidolon dupreanum; assembly: GCA_028627145.1. Taxonomy (NCBI): domain Eukaryota; kingdom Metazoa; phylum Chordata; class Mammalia; order Chiroptera; family Pteropodidae; genus Eidolon; species Eidolon dupreanum. Next base: position 6,685 of record JAQQSQ010001202.1, read on the forward strand.
TCTCCATGTTCCCGAACATGGTCGACAGCCCCAGGGAGAACAGCATCGCGAAGAAGAGCACGGCCCACACGGGCGCCCCCGGCATGTGCAGGACGGCCTCCGCGAAGGCGACGAAGGCCAGGCCCGTGCCAGAGGCGCTCTGCGAGACAAGCACACCAGCTGGGACCCGCCCACATGCCCCACCCACACGCCGCGCTGGGACCGCCCACACGCCCCGACTGTGACCCGCCCACACGCCCTTCTGGGACCCGCCCACACCCCGCCCACACGCCCCGGCTGGGACCCGCCCACACGCCGCGCTGGGACCCGTCCACATGCCCCACCCACACGCCCTGCTGGGACCCGCCCACACCCCGCCCACACGCCCCGGCTGGGACCCGCCCACACGCCCCGCCCACACGCCCTGCTGGGACCTGCCCACATGCCCCGCCCACACGCCCTTCTGGGACCCGCCCACGCCCCGCCCACACGCCCATCTGGGACCTGCCCACACGCCTGGCTGGGACCCCTCCGCCAGCGCCCACACGCGTGGCCGGGACCCCGGGTTCCCACACCCTCCCTGGCACCAGGGCTTAGGCGGTGATCCTGCTTTCCGGCTCTGCTGGGACAAAATACAGGTCCTCATGCGAAGGAAGGAACCTACCCCCTTTTAACAGCCTGCAGCTGAGGGATGACATGGGACCCAAGTGCCCATCAGACCGCTGCCCCGAGGACCTGCCCGCCCCAGCCTGCTGCCTTGGTGTCCGGGACTCAGTGGGCTGTGTGCAGCTGCCCACCTCCGGCCACGACCTGGCCCATTCCCCCGCAGCGAGGCCACGCCCCCGAGCACCTTATCCAGGAAGTCCTGCAGGCGGCAGACCTCCAGGGGCAGATCGGCCACCCTCGCGGGCTGCGTGGCGTTCAGGTGCGTGAGCACGGCGGCGTAGTCGTCCCTGGAGACGCTCTGGTCGGGGAGCTCGAACTCGTTGATGAGGCGAACGATGTTTCTGAGGGGCGGGGCCCGGGGAGAGGGGCGGCTGCGTGAGGGCTCGGGGACACCAGCACCCCGACGCAGGGAAGGTCACAGCGTCCCCCAGGAGGGTCAGCGCCTCGGGCTCTCCTGACCAGGCTGCATCTGGAGGACACAGGGGCAGCCGGCGGGCGCGCTGGGGGAGGGAGGCTGTCCTCGGTCCCCGCCCAGAGGGGACTCAGCAGCTCCCTGGCTCCCTGGACCTGTGAGTCCCCAGTGGGCACTGGGCACAGAGCTCCTCAAGGCTGTGGCCCCGGCAGGCATTCCTGTATTTGCAGGTTTACCTCCCCCATGGTGGGTGAGTGACAACCCTCATGGCCCTCCCAGGGACACTGAGGACAAGTCCAGAGTGGCATGTCCCCGCCGAGGTTGGCCAGGCCACGTGATGTCCTCTCGTCATTTCCCACAGTGGACAGTGTCCTTCCTGCAGCCAGTTAGGGCCATAGCTCTCACATTTTGTGTCTTTTGGTGGTGACTTCTCTGTTTGAAGCGTCTCCTGCGGGTAGCACGGTGGTGCTGTCCCCATGCAGCCGGAGGGTCAGCGCACGCCCCAGGGCGCACTGCAGGGGAGCCCCTAACAGCCTATGCCCGTGTTCGCCAGGTGTCTGGCCCAGGCAGGGGCCACGCCGTTTGGGGCACAGTCCCTGCCCCTCCCCTAAGGAAACAAGGTCGCGGTGTGGACTTCCCGTCCGGCGGCCTGTGGGCGCTGTGCTCACCCGTCCAGGCAGCGCCCGTGGTCTTGGGTCGCCTTGAAGCCCAGCACGGAGAAGACAACAATGGCGGCATAGAGGGAGGTCATGCTGTTGACCAGGGCGATGGTCACCGCATCCCTCCTGCAGTCATTCCTGGGCAGACACAGGCGCGTGGCAGGCTGTGTGGTGAGGGCCCCGCCCCTCGGCACCCCGCCCGTGACGCCCCCACTCTGCACGCGGCCCTGCGTGTGCGCTGTTCCCGGTGGTCTCAGGACACACCTGCCCAGCCCCTCAGCCTCCACCCACCCCAAGGCCTCGGGCGCAGGAGGCTGAGGACGGCGCCGGCATTCGGGGCGGGCAGTGGGTGCGTGACAGGAGAGGCGTAACGTGTCAACACAGCGGGTACAGCCCGTGGGGCCCCGCTGGCCCTCGTTCTCCACCTCCCGCCCCCTCGGGGGCATTGGGTCTCCTGCAGGGCGGGCGGGGCTCCCTGTGGGCGCAGGCCTCCGCCGGCTTCAGTGGCTGCCCGGGTAACGGAGCATTTCTGCTATGCAACCTCGTGCGTCACACGCGTGGTGCACACTGGTTGGTGTCAGCCCCCGGCATGGCTGCATTCCTGGGTTTGGCTTTCGGGCCGTGGAACGTGCGGGAAGCTGACCCGTAGCCCTCAGGGGTGACTCAGTTACTGCTAGCATACTCAAGAGTCTGGTTTCATCTCAGGTTCACACTAGGTCACCTCCATCCCAGGCGGGAAGTCCCAATGAAGACAAGCTGAGCACGGGGACCTGTCCAGCGCCTCTGCCGGAAGGGGCCCGCCCCGTGTCCAGCCCCACCTGGGCGAGTTGTAGCTGGCAAACACGATGTGCCCTCCGAAGGCCAGGGACAGGGAGAAGAATATCTGAGTGGCCGCGTCCAGCCACACGCGGGGGCTCTGGAGAGTCTGCATCTGGGGGGACGAAGAGCCTTCGGCGCCGGCACAAACCGCAGTGGCCCAGGGTCCCCCGGCTTCCTCTGGGGCAGCTGTCGCGAGCGGCGCCCCCCGCTCAGGCCGCCCCGCGTGAGGGGGCACATTTGGAAGGGCAGTTAGCATGGCGTGCGGCCTCCTGTCCCGTGACGTGTCACCTAACCCGCAGCGCCCATCTGGGACGCAGGGGGCCACACGTCACCCATGGGCGGTGCCGGTGCTTCTGCCGCCGGCCCCGGGATCTGGAAAGTGGGGGCGTCTAGAAGGGCATGGGCCCAGGGACAGGGCCCCTGGCCCTGTGGCTCCTCGCCTGGCGTGGCCGTGCCGCTGGACAAGGCTCTCAGACGTGTGGGGTCCAGGGCTAGCCTCCCCTCTGAACCCCAGGCCCCCACGTTCCATAGGCAACAGAGTCTGCATGTCCTCACTCTCTGAACTCCAACTCTGACGTTCTCCCTAGACCCAGGCCGCCCTCCTCCTCGTCCTCCCCGCAGGGCCTGGGCGGACGCCCTCATGGAAGTGTTTCCAGGAGCTGGGGACCACTTACGTTAGGAGTGAACAGGTAGGCCAGCCCCTCGGCCGCCCCAGGCAGCGTGAGTCCTCTGACCAGGAACACCGTCAGGACCAGGTAGGGGAACGAAGCTGTGAAGTAAATGGCCTGAGAAGGCCAGGTGGGGTGACCTCAGGGCCGCCGGCCCCACGCGGAGCCCGGAGAAGCCGGTGGCCAGAACCGCCTTGGGGCCGTCTCTCAGGGCAGAGGGCACTGTGGGCGTGCTGGGGTGGCTTCGGTCACACTCGGAGGGTTTGGGGCTCGCTGTGATGGCCATGCATGGACTCGCATCTGCGTTGGCACCCAAAGGCCAGCTGAGGTGGGCGCTGACCCCTGGGTGCTGGCCTCCACCTCGGCCACTCTGCAGGCCCCAGCTCCCACTGCCCGATGCCCTCTGCTCCCCCCATGTGCCCCAGTACAGCACACGTCCCCAGTTCCCAGTCCAGTTGGGCAGGGGTCTGCACACAGGGTGACTGTGCGAAATAGATCTACGAATGGACGCCCGTCCCTCACCGCCCGCCCGCGGCCCAGACGCGGACTGCCGTTCACGACTGCGTTATGTGGAGTTTCTGGCTGGCTGGTGGGCCCTCACGGTGGCTCTGGTCTCCCTCAGCAATTCTAGCCCTCCCAAGCGTACAGACCCTCAGGTGACAGTCGTGTGACCCGCACGCCAGCGGGGAGAGGGCACAGGCGCACGCAGGGTCTGCGAGCCCCGCACAGCCGCGATGGTGGCTGGGGCCCAGAGACGCCCCGAGTGGCAGGCGCTCGCTTAGAAGGCTCAGTGTGTGTCTGCCGAACGCAGCTGTGCCCCGGGGGGCAGGGTAGGGAGCCGCGCTGGGTGCCCTTCCGAAGGCCCCTGGCGTTGCCGTGTGGACGCCATGTGACCGCCGGTACAGGCTTCTCAGCGTCTAAGGCTCTTTGAAAAACAACCGTTTAAAACAGCGATGCTAACAGCATGCTACGGCGTGAGTGCAGGGGGCACAGGCATGATGACAGGAGGGTCCCCACCCCGGGCATGCCACCCAAGGGTGGGTCATGATGCGCTGCAAGTGTGCACTGCCACCACTAATGTCTCGGATGAAACAAAGCCGTGTGGCTGCAAAGCCTGCCAAGGACACAGAGCAAGGCCATAAAAAGTGCTCAGAAAAGAAACAGGAGCAAGAGCAGGTGGGGCAGGCAGAAAGCGAGCGCGAGACGACAGGTGTGCCCAGACCGCTCCGCACTCGGAAGGTGAGCCGCCTGGACAGAGGCCCCGCCGGGCGGAACGAGCGGAGGGGCCGGACCGCGCCAGCACGCTCACAGCAGGCGAGTGGCTGTCTCACCCTCTCGGCCAGCTCCAGAGCAAGGACTGCGACGAGGAGGATCCCTTCCCCCCGTGATGGCACCCATCCCCCAAGGACACGTGACCGTCCCGATGTTCCCGCCCCCCAGCAGGGCCTCTAAACCAGGGGCCCCGACCCGGGACCGGTCAGTGACTGGGCCGGACCGCAGGAGGTGAGCGGCAGGTGCTGAAGGAAGCCTGCTCCCGGCCTGCAGCCACTCGGCTCCGCCTCGGGCCGTCCGGTGTTAGGTGCTCACAGGAGCAGCGGCCCCCGGTGCCACAAAGGCTGGGGACCGCTGCCCTGAGCCATGATGCTCGCCGTGCGGCGGGCTGGGGAGTGGGTCTGCCCGGGGCTCTCACCTTGCCCGTGGACTCGATGCCCCTGATGGCACACAGGTACAGCACGGCCCAGCAGGCTGCCAGGCAGAGCAGCAGCCGCCACTGGACAGAGCCGCTGTGGCCGATGTCCGCCGACACGTTCAGCGTCTGCCGGTACCAGAAGTAGCTCACGGGGCTGCTGCCCGCACACTCCTGCGCCAGGCCTGCAGGCCGGAGGCCGGTCACCTGGGAGCCGGCCCAGTGCTGGGCGACCGCAGGACTGGTCACAGTCCCCACGGAGGCCTGACCCAGGGGGGTGGCAGCCCCCACACACCGCCCTGTCACCCCACAAAACCTGTCCCCCCAACGCACCCATCCCCCGCACCCCATCCCCACTGCACACCACACACCCCCACACACCCCATCTCCCCAACATCCCTCCCGTCACACCCCATCCCCCCCACACCCCGTCCCCCCACACCTCGTCCCCCTGCACCCCATCCCCCCCGCACCCCGTCCCCCGCACCTCATCTCCCACACTCCCCATCCCCCACACTCCCCATTCTCCCACACATCCCATCCCCCACACACTCCATCACCCCACACATGTGTCTGTGAATAGACACGTGGGGCGAAGGGACCAGACTTGGGACGTGTGGTTTAGGGGCGGCCGCGGGCTCGAGGGGGCAGAGCGCCGGCCTGGCCGGCCTGGCGTCACCTGTGCGGTTGCCGCTGGGTGGGCAGGCGCTCCAGGGCAGCGGGTGCTGGAAGGAGTTGAGGAGGTACCAGAGCACCCAGGTCAGGACTGTGTTGTAGTAGAGGCTGACCAGGAAGGACACGGACAGGCAGCCCAGCCCTGCGGCATGCGACAGTCCCCGTGGTGACCGCCATGGTGACCGCCATGGTGACCGCCGTGCCAACATGGCCTGCACCCGCCACCGCCCCACTGCCGCCCGCCGCCGCCCGCCAGTCGGTCCGCCACACATGCTGGCAGGCGCCACCTCCCCTTATCGCCCTCTGTCCCTGCCACCCCCGGCCAGCGAGCTCCCCGGACGTGGGACAGGGCTTCCTCTGCCTCCTGCAGCCTGGGCTCACCCCACACAGCACCCCCTGCCCTTCCTCAGGGCACCGAGTGAGGCCTCCTCAGAGCGACAGGGACGCGGCTGCCGGGCCTTGCACCCCTGCGCCGGCACCTCCTCCGTCCGCAGCCCCCAGCCCCGCCTCCCCGCGCGGCTGCCGGGCCTTGCACCCCTGCGCCGGCACCTCCTCCGTCCGCAGCCCGCAGCCCCGCCTCCCCGCGCGGCTGCCGGGCCTTGCACCCCTGCGCCGGCACCTCCTCCGTCCGCAGCCCCCAGCCCCGCCTCCCCGCGCGGCTGCCGGGCCTTGCACCCCTGCGCCGGCACCTCCTC
>JAQQSQ010001203.1:0-12943 GCA_028627145.1 Eidolon dupreanum
GGTCTCTAAAAGCCCAGGCCCAGAAACTGGCACAGTGCCATTCTGTCATCTTCTATTTGTCAACACGATCAACAAAGCTCCCCACGCCCACCCACATTCAAGGGGAGGGGACAGATACTCAAGTTCTCAGTGAGCTGAATGTTTTGTGGCTATTTTTGAACTCAGAGGCCTCATCCACTCCTGCCCCTTACTTTGATGGTGAGAACCTGATCCTCAAGGCTGATGCGGTACAGGGATGAGGCTTATGCGGGTGGGTGCATTTTGCATGTGGGAGGAGCCCAGGTATCCTCATGGAAAACCCTTGTAAAGAAAAACCCAGCCCCTTCACCCTTTGGACTCAAACTGCAACTCTGAGCTCCATAAAACTCTAGTTTTTGATGAATGTTTCTAAGTCCTCAGCTACTTAAAAAAGCAAAACAGTTCCACAGTCAATTCTGGTTGGGGAGACGCTTGGTGAAACAATGCTTACAAGTACTGTGCTGCAAAAGTTCTCATAACTTGGCCATGGATCTCTGTGCATAGCAGAAAGGTGGAGGAGGCTGATCTGACCTTATTGCGAGCATCCTGATGGTGAATCTTTATTCTGTTTTGAAAGTGGGTCATCCTGGTTGGTCTCCCCTCTTATTGAGGGCTTCATTTATGGGAGTAAAAAGGTCTCCTTGGGTAAAGAGAAAGGGATGCTTTGCTTTGTTTTCTTCCATCAGGTGGCCCTGTAGGCCTGGAGGGGAGACTCCTCTGAGAGCTGTTGCTCCATCTCAGCGCTCCGCCCCCCCACCTTAACCCCTTCCGCCAGGAAGTTTGGACTGCTCTATTAGATATTCTAGAGCAGAACCAATGAATTATTTACATCCTCTCTGCTGGCAAAGGATGCTAATGAGATGCTAATGCAGACATTAATGTAATTTCAATGCAATTCCTAGAGACTTCTTTTTGCTCAGGGCCTCTGCCCCAAATGGGCTGTGGGAGGAAGGGGCGGCAAAGGAGCCAAGGGACTGAAGACTTCCCAGCCAGCTCTTCATGGCTGTGGAGGCTAGAGGAATCCAGAGAGTGCTCTTCCACGGCGGGCTACCCATCTTCCTAGATCCAGCTTTGGGAACTTGAAGAATGAACGTTCAAAAGGCTGTTTTCCAATCACATAAGCAGGATGGCCTTTAAATCACCTCCTCCAGGCTGCCTTTCCAGATTTATTCCTACCCACTGTGCCCTCTCCTTTCTCTCCAGGCTGAGAGCATATCCGTTCTCTGTGTTCTGCAGTGCCTGTGCTAACCACCAGCATAGAGCTCCTGAGAATTTGCATTCAGTGTCTTCTCTTTATCTCCAGGACCTAAGAGAGTGCTTAGTATGTACAGGGTGTTCAGATGTTATCTGATGAGCTGAATTGAATTGTTCATATGTGGTTGTTGCAATTCAGAAGGAACTGGTTATTTTGATAGAGATTAGTCTTTGCTTTTGGATCTGCTAAGCAAATTTATTATGTAAACAAGACTCAGGTAGAGAGATGTTAAGCACTCTCAAAAAAAAAAACACACACACACACAAAAACCCTTTTCCAAGCACTTTAGCAGCCTCCATTTGATGAACAGTTGGCTAATTTCAAATGATTTAAATGTATTTATTCAAGTAAGTTCAATAGGACCAATCTCTATTTGGCAAAATTCTGTTAACTCTTGTTGTCCTTTACTATATAGCCTCAGAAGTAGCTCACTTTCATTTTATTTCACTTCTTTATTTCTCTTTTCCTTCCTTCCTTCCTTCCTTCCTTCCTTCCTTCCTTCCTTCCTTCCTTCCTTCCTTCCTTCCTTCCTTCCTCCCTTCCTTCCTAATTAAAGTTTAGAGCCTGTTAGAGATGCAGAGTCTCAGGCCCGCCCCAGACTTTCTGATCTCTGGGTGAATCACACGCATTTACATGTGTGAGAAGAAGAGGTTTAACTAACCCAAGCACTGTCCCTGTCCCGTACCTCAGAGAAAATGTGGGGACTGAAGCAGAAGAAAAGTCCTGAAGACATAGCTCTTTGCAATTTATCGGCACTAAACAGCCTCCACCTTCACTAGATCTGCACACTAGGTAGGTTTCCTTGCCTGCCCCTCCCCCCACACCTCCTGGCAGGGGCAGCCTCTCAGACAATACCAAGGACTGTGCATCCACATTGTACGAGACGCTGGGTCAACTACTTTTCTTAATCCTTACAACAAATCTATGAAATAGGTCCTGCTCCTATCCCCTTTACAGACGCAGAGCCTGAGGATTAGGGAGGTGAAACAGCTTGCTTGCTGCCACCCAGCTTGGCACAGGACCTGGACTATAACAAGGGTTCTAAGGTAGAGTGCTGTTAGCATCCTTGTCTTTCTGGGGACAGGGTTAAATGGCTACGGAACAGTCCAATTGACTGATAAACTGCATTGTGGTGATCACCTTCTGTTTTCAGCCCTTGGTGGACTCTAGCATTTCCCTACCCTGAGCCGAGGGCCGGGGACAATATCTCATTGCCTGTCCCATCCCAAGACTGCTCCATCTTCCTCTTCTACATTCTCTTCCTCCTCCTCCTACCTCTTCCCAGTCTCCTCCTCCCTCCCCTCCTCCTCTTTCTTTTTCTTATCTTCCTCTGTCTCCTATTCCTTCTCTTTTTCTCTTCTTTCTCCTCCTGTGGTTAAGCACTTGAACTCAACTTAGCTTCTTTTTCTTTCCCTCCCCCGCCCCCCTCCCTGCTTTCCCTTACACTCCAGGTAGAGAACTTAGGTGATGAAACTGGTGATAGTGATGTGGATGGTGACTTTTGTTGTTATAATCGTTTGCCCTGCCAGAATTTTCAGTCCCTTCTCCTCCTTTCTTCTTCTCATCTTCTTATTCTTCTCATCTCATCTCACCATTCAGCATAAGAATGTGAGGTTCTACTATGAAAGGCAATTCATATTAGAAAGAGATGGGGTGGCTTGTCTTATAGGAAACCGAGGCTGAGGCTGTGCTGTATTTGCCTGTATTTTTGTCTGCTCCAAATACAGGCAAATACCTGAGGGCGGGGGAGGGACCTGAAGGGTAAAGACTACAGAGACTGAGGAGGGAGAGGAGAGAGGCAACTAGAAAGAAGGGACGCTGGGGTACTCCTCACAGATCCTGACTGTTCTGAAAAGTGACTGGTAAGAAAAGTACAGTATGTTTGGCGTCCTCTCTACTTGGGGTGTGTTTGTCACCAGCCACTGTCAGGTGACAGACTTGCTGACAACTCCTTCCAGGACATTGTGGGGCAGTGACATCATTGCTACCATGACTATCAGCCCACTAATTCCTAAGCTCCCTCCATGTGCCTGGCATTTGTTAAATTCTTTCCACACATCATCTCCACACCTCACGAACTGGGCAGAATAGGAAACTGAGGCCCTTGTGGTATTTGTATGCTATATAATTTGGGCTGGAGAACACTAAGCAGTGACACACGATTTTCTGTCCCCTGTATATAAAACTGTACTGCTCATCAAGCATCAGAGGAGTGTAACCATTGACTTAATTTATTGTCAATGTGGGAAGAGAAGACACATGCACATAAATTCAAGAACTAATTAACTCTACAGGAAATACAAGAGGTGCCAAAAGGTTGTATGATGAAATGCCAAATTAATGGCAGAGATGTAAGAACTATAAGGTCTTATTCATGTTTATTAAAATTGCAGATGCCACCAAAAGATAGGCAAATACACTTCATACATATGCAAGTGAATATATGTTACCTAGAGCCCACTCAGACTAACAATAACGAATTCTGAGTATCTTCAGGTCAAATGTGATTCAAAACTGTTTTATATATTCGGTATTTCTTCAAATAGGATTATCTTTTTTCTAGAAGCAATTGCAAGGCCTAAGAAGATTTTCGACAATGGAAAGGATTTTCCCGTTTCCTGTAATGAACAGATCAGAAGCTTAATCCCAAGGTCTGTCTCTGTGTCCAAGTGTAATTGTGGTTTGAGTCACTCCAAGAGGGCTTTTTAACATACATTCAAGAATCGTAAGTCATTTTGGGGTAGGAAAAAAAACACAAAATTTTAAGCCAACAAAAGAGGTCACTTTCAGCCAAGTTTATACCCTGGAAGGACTGGGGCTTTTTAATATCAGGCTCCTAGGAAAGTATCGATTTCACTCCAGGCCACTAAAGGCCAAGACTGCTTTGTGACAACTTTCAGACGGGCATCTAGTCCCATTTTCTTTGTCACTGACCTCTCTGAAATATGCAGAGATCATGAGTCTTTTGGCCCATCAGTGAGAGGCTTAACTACCAGGTCAGCAAGAACTGTTAGAGAAAAATTATCCATGACATTTGTTAAAATGGTCACATTGCTTCTTCCTTCTCAAATTCCCTTCTGCCTCTCTTTTATAAGGACACTTGAGATTGCATTCGGGCCCACCAGGATAATCTCAGGTTTCTTAACTGAATCACACCTGAATCTCTTTTGCTATATAAGGTGTCCTTTACAAGTTTCACGGATTAGAACCTAGATATCTTTGGCGACTGTTATTCAGCCTACCACACAAGTTAATAAAAAAAATCAGAAGGAATGCAGAAACATATTATGTAGAGAAAGACCCATAGAACCCCACTGGAGCTAGAGATCATCACTGGAAATAGTTTGGAGCATATTTTTCGGGATTTTTTTCCATTACTTATATTAACGAATGTATTTATTTCTTTTCCTTTTAAAAATTCAAAATGGGATAACTTTCTACACAGCCCAGCAACTTGTCTCTTTCATTTAATAATGTATCTTCCCAGCAAGCTCTTTAAGGGTGAAAGGGATTTACTTTCATGCTGCTGTCTTCTTTGATGTAAAAATAGCAACTTTCCAGTAAAGTGACTTTTTAAAAAATTTCACTTGAAATAATCTCCTAGAAATGTCAATGTTAACTTTAATTCATAAGAAGAGATTTTGAACCAAAATAAGGATAAAGGCTACTTAGAATTTAGTATTTGGGGTAAATTAGAGAGAGGGCACTCTAGTTATACATGGTTGCAGCACAGTGTACCTGGAGGTTAAATGACTCGAAGTGTGGTATATTAATATGAGTCAATGCTTCCATGGTTTCAGTTTAAATTAAGCATCCGTTTCAGTGGCAGAGATATTAGGAGATTTGAATTGGATTCCTGATTCTGCCATCAACTTAGGCAAGCTATATCCAATATTTGGGTCTCGGTGTTCTCACCGAGAGGATTGGATCTTCCATTCTGCAGTTTGGGAAGGGTAATATTCTAGTAGGCTAGAGACCCTGTTCTGAATACCAAAGCTTTTACTAACTTGCTATGATCTTGAGCTAGACAGTCAGCTTCGTTGGGCTTCAGTTTATTCATCTGTAAAATGAGTGGGCTGGTCTACAGTATTCTCAAGATCCTTTCTAACTCACATTTTAAGATGATGAGCCTCAAACTTCAGTGTGCGTGAGAATTCTCCAGGGATTTTGTTAAAATGCAGTCTGATTCAGCAGGTCTGGGGCAGGGCTTGAAAAACTACATTTCTGGCCAGTTCATATAGGTAAGACTGATTCTGGTCTGGAGACTGCACTTTGAATAACAAACCATTTGGATTAGAAATATCAGGACACTTTGTTAAAGATTTGGAAATTGGCAAGAGATTACCCTCCCTATGTGTTCCTTGGGTGGAGTGCTGATCTCGGATTACCTGGTGCTGCTATAGGGGTGGGTGCCTTTGCTTGTCTTTTACTCAGTTCTCTATAAGACTAGAAGTTACGATGTGGAATATAAATAATAATAGGGTGAATTTTGTTTATTAGAGGTACAATTGATTTCAGCCCTGTAGGAAAAGATGTCACCCAAACACTACTTTTTCTTTTCCTATAGGATATCAATCGCTTTTGCACAATTCGAAAATTCGTTTCAGAATTCCTGATTGCCCACGTGTTCTTCAAAATCTCCTTTAAACGGGTTTTACCTTTTTAGGAAATTATACGTTAACACCACGGGTTCTTTGCAATTCATTATTGATTCATTGACTTATTTACAGCAAGAAACATTTACAGCAAGAGGGCGGGGGTTTAGGGTGGGTAACAAACGCCTCAAGGAAAGTGGGCGGTCAGGCATCAGGCTTTCCTGACTCCCAGCCCACGTATCAGGTGAGGAAAGCACACTTTACCTCTAGTCTTGGCCAAGTAATTCCCCTCCCAAGGCTAGATCACGGAATATGGTGGAAGAAGATGCTTTTAGGAATCAAGAGGTTGAGAGAGCCGCCCAAGCCCAGCAGGGGGCTGTAGCTACTCTGGCATTCGAACTCTGACCTCGTGGCTCCCCTAGCGCTCTTTACACCACCTGCCGCCTAGTTCACTTTGGGGCCACTAAATTAATGGCTCTCACATGTCTGCAGCAATTGTAAGAATTAAACTCCTTCATCCCTCCAGGTGTCTAGGGTCGCGGTGACGCCAGATGCAGGACAGAGGACCAGGCCAAGGGGCGGGGCTTGGGGCGGGGCTTGGGGCGGGGGGACGGCCCCAGGACCCGGGGGCGGAGCCCGGAGCCGCCGCGCAGACGCTCTCACCCTACGGGCTGCCGGGAGACGGTCCCGGCATTACTGTGCGCTCCTGGGCTCCGCCTCCGTTTGTCTGTGTCCGTGACGGTCGCTATCAATAAAGTTGTTGTTCTGCCAACATGGCGGCGCCCATGGTGCATAGTCGGGCTGTGTTCGCCTAAGATCGGAACTGAGGCGTAAGGAGCCGCAGGCTAGAGCCTGTGAGCAGGTAAACCTCTGACGGGCTCAGCGGGATGAGAGACGAGGCCCAATCTTCTCTCTCCCGAATCGGGAGGTTCCGACTCGCTGGGAGGAGGCTGGAAAAGTGCGGACTGAGTTAGGTGGTCTCAGAGTCCTGCATTTTCCGTACTGGGAATTCTCCTAGATGCAGGTCTTTCAGGTCTTTGAGCCATAGACCGCATTGGTAGCTCTGGACTCTTTCCCAGAAAAACGCACGTGTACACATAGGTTTGTTCTCAAGTTCCTCTCCTACCGTTCCCCTACCCCAATTGGTCCCTGATCTTTGCTTCTTGGGCTGGGGGTTTGTAGTCAGTTAAAGGCCATCCAGCCCATCTCTGGCCCACAGATCATTGCCATAGCATGTTAGTGCTCGATGGTTCTTAGAGACCATTTGGGTTTACCCCCTCGTCTTAAGGAGAAGCTGAGGTTCCAGACAGAAGCTGAGGTCCTACAGGGAATTAGTAGTTGCAGAAGCCAAGGTCTGTATTTTTGGGAGTCACAAAGCTTTTTATTTAAGATTAATTTTCCCAGGTACATTCTCGCACACTTTGTTTTGGGCGTACCCAAATGCCTTCAGGGAAAGAAATCAACAAAAGAAGAGGAAAGCTTGTGAACCGGCAGGGAACACTGGGTTGTGCTGAATGGACAGACTGCTCAGGAGAGGGTTCTTCTGGGCGGCTCACCAATGCACTTTCTGCCTTCTTTTTCAGGGCCATCCCACCTTCTGAAAAATGGCTTCTGCTTGGCAGAGACTGGGTTTCTATGCCTCTCTTCTGAAAAGGCAGCTAACTGGTGGGACAGATGTCATCAATTGGGGAAGGAGGGCGATTTTAGGATGTACAAGAGGTATTTACAGTGCCACAGGAAAGTGGACAAAAGAGTATACGTTGCAGACAAGAAAAGATGTCGAGAAATGGTGGCATCAACGAATAAAAGAACAGTCCTCCAAAATTTCAGAAGCTGATGTGAGTATTTTGAGAGATTCTGAAAGGGTAGAGAAGAGGGATTAAGGGCTGGGACTCGGGTCAGACTGCCCACTTCAAATAAGTTATTAAGTATGTGACCTTGATCCAAATGCTTGAATGTCTCTGTGCTTCAGTTTTTTTATCCGAAATAGACAGTGATAATAATAATGCCTGCTGCTACCTAGGATACTTGTGAGGAGTAAAATGAGGTCAAACAAGGATAGTACTTAGAAGAGTTTCCATGTGGTACATGAGCACATACTGGGCATGCAGACAGCACCACGCCGGGTATTCTTGGGCAATATTTACTGGGGAAGCTCGTCAAGACAGAAGCCATAGCAAGTGTGAGGTCATTCGTGGTCCACTGCATAGTGGGGCCGCACAGAGGGATCTGGCAGGATCAGATACGAGACTCCAGAAGAGAATCCTGGGCCCCTCAGTTGCAGAACTTTTAAGCTGCATGTTCTGAGAAGTACCTGCCTCTCCCCTGACATGGCCTTGACCTACAACCCTGTTCTGCCACCTGTGCATCATGGTTTAGGAGGTACCAGCCCTTTCCTGGTGTGGTCTGGGGCTTGGGTCCTACCTTGCAGTAGCAGCATTGTGAGTTAGTGTACCCTTGGCTTCCAGTCGGTATGTACCAGCTCAGTGCTCTACCTGAACTGTCTGAAGTACTTGGCTGTAGCCAGTCGCTATGGAGTGCTCTGCTGGAGGCTGGCTCCTCTGGGAGGCTAGCCTGCTGGGGATCAGGCTTAGGTGCATTAACCATCACTGCTGGTAAGAAAATTTGGTATTGGAAAAGATGGAGTGTATAATAAGTGAAGTGATAAAAAGGCAGGCTTGACTGTAATACATAATTATACAATGAAAGCTTGACTTTTACTCATTAGGAAGTGAAAAGCCTTCAAGGCGACATGATCAGACTAATCTAACTAAATGCATTTTGGAAACAAACCTTCGGGAACAGTTTAATTCTGAATAAGGAGCATAAAATTAGCTTTTTTCTCTTCTTTTGCTTTTGGTTTAGATTATAATTTAGTGACTTCCAAACATTTTGAAGTTGTAGCTTATTGATTTTGTGACATCTCATTCTTCTTAAGCCTATGATTTTTTAAAAAATTAAATGGATCAAAATAAATAGTTTTAATAATTGGGTAAATAGCTTTAGGGTTATTGTCAGTGAGCCCCTTGTGGCACTTTGTCAGATCTGAACCAGGGAATGTTGCAGTGGAGAGAGCACCTATCAAGGGGTCTGGAGTCTGGGCAGTAAAATACTGGCTCAGCCCCCCAAATCAGTGTGAACTTGGCAACATCATTAACCTTGACCCTCACATTGCTCGCGTTGTTTATCTCTCAGAATTGTTTCGAAAGTCAAATGAGAAAATGTGACCAAACACATTTTATGAACTGAAGTGTTATATAAATGAAAAATATAAGAGGATAAAAATGTGGGTGTGTCTTTGTGTCAGGAACTGGGAATATGACTGGATGCTGGTGGATTTTGAAGCATTTATAATCGACCTCCCTCTGGAATTAGATACATTTGAAATCCACCCAAATGAGTTTCTAAGAAGTGGAATATTTTGCCATCATCATCATAATTATCATCATTAAAAGAATTTCTATTTAATGAGCATTTTGCTATGTGTCAGGCACCATCTGTTCATTTATTATCTCCTTTAAGCCTGAAACAACCCTGAGGGTAGGAATTACTATCCTCATTTGGGGGATAAGAAAATGGAGGCTCAGAAGGGGTTTTGACAATTTGTCAAGATGCACAACTAACCTATGGCAGAGCCAGGATTCACACCCAGACACTTTTGATCCCCTGTTTGTTTCCTGAGCTCACTCCTCCCCCCACCACCGCATAACCTTCCTTTGCCTCATCTTTGATTTACAGATTGTAAACTTAGTCCAGAAAGGCAAAGGAATTTGCCTACGGTTTCACAGCCAGTGGCAAAGCTAGGACCAGAACTAGGGGTCCAGGCTCTTACGGAGTGCACCTGCTCTCTGCCATCCTCTGGGCAAAAGTAAAAGGACCCAGCTATAAAGACCATCCTTTTCCTGTTACCTACAGTTAGAATTTCTTTTAAAGGCTTAAATTCCTTCACTCTTATATAATTATAAAAATTTCCCTTTCAATCAGGTTCCTGCTTGGTTATAACATAAACTCCCATAATTCCTCCTTTTCTTTCCACCCACAGAGGATAGAACACATTTCATTGTCACAGAGGAAAATGACTTAATCCACACAAAGCAAAAGGCAGGGGCAGGCAGCAGTAAACAAAAATATTCATGAATATTAAAGACTTGCTAGCAGTACTTTTCTATATATCTTTCATAAACTCAGTTTTGGAGTTTGGCTTAGCTATAATAAATCACTCGATTTTACATAAATTTAATCTTTGTTGGACAGACCTACGAAAAAGAGATGCTAATGAATTAGTTATGGGTGGAAAATGTTAGGGGCTGTTAAATAAACATACTATCAAAACTACATTACTAAGAAAAACAAGATGATTATAATAAAAGAAAAATAGTTTTTAAGTAAAAATTTTAAAATGAAAAACTAGAAATACTTTATATCGAGGATTTTCTTGTTATTTTTTTGGGGGGGAGGGGTCCTAAAGATCTGTGACAGCTGTTTTCCTATGTCCCTAAAAATGAATAGAGTGGATAGTTTACTTATTTTTGATTCTGCTCCAAATAACAGAATGAGGTCTTGCACTTCCTTTGAGAGACTTGTTTACAAGCTCTGTCACTTGTCTTGTTAAAGACAGTAAGTCCTGAGTCCCCACCGACTTTTGGACCTCAGATCCTCTCTCACACTCCTGAGAGTTATGGCTTTCTTGAGAGTTATGGATCCGCAGTTTCCAATGAAAGCGCGTGATCAGTGTGCCGCCTCCATCCATTTATATAAATCAATAGCAGTTGTCACTTCGGCATTTCAAGATGATTTTCTAGTTTGTGTAGATTAGCTCCAGACTCCTCATTTATTCCCTTTTCCCTTTTCTTCCTTGGGGCAGCTTTTCTCCTGCTCACTGGTAATTTGTAGAGGATGGCAGGACAGAGAAAAGTTCCACTCTAGTCTGTTTTGCCACGTGTTTGTGGCTGTGTTAAAAGTTTGTTTAACTTCTTTGCCGAAGTAAGTTTAAAGCAAGGGGTCAAATGATTTGGAAAGAATCTGATTTCTGGTTTCTTTTGCTCCCCCGGTTACAGTTGGCTGTGTCAATTATCAGTCATGCAAATACTTAGCAAAAAACATAACACCCCCCCCCCCAACACATACACAGAAGAACTGTTATGAATATTCTGTTTTACATCAGTTTTCATTACTTACAGGGAAGCAAAGCCTTAAAGAATTCTAATGGATCTCTAGGAAGGGAGTAAGGACGAAAAGAGAAAAACCAAAGGCAGAAGTAAAATAGTGATGATGTCACACGGTTCTGGCCCAGAGTGACTGAACAGAAGCAGTTACCTCTTGTTACCTCTTGCTCCTCCTTTCTTTAGGGAAGTCTCTTCTCCCTGATGAGAAGAGTTAAGGCTGGGCAAGTGGAAACATTACTATCACCTGAACAGGACTTGTGATGTTTTCTGGGAAAAATGCGCTTAGTAATAAGTGCCAGGTAGCAGGCTTTGGGAGCACAAAGGCCGACATTCATCCAACAGTTATTAAACACCTGGGGACGGCCAGGGGGTGGGGCTTGGAGAAGGGAATGATTGAAACCTAGTCCTTGCCCTTGAACAAAATTTCTTATTTCCCCCATAAGAAATCAGTTGAATTTCCTTTGGAGCCTTATCCCCTCATGTGCACGAGCTTGTGATGACATCCACCATTTTACTGGTAGAAGAACCCTTAGTCAGCATTCACATAAGGACTTCCTGCCCTGTGTTCATTCTGTTGGGGTGCAGGTACCTTTTTCCTGTGTTCCTCGTGTTGAAGCTGCTCCCTGGAAGCTGGAGGGTTATGTAACCCAGCCTGAGGTGGCTTTAGGCCACTCCGGAAACAGCAACCTTCTCCCTTGGTTGGCTGAGATTTCTCTCCTTACCTTCCCATTTCAACTATTCTCCTGAAAGATAAGCTCAAAATATAGCAGAGAAACCCAGGACCCAAACTGGTGACTTAGAGCCCTGGTCTTGCTGCTAAACCCACGTCTGAATGCGGCTACGGGGGTTTCGGAAGGGGCCCTGTGTGTAGATGTGTCACATCTGTGTGATTCATTACTGCTTCTTTGAATTAACATGGATCTGTGCTAGAGCTTCATTTGGACAAACATACAGTTCTTTGAGACCTAGATAGAAGCTTTTAAAAGAGAAAAAAAAAAGCTTAAAAATCTATGTGAGTAATTACCACTTTGAGGTTGTTCAGCACGATTCTTTAGCTCAAACCAGGGCTTTGAATTTTGGCTTTTGACATTTTTGTCAGTTTACATTTATGGGAACAGTTTTTTAAAAAGGAAACTTAAAAAAAAAAATTACCTTGAGTAATGTGCTAGATATTTTGTGCACACAGGGTTCTCAGTAAATGCTTAATGAATACTCACTGTCGTTCCTGGTCCTTCTTCCCTAGACATCAAAGCCCAAGTTTTACGTGCTCTCCATGTTCCCTTATCCTTCTGGCAAGCTGCACATGGGCCACGTGCGTGTGTACACCATCAGCGACACCATTGCACGCTTCCAGAGGATGAGAGGCAAGCAGGTAAGGGGAGGGGCCTTTGGGAACAGCCCTTTGTCATATGTGTTCAAGACAAATGGAGAAAGCTGATTTTAGTCAAGATGAGGACGGCTTCGAAGACAAACGTGAAAAGCTCAGCATTTCCTTTTATGAATTGGAACTGGAAGATGTTTAAGCATCTCGATTACTTAGGGGGGCAGCCATGTGTTGGATGCTCTGCTAGGGATGGAGATGGGGTGCGGCGTGGGGGAAGGTGACTACAAAAAAAGTGTGGGTAACACATGGTATCTCCCCAGGAGGAGTTCACAGTCTGGTGGGGGTGAAATGCATAAATCGATGCTCACTGGACAGGGGATGAATCCAATAGTATAAATATGGATTAAATGCTGTGAGTAGAAGGTTGGGGCTACCAGAGATTTTTCTCTTTGTATTTGATATTTTCTATATTCTCTAATGTATTGATTTCATAATGCAAAAAGTAAAATTTTTATAAGAAAAAATATTTGGGGAGTCATAACTCTGGGGGAGTCAGGAAAGGCTTCACTGAAGAGGGACCATCTGA
>JAQQSQ010001204.1:0-12942 GCA_028627145.1 Eidolon dupreanum
ATGTATCTACTTCTTTGAATGTCCCATTGTTTAATTTAAAAATGGACATTTAAGTAATGTATTGGGTAGTCTCTGGATACTGACTCCCTTCCCCCTCTACAGGGCTATTTTGTTGTTGTTCTTTATTCGCTTGCTTGTTTAGTGACTTTGCTAGACTATTTTAGTGTATTTTCTCCACATTGTGGAGGTTTTGGTGTCACTCATCAGAGGGCTCAGACTTGGGTATGTGTATAGTTACCCTGGGATGACTAGTTTTAGCAGCATTCTCCAACTGTTTCTCTCCCCGATCTCTCTGTTAACCTGTCTGCTTCATTTGGTATTGCATCCTACATGTGAGGCTTCACTAATTATTAGCCTAATGTTTTACTGTTTTTGACAATGCCCTGGAGCATAAATTTCTCAGCAGTCTGATCCAAATAAATTTGAGCAAAGGCAGTTTTTGAGTTCAGTCTTTGAGTTTTCTGACCCTAGCATATTTCTTCTTAGCTGTCTCTTTCTCTGGTTCTGTCTGATAAACTAGATAGAATGTGCTTTAGCTTGTTACTCTTAATTACAAAGACCTATTGTTTTTGAGAGTGCTTTTAGCTTCACTTTTCTCACGCTCTGTTTCTAATAAAATAAGTTTATTTTAAGAGATTTTCAGAGTGCTCTTTCTTATGGACTTCCTCTCCCTCTAAAATAATGTCTGAGTGCCTTCTTGATAATACTTTGAATGATGTCTAGGGCAATTGCCTCTGGTCATCTCACTCCTGGGTGAAACCTCCATTCTATAAGCAATCTGAGGTAAAAGTTATCAAGGTCTCATTAAACTCACCTTGCCTCTCGTGGGGTAGAGCCTTGATCCTATGGGTAGGAGCTGAGTGGTAGAAGGAAGCTCTGATCTCTCAACTGTACTCTTCAACTTGGAGTTGGAAGGTATAGGACATTCTGGCGTCCCACCCTTTCTGGTGATATATGATACATAGAAGGAATAGAAAGGTCAGTCCCTTTGCCACACCCACCCAGAGCCAGGGTTCAGCTTCGGCCAAGCTGAGTGACAGAGGGAGAGGGTCATGGCTTAAATTCTGAAGGATCTTGTTTTCTTTACCGAGTTATAGATTTTCTTGAATGAATGTTTTCATCATTTGCTATATGTCCTTAGGACAGTTTTGAGAGAAATCAATTGATTTTTTAAAAAAATAATTTGTACTAGCTTTGCTGGGGAGTGGCTCTGTGGAACTCCTTACACTGACATTCCAGAAGTTGAATTCCTAGTCTTAGATTTTAAAATTTATAAATGAAGAAAGAATACTTACCTCATAGAGTGGTGTTTAAGATTAAATATGAAAATATATGTAAAGATTTTATAAACAAAAAAGTTGTGCTAATATATTATTATTTGTAAAAGGGCATCTGGACAACATTTATAAAAGGCTAATATTGGCTTTTTTCATAAATATGAATATTTGAGTCAAGCTTTAGAAAGAATGATGGAGGAAAGACCTCCTAGGATGGGAATTTAAAAGTAAAATTATATACCCTCTTCTATTTCTAATCAGAATAAAATAAAATTGAGCAAGTACTTCTTGGCCATATTGTGAAGATTTAAATAAGAATATTGGAACAAATGTTGCCATGCAAAAAATTAATTTTTTTTAAGATTTTGGTAAGAGGCTGCTTTATAGAGAAAATAATACTATTTGGCAAATTGAAATTGCACAAAATGTATTGCCGGATTTCATTTCATAGTCTCATTAATTGAATTGGAGATAAAGAAGTTATATTTATCATATAGAAATGCATATTAGAATATTTACATATGAAATTACAGTATGTCTAGATTTCTTCATAAATGCTTCAGCAAAACCAAAGACCTATGGGAGAAAGAAAAATCAGTTCAGCAAATGTTTAGTAGTTGTTTAAAAGAAGTGGTGGGTGTGTGGAAGTCCATTATAAAATTCTATTTCTGTATATGTTGAGATTTTTCATAATAAAAAAATTAAAAATAAGCACATAGAGTAATGCCTGAAAATTGAGTAACAAAAGATAGATCTTTTAATTCCAGTGGAAGTGACAACAGATGGCAGACCCTTCTTCCCATTACTGAGTTTTGTTTTCTTAAACAATGTGAGGGATTTGATATGATTGCCTACATGGTTCCATTATTCTTTGTTATTAACATATAGGGCTCACCAATATATGGATGCAAATAATGTATAAAGTGTTTTCATTTTCAAAACCCATAGATTTTTAAAAACTAGAGTCTAATGATATTTTTAGGGGCACAGTACAAACTACTTACATTATTTTTTATTTGGCCTAAATTGCATGTTAAAGGAATTAGCTTACAATAGTTTACAAACCTAAAATTAGCATAATTTTTCATCTAAACTGAGACATTTTTGAGAGTAAGCTACTATTAATAATTATATACCAGGTGAAGGTTGAGCAAAATGAGTCACTGGATCATATGGACACTGTAAGCTTACCTGAAAGGACAGTGTGTAGAGTATGAAAACTTTCTCCAAAAATCTAATATAAGTATTAAAGAGAAACAAAATCATCTGATTCCAATCTTTTTCTTTTCCCACCCTTCTTCCCCTAACCACATTTGTCTATCTCTGTCTCTAAAAAATTTCTAAATTCAGTCCCAAGAATTTGAAATGAATTACTTGTTTAAAGTCATATAACTTACAAGAGATACAGTATCATAATCTCCATATCTTGATGACCAGTAAAGTGCTCCTTCATTCAGCAAATAAAAATAAATTTGAAAACATCAATATCCATTTATGAGTCCAGTTCTACAAAAACAGCAGTTACATATTTTATTTAAGTGATAGCGAGAAAGATATGCCAATTTTGTCTGCTGATAATTAAAGCACATAAATTTTAACTACATAAAATATACTTTAAAGTTTTTATAATAAAAAAAATTGGCATGATATAAGAACACGAAAGGAGAATAAAGGAAATTTCAAGCTCAGCATCAGAAATTATTTCTGTCAGTGGACAAATTAGGGAAGTTAGGGCAACATAAACCTTCAGGAGAGAGCAGTTTATTTTTGTGTAACCTCATAGATATTTACTGCATTTCCTATAATTTTGTAATAAACTGTTTAGAACTTTATTATCTGGTGGGCATGGTCTAATATAAGCAAAAAGCTTTTTTAATAATTATCAATACACAGTATACTTAGATTTCTAACATTAATTCAAATATTTCTAATACAGAACTTTGTTTTAGGAATGGATTCCATTTGATACATTTCTGAGAAATTGTTCTGACAAAGCATTAGTGTACAGGCCTGATAACTCCTTCTTCATACAAAAAGAATTTGCCTGAAGGATTTCTTTCATAAACTGTCTATGGTATCTTCATTGGTATCTTCATTGGTACTGACAGGCTTCTCTTTGTGACGACAGAGCAGCCATCCACACTGTAATTTGACAATCAACTGAATGGTATGGCTCTCAAATAACTAAGAATAGAGAAGAGCTTTGTCTACAAAATCTGGTTCATCTCCACAATTTTAAGTATTAGATTTGAGTCTAAATTACATCTCCTGTGAAAGCATCACATGCATTTGATGTCTGAATTCAATACCCAAAGTACCTGATACTATGACTATAACAGAATCTGAATCATATGCCCATTACTTAGAAAGTGAGATAAACACACATACACACACAGACTTCTCCATGAAAAAGATAATATTTTTAAAATTTATTTATTTTAATTAGTATCAATTTATTTATTTTAATTAACCATCTGTACATTGGTTAGACATCTATATAGTTCATAAAACACCCCAATTTGCTCCCTCCCTCCCCTGGCCCGCCACCTAGCCATCATATTGATGCTAACTTCATTCCCTATGCCATGCTCCCCATCCCTGTGACCAACTATAAATTACTGATTTATACTTCTTTAACCCTTCTCCCCATTCTCCCATTCTCTCAACTCCTCTCCCCTCTGTCCATCACCAAATTGTCCACTATATTTGTGAGTCTGTTTTTGGTCAGTTTGTTCTCCTTGTTTCTTAGATTCCACATATAAGTGAAAACATATGGTATTTATCTTTCTCTGTCTGACTTATTTCACTCAACATAATAAACTCTAGGTCCATCCATGCCATTGCAAATAGTAGGTAATATTCCATTGTATCTATGAACCATAACTCCTTTATCCAATCATCTGTTGATGAGCATTTAGGTTGCTTCCATATCTTGGCTACTGTAAATTGTGCTGCCATGAATATTGAGGTGTGTAGATCTTTATAAATTATTGTTTTGGTTTTCTTTGGTTTTTAGAAGTGCAATTGCTGGGCCAAAAGGCATATCCATGTTTAATCTTTTGAGAAACCCCCATACTGTTTTCCATAGTGGCTATATCAATTTGTGATCCCACCAACAGTGTATAAGGGTTCCCTTTTCTCTGCATTCTCACCAACATTTGTTGTTTTTTGACTTATTGCTGATAGCCATTCTGACAGGTGCGAGGTGATATCCCACTGTGGTTTTAATTTGCATTTTTCTGATGGTTAGCAACTTTGAGCATCCTCTCATATGCCTATTGGCCATCTGTATTTCCTCTTTGGAGAAGTCACTGTTCAGGTCAAGAAGGTAATACTTTAACTTGATGACATGATCTGAAATGAAGCTAAATTATGCAAAGTAAAACTTTTTTCCAGAGCTCATACACTATTGAATATAATTGATTAAATTATATCTTCATGACTAGATATAGATAAATATACTATTGCATAGCTCAAAAAGGATAAATCATAAAATGATAACATCTATGATCTGTTTAACTCTAACCCATTAAAACACAAAAAATTGGCTTTCATTCATCAAGTGACTGATTTTAATGAAAGACATCTTTTAAATAGCTTTATACGAACCTGTAAAATTAGCAGACTATATTTACTCACTGGCAGGAGAGGTTTGTAGTCTAGTATTCCTTCAGAAGAATGAGATAGAGAAAATGTTGATCAAAAAGAATATTGAGAACCCGGTTTTTCTACCAAATCACTAAATGACAACAAGCAAGAATCTTACAACTCACCTACAAAAGAGTTAATCAATATATATTTTGAATCATTTGTTTGTCTATTCTAAAATATTTCAGAGTGTCTACTCTGTCTCAAGCACTTTAAAAGTCACTGTCAGACACTGTGTGCCTAAAAAGGCACAGGTATATCCTGGCTATTTAAGGGATAAAAGAATAAGTTAAGCTTCTCCATCTTCCCTCCTTTAGTCCCCATTTCTCAAAATATCACTTGCCTTCATCATTTCTTCCCTTTGGTTGCCATGCTGTGTAGTTTGGGTATCCTCTAAATCTATGTTGTCTCCCTTCTTTAAACATGCTTATTTATTTTAGAGCCGGAATCAACCTTTGAATCTTAGACTGGGTTTTCAGAGTATTTTTACAGTTTTGCTTTTTAAATTGCTGGCAAGGAAGTCAAAAGACAGTAAGCCTCACTGCTTGAAGTTCAGTGATCCCTAAATGAAAAATAAGATCCTGTGTACTCTTTCTCTGTATAGCCCTGGATACTTATGAAGGAAAGATAAAAGTAAAAGGTATGTGATAAGTTCTTTAAGAGCTTCTGATCTAAAGGGGAATCAAATTACAATGAATTTTTAAAACTCCTAATGAGATTAAATTCCTGTCTGCTGAAGAGATCTTTTATTTTCTATTTTCAAAAGAAAAGGAAGGGGGGAGAAAAGGAAAAAAAATACTTTTTTTCTTGTGATGAGAACTCTTATGATTTACTCTTCCAACTTTCCTGTGTATCATACAGCAATGTTAGTTTTAGCCGTTATGCTGTACATTACATCCCTTGTATTTATCTAAGTATAACCAAAAGTTTGTAACTTTGACCACTTTCTTCCAATTCCCTCCACCCCTGCCTCTCTGTTAACCACAAATTTGATCTCTTTTTCTACGAGTTTGATTTTTTTTTCTAAGATTCTACATATAAATGATGTCATATTTGGCATTTTCTGTCTGGCTTATTTCACTTAGCGGAATGTATTCAAGGTCCATTCATGTTCAATGGCAAGATTTCATCTTTTTTATGGCTCAGTAATATTCATTGTGTATGTATGCGCACGCGCGTACATACACACACACATACACACATATACACACACACATACACACACACAACCTCTTTATCCATTCATCCATCAACGAACACTGAGGTTGTTTTCATCTTAGTTATTGTAAATAATGCTACTTGAACATGGTGAAAATATCTTTTTGAGTTAGTGTTTTTGTTTCCTTTGGATATATTGCTAGAAGTAGTGGAATTGTTGAATCATATGGTAGTTCTAGTTTTAATTTTTTTAACTTCATTTTTAGTTTAAAATCTATTTTTGTCTGGTATAAGTATAGCTACCCATGCTTTTTTTTTCTTTTGATTACCATTTGCTTGAAATTTTTTTTTTACTATCCCTTTGTTTTCAGTCCATGTGTGCCTTCAAGTCTCCTATAGGCAGCATATTGTTGGATTTTGTTTTTTATTTATTCAGCCATTCTGATTTTAATTGGAGAATTTACTCTATGTTTTGAGGAATTATTTATAGGCAAGAGTTACTGTTGCCATTTTGTTAACTGTTTTCCAGTTGTTTTGTAAATCTATGTTCTTTATTTCTTATCCTGCTTTTTTTTGGGGGGGGGTGGTTAATGTCTTTTGATATCAGCGTGCTTTGACTTCTTTATCTTGTTCTTTTGTACTATTAGCATAGGATTTCCCCCTTGTGATTGTCATGAGACTTATATAAGATATCTTAAACTTATAACACTGTATTTTAAACTGATAACTTCAATAGAATTTGTAAACTTGACACTTTAAATTCTCCACTCTTACATTTTTGGTTTTTCTGTTATAATTTACATGTTTTTCATATTGTATAACTATTAGCAGATTATTGTATTTAATGTTATTTTTACTACTTTTTTAATCTTTTAAACTAGAGTTGTAAGTGAATTTCACACCACTGTTAACATATTACAGAATCTAATTATGATTACATATTCACCATTGTCAGTGAGATTACTCTATGTTTTTTATAATGTTAATTAGCATTCTTTTACTTCCACTCAAAGAACTTTCTTTAGCATTTCTTGTAAATCAGGTCTGGTGGTAATGAATTTCATCAGCTTTTATTTGCCCAGGAAAGTCTGTATCCTTCCTTTGTTTCTGAAGGACAGCTTTACCAGGCATAGAAATTTCGACTGACAGATTTTTTCCCAATATTTTGAATATGCCACTCCATTCTCTCCTTGCCTAAAAAGTCTGTTGAGAAATCACTGATAGTTCTATGGAATTTCTCTGTATATGTAACCTCTATTCTCGGTTTGCTCTTTACATTTTTTCTTTGTCTTTGACTTTTAACAATTTAATTATATGTGTCTTGGTATAAGCCTATTCATGAAATTCAATCTATTTGGTGTCCTTTTGGCCTCATAGATATGAATGTTGATCTTTCTTTTTTGGTTTGTGACATTTTCATCCATATTGCTTTAAATATGCTTTCTGTCTCTTTCTCATCTCCTTCTGGAATTCCCATAATGCAAATATTATTTCTTTTCATTGTGTCTCAAAGTTCCTGTAGGCATTCTTTATTCTTTTTAATTTCTTTTTCTCTTTTCTCCTCTGAGTAATTTTCAATATTATGTTTTTCAGGTTGATTATTTTTTATTCTGTATGATTAAGTCTAATTTAAGATTCTCTATTGAATTCTTCAGTTGCATTTTTCAACTCTAGGATTTCTGTGTTTTTGTTTATTTGTTTGATGGTTGCTGTTTGCTTTTCAAACATCTTATTTTGTTTATCTCATTTTCCTAATTTTGTTTAGACATCTGTGTTTTCTTGTCTACTATTCTGAACTCTTCGTCTGATGGTTCATAGATCTCCATTTTTTAGTGTAAGTTATTACAACTTTATTAGTTTCTTTTGGTGATATCGTATTTACCTGATTTTTGAGGATCCCTGATTCCTTACATTGGTATTTACACATTTTAGTAATTATTCTTCTTTTACAGATTTTATAGGTTTGCTTTGACAGGGATAGTTCTTCATTAACTCATTTTGGGTTTTGGAGTATATCTGCTGTTAGGTCCTTGGATAGGTGAGGTCTGCTATGGGTCTGCTATTATGGTTTGTTTTTGTGTGAGGCACCTGAGCTCTGAGGACTGGGATGAGAGGTGTGCCATTGGCTGAAAACAGTTGATAGGGCTACTGGCTTGAATTCCTATCCAAGTTAAGCTGTAGGATGGACTCTGCAGTTGCCTGGATTCTTTGCTGAGGCTTGTTAAATGTTCAGAACTGGGTATTACCTTCAGTATTAAACAGGGCTATGCATTAGCTTTTCTGCTCTATTAAGGCAGCAAAATTGGAACCAACATGTACACCACTGTTGTTGGGATCTGAATCAGGCCAGAGTGTGTGAAGAATTCCCTGGTCAAGTGTGGCCACTGATTTTGTTCTGCAGATGGGAGAGCCACAGGCTTTGCTATCTATTTAGATGCCACTGTACTTAGGGCTGTTGAATGGGAGATGCAGCTTTTGTGTGCTCTGTGTAGGTTTCCTGGTCAGACTGGTTAAAGGCTATGTTCAGTGATGAGTGGGGCTCCAAATTCAATTCTATGTCAGTGGCAGCAGGAGAAGCCAGTAAAGTTCTTCTTTTGTCTTAACACAAGCTGACCCATACCCCAAGTTTCTTGACCAAACAAGGCTACTGGCTTTGTCTGTCTGCCTCTTGGATCACATACCATTGGGCTACATTGTTTCAAGGAGTTGTCTCCAGCCATTCTGAACAGATGGGGCAGAAAGATGCTCTCCACATTTGGGCACTGTAGGTGTGAGCTAGGTCTGCCAAGATCCCTATGCTGGTTGTCGCAAGCCCCTCCTCCCTTCTCCATCCCATTCCAGTGGTTGAGCCATAGAGAGTCCCCTGCAATTCCCATAGTGTGCTGTGAAATCAGAGTAGGGACTCCCTCAAAGTGACCCACAGTGCTAGGGGTTGGGATTTATTGTCCCACCTTGGTTCTCTTTTCTCACAGGAAAAACCAGAGGCTCAGGGGAGACCTCTTTGTATGGTGCTGCACTAGTCTGGGGGAGGGGCAGTGCAGTCAACATGCAGCCACTTCCTCTCCTCTTCTAACGTGCTCTCTCTTGGTCTGTCATGCATAGGGGTGCTTCAGTCTCATCCCTGTATTCTAGAATTCTCTCAGTGGTGTCTTGTTATTGAACAATTATTAGTTGTTGTTCTTGTTGCCCAAATGTGGAGGTCAGAAACAAACTTTTTTTGTTGCTATCTTGGTGACCTCACTCCTCTATTTTCTATTATTAATTGATATTTCATATTTACTAAGCCAAAAAGTTCACCTATGCAGAATAATATACAGAAGCAGCACACGGCAATTAAACGTATCTGCCCTTTAGGAAATTCAGTTAGCAAATTAAAAGTAATATAAACTAAAGGTTATTGCATAAACACTGTACACATTAAAACAATTCTCTCTCCCTATTGCTTTATGTATGGAACAATCAAATATATTTCAAAATAAACCCTTAACACTGGAAAATTAGGAAATGTATTCTGGTCATGCATTTAAAAAATATAGATGATGTGTCAATGTGACTATTTCTTCTCAAAAATATTATTTGTTTAATTAAAAAACAGAAAACATATTTTAAGGTAATATAATTTGAAAGCTTACAAAGGCACATATTTTAAAAAGTAGAAAAATATTTGTGACTCTTTAGAATAGTTAATGAACTTAGAAGAATTCAGGCTGTGGTTATGAAACCACAGGAAAGCATGGTAGCCAAAAAACCCCACAAAAAAAAACAAAAAACAGCTGTCTACTGTGTACCAAGAAAAACTGTTCATTCAACATAAGTATAGGAAATTTTTTTGAAGTACTAATGTCTTGTCTTTACCATAGAATAATTGATTCAAAATTTCTGTGGGTTGACCCTGTACATTTGTATTTTAAAATCAGCAAAGTGATTCTGATGTCAGCAAACCACTATTCTTATATATGCCAGACTCCATTTGAATTGGAGAATAAAGCATGAATTTAAGTTTCCCTGTCATTATCATGCATAACGAGCGGTAGCTGAAGAAGGGGCACAAAGAAAGGTTAATTCTAATTTGAGAAATAAGTAAATTTTTAATGCAATCAAAGAAAACTATTAGCAGACAAAAATAGTTGTGCATGTTCCTATGTTACTTACATAGGTATATACATCTTTGAAAATATTTTATGTTGTCATTAATACATCTAAGTTCATACATTCACACACATTCATATACACTCACATGCTTTTTAAAAACTGATTTTTAATTATTGACATACAATATTACATTAGCTTCAGGTGTACAACATAGTGATGAGACATCTATATACTTTATGAAGTGATCACCATGATAAGTCTAGTATCCATTTGGCACCATACATTGTTATTATAATATTATTGACCATATTCCTTATACTGTATATTACTGCCAGTTATAAACTTAATCACGTGTTTTTATAGGCAAATGTCTGGAAGAGGAAAGTAGATGGCAACATGTTAAGAGATAGTAGTCTAGAAGAGCAGTCCCTCACATTTTGGCTCTAGGGACTGGTGCTCCTATAAGAATCTAATGCCTGATTATCTGAGGTGGAGCTGAGGCAGTGATGCTAGTGCTGAGGAGCAACTACAAACATAAATGAAGCATCACTCACTCACTTGCTGCTCACCTCCTGCTATGCAGCCAGGTTCCTAACAGGCCACAGACTGATACCAGTCCATGGCCCAGGGGGCGGGGACCCCTGGTCTAGAACACCTTAAAAATGGGCTTGTATGTAGCAAATGCAATAGAAGTGAGATATGGAACAGAGAGCAGAGGAATGAATGAAGGTATGTTTATAGAACAGGGATTTCCCAGTTCCCCTCTTACCCACAAGCAGCAACAAAAATCACACAAGAAAATGTGGCTTATCTGAAGTCACTGAACAATTCAGAATAAAATAAGGCAGTTCCAAGATAATGGCTACATAGCAGTTCTCAAAAGCCTCCAGTATAGACAGGAGGAGAAAGTTGGAGGGCTTCAGAATGGATATTCCTTAGAAAGCAAATCTGATAAATCATTAGAAAGAGATAATCATGTGGATGATTGATTTGAGAAATATTTTAGAGAACTACGTGAAGTTAAAGAAAAATTTCGTGAGATAGGCACTTAAGGTTTTCTTTGAAAATACAACAAATGAGAGAATAACTCCAGAAAAAAAAAAACATTCCTAAATGTTGTATGTGAAAGAAAATATATTTAGTATACTGCTTGTAGTTATTGATGAATAACTATATCAACATAACAAAAAGAAACAATATAAATTTAACCAAATAATGAGATATGATTTATTGAGCAGATGAAGTTAAAGAAAAGGAAATTTAAATGAGTAATAATAATAATTATTATTAATAAGAACCAGCATCAACTGAATGCTTATTATGAGTTATATAATGTTATACAAACATAATTTATACTTATTAACGTCATTCATCTACATAGAAGTGATGGTTAAAATTACTTTGCACATTTACAGTTGAGGAAATAGATGCAAAGTAAGGTTAAAAAACAAGCCCTATATCACTCTGTACTAAATGCCTGAGTTGGAAGGCGATATATCAGTTTTTCTCAATTAATTGATCAAGACATAGTCATACATTAATATTAATTAGGAATATGAGCTTAAGAATAAAATTGCTGAGAGTGTTCGTCTATTAAGAATGGCATGTTATAAGGAAGGAAATAGAGTCTATGGAACCATTGAAGATAAAAGACTGCTTCAATTGTGTTATAACCTCTTCTTAATACTATGTGACTTTTTCATTTATTCTCATGACATACTTCCACAAATTCTTTAAGTTGTTAAATTTTGTGAAATTATTAGCTATTATAAACATATTGGAAAGCAAGTTATACCTCAACACATGAAGCAGAGGAACATAATAACAAAAAGAAACTGTACTATACCACAAACTTAGCTAGAATTCAAGTCAGAGCAGTAAGAGAAACAGGAGCTTATTTGTTCATTACTTGCACATGAATAGCATTGCGCTCATTTATACCTATAAAAATTCGTTTCTGTATACTATCTCAGCTTTCGGTCATAGCATTTCTATTTATACATAATCCTTACATTTAATGTTGAGCATCCTGAAGTGTGTGAGATAGGGGGACATTTTTAAGTTGTTTTCCATCATGCCAATTAGAAGAAAACCAAGGTTAGCAACAAAGAATCTTGACTCCCACTGTAGTGTACTTCACAGTGCTGATATAAACTCTTAGTACATAGTTAAAGATGAAAGTATGCGAGAGATGCCAAAAGACGAAGCTCATTATAGTCACGTAATCTAACATGAAAGTTTGTGAAATTTCTTTTGGAAGTGTTTAAACCTTCAGAAAGGAAATGCAAATTTGTCCTGGAGATTAGGACATTCATTTGCCATAGAAAGATGGGTTTCTCCATGTATTCTCAGTAAAAACTTTATGACCTATAACGCTATGGCACAGTAAATAATCCATCTCAATACAGAGATATAATAATCCATTTCTATTAGAACTCAGTGGAGGACCTATAGCTATATACAGAATTTTATGGCGTCCTTTGTTGTATAGATTAGAAATATTATTCCAAAGTAGGAATTCTGGAAAATCTAGAGTTTATGCAATATATTCAACAAATGCTGTGCCCCTCTTACATGCCCTAAAATGTAATAGGCATTGGGACCAAAGCAGTGAACAAGATGAGCTATGTTCCATCTTTCATGAGCTCATATCCTTTAGGAGAGAGAAAGGTAATGAATGAGTAACAAAGATAAAGTAAGGTAGACATAAATACTAAAAAGAAAATAAGGCAGAGCAGGGGATGTGGCAGAAGATGACTAAAGGGTT
>JAQQSQ010001205.1:0-12941 GCA_028627145.1 Eidolon dupreanum
CACTACTGTGAAGGAGAGTAAAAGAGTGAGGATGACACCTGGGTTTCTCAGCTGTTAGGTGGAGGGCTCTATGCTTGTAGGCATTATCTTACTAAAGCTTCTCAATGGTTGTGAACAGTCAAGAGATGAGAGTTGAAGGAATTTATTCAAAGTCACAAACCAGGAATCAATGAGCAAGATTTGAATGCAAATCTGCTTGGCTGCAAAGTGCCAGCTTGTTTCACTGCATCCTTGCTGGACAGCAGCCTACATGGAGCCCAGGAGTAATAAGCAGTTCAGAAATCCTCCCTTTGCAGGGGCACTCAGAACAGCCTTCTCTCATCTTTTTTATCATCCCCCAACTTTTCTCTGCTTTGCTGCAAGTGCCTGTGTCTCCTAGCTTGCCTTTCATATCCCCCTTCTCCGGATAGCTACCCTCTCATCATTTTCTCTCCATAACCCATTCTTTCTCCAGGTTATGTACCCTCCTCCCACACAGCCAAACCTGCTGATCCCCAGGATCTAAGGCCCTTTTCCCTCACCTGTCCTCTTCCACACTTGATGTAACCCAACAACACTCTGAACTTCAAAATGTAGAGAAGCTCTTGCACTGCAGAACAATTTCAAGAAAAAAAATTTTAATTCTAAACTCTTCGTAGAATGTACAATTTACTAAATGAAGGAGATTGACACATGGATATAACTACAGAAATAGAGACCATCCAAAAGGGTGGGAGGGGGAGTACCTAGATCAAATAAATTTAGGACACAGAATATACTCTATCACCTCTTTGCTGTGCATATGAATCTTAGGTTTAAAGTCTTCCAGTTAAAAGATCATTTTTTGACCTAAATTTCTTTGAACACAGTCTTTTTGTAGGACACTTGTTAATATTTCATAGGATGCTAGTACTACAGTAATAAACAAAAGACATGGTTTGAGAAAGGCTGATATGTGCTGGTGTACATGATAGTGTAAATAATAGTATGCAAGAGAGGCTGAGCAGCATGCCTACTGTGGCCATGCTTTCAACTCCCTCGTCTCTAGTTGTCTGGTCTGACTCTGCCCCTTCCCAACTCAGGGCTGCCCCAGCCCCCGTCATGAATGGGCAGAGTGGTTTAGATGCCAAAGACACAAATTCAGTCCTCTGTGATGGGGACAAGTGGTCTAACTTCTCTGGTCAATTGAAGATCATGATGCCTACATTTGCAACATACCTGGCATGGCCTGGACCACCACAAGAATATATTCTCTTTCTCTCTCTCTCTCTCTCTCTCTCTCTCTCTCTCTCTCTCTCTCTCTCTCTCTCTCTCTCTCACACACACACACACACACACACACACACACACACACACACACACACAAAGGTCTGACTTATCTATACTGAATTGGTCTCACCTCTCTATCACGGCGAATGTACTTATTGCAGAGTCTTCAAACTCTGTGTCTAAAATTGCTTCAAGTTTAGCCTTGCAAGCACTAACTTCAGCAAGTGTTAGTCTATTTCTTGAGCTATTTCCATTTTCCATTTGTTAGTGACAGATGCATGCAATTACTGGAACTTCAGGAACAACATTTCCTTCCAAATCTCTGCAAATATCGGCGACAGAACACCTTCTCTTCTTGGCTGCTACATGGGGTGGAGGATTAGAGTTATTGATAGTCCTACCTTTGATATAAGAGAACAGCTTCCAAGCTGAATTTTCCTGAAAATCTCTTCCCTTCTTAGGATTTTTCTGCACTCAGTTATTATGCCTCGTGTCATACTCTCAAACCCTCCTTCTCACTAGTTTCATGTAAAGCTGTGCTTCCTGCCTTATTGGATTTGCCGTGTCATCCTTCTGAGGCCAAGTGTCCTGGCATACCTGTCTCATTACAACAGGCTTAGGCATCAGTCAATTAGCTTGCAAGGTGCAGTAACTTATTTGCAATCCAGATCAAAAGAGTCACCCTTTGATCTTAGAGGAAATAACACTGAAAGTAATTACCCAGAGAGACTAGAACTTGAAAATATGATCACATTTTTCTTGTTACTTAATAGAACAAATGAGACCACATCTGGTTCTCTCCTGCTCCCCAAGTCCTGGCATTTTCATTCCTGCATAGAGTCACTAAGCTCACCACTGCATGCTTCTGTTGCTCTGGAATGGGAAAATACCATTTCCTGACTTAAGACTAGTGCTTGAAAACTCCAATCAAAAAGAAGCTAAGGAGGATTTACCAGGAACTGCCTGAATGAGCCTCTGGGGCTTTGTCCCACAACCAGGACATCCAGGGTTGACATTTTACTGCACAAAGGAATGGGAAGCAGCTCCCCGTGAGGGCTTGGTCCCAACCTTCTTGGTCAGTGGTGGGGAAGTATGGGCTTGGAAGACAGAGACTTGGATGAAGATGCCAGTCCCACTATGTATTGGCTGTGGGATCCTAAACAAGCCTGGATCTAGGCAAGAATGGCTTTGAAAATGTCTGAGCTTCTTTTCTCCTTTTGAAATCACTCACAGGTTATCCAACATATGCAACCACTGCCGCCATAGGGAGCACTTATAAGATCATTACAAGGGGAAAAGTTCTGGACAAAACATGGCTTAAGCTCCGTGCTGCCTACCTAGACCATAGGAGAGGCTGGGTACTGACTCAATCACCCCTTGTATTCCACAGGGAGGAGCATGCAAACTGGGCAGATGACAGTTTGGACCAACCTCTGGAAGGACCAGGTCGGAATGACAGTTTGGACCCACCTCTGGCTGAGCTTTGCATTCAGGAATGAAACCAACCTCTGACAACAGAGTTACCCTTAGGAGTAGCCCATGAGTTGTTTTCTTCAAACCTCAAACATCATTCCAGCCTGTTCCTTTCTCCCACACATCACCCAATTTGGAGACTCATCAGTTCTCGCCTAAACCCCTAAAGAGCTCCTTAACTTCAGCCTCACTCCTCTCCAGGCCTCTATCCCTCAGCTGCCAAGGTGAAGTTTAAGTAAGAATCTGGTCAAGCTAACACTGGGGCACAGTGCCATCATCTCCCACAAGAACTAATGCAATGGTCTTCCCCGAGACCCACCCATACTACCCCCCAATGTCTCTTCTTCCTGCATTCCAGAGTCCACACTCCACACAACAACTAAATGGTAAATTGAAAGACAAATTAGATCTTGCATTTCCCAGTTCAAACAAACACCATCAAACACTCTCAAAAAAGAATTCAGATTGTAGGACCCTGTGTACCAGGGGTCCCGCACCCCCGAGGCCACAGACTCTGCTGGTTCTCTCTTTAATGTATTAAAATAATTTTGGACATGTATTTACTATATATGTTGGGGTATTTTGGAATATTATGCTTTGATACTATAACACACAACTATTCCATATTCTCACAGTTCGACAATATTTGCTCCTTTTGCAACATGCCTTTTTTCAGCCTCACCTTCTATACCCCTTACCTTTATTCTCCCACTCATTTTCCTCCAAGTTATCCCCTACTAATCCCTATAGGCTAAACTCAAATGTCAATTCCTTAGGAAACCTTTCCTGATACACCCTAACAGATACAGAGTGCAGAGAGAGAGAGAGAGAGAGAGAGAGAGAGAGAGAGAGAGAGAGTTACACTTCCTAAAATACATACCTTTCTCTCAGGAAAAGAGAAAATATGATGAAATGGGAGAGTCCACCAGGCATGTGCAAAGGCTTAGACTAGCATGAGTGCCCTTCAGCTGAGAGAGGAGTTACCCAGCTCCTCTAGGAACCATTAGGCATCTGCCAGAAACAGAAATGCTGCTGGACAATCTCCACTTCTTGGAATCCAAGTTCATGCTTCAAATGGTAGATACATTAGGCACTTTTCTTCCACGGAGGCAGTTCACTCATAGTACTCAGCATAGCAGGGAGGTTGAGTGCACAGACTTTAGAGCTAGTCTCCCCATATTCAAACCTGGCTCGGCTCCTTACTAGCAAACTTATTTAACCTTCCTAAGCCACAGTTTTCTACTCTGTGAAACAGAAATAATAATAATAGTGTACTTTAGTCCTCATAGGCTACTATAAGAATCAAATGGATTACTGTAACTAGAGTGCTTGAAAAATGGGAATGATAGTAGTAAACTTATCCTCATAAGCTGTTTTAAGAATCAAATTGATTAATATAGTTAGAGCTCATAGAAGAGTAACTAACATGTGAATGCTCCTTTGATACTATGGTTCTTATTCCAGTCTCATATAAAGCTCTTGGACTCACCTCTTCCCCAAGTCTCCTGGAGCTGCACAGATGAAACCTAGGACACTGGAAATATAACTGACTACGTGGATAGGAGTTACTGCTGCAGCAATAGAGACAAGACCA
The DNA here is from genome assembly GCA_028627145.1 of Eidolon dupreanum. Taxonomy (NCBI): domain Eukaryota; kingdom Metazoa; phylum Chordata; class Mammalia; order Chiroptera; family Pteropodidae; genus Eidolon; species Eidolon dupreanum. Next base: position 4,316 of record JAQQSQ010001205.1, read on the forward strand.
TACATTCCTATTCCAAACTTATTATAAGCAATTGGGAATCCTGAGTGACTAAAATAGTACCTGGCACTGAAGGTATTCAATAAATGTTTCATCCTCCCCCTACCATCCCTGTCATACCTATTCCCAATCCCAACCTTAAATTTACAGTCAAGTAAAATGTGGGCTGCTTTCAATGCTTTTGTATAACAACGACTCAGAGGTAAAGGGCTGTTTCTAATCATTATTCATCTTTTCATTACTGTCATGTATTTTATTGGTTTTGCATTGAAATACTTTTTTCAACATTTTAAAATGAGACTTTTGCTTCAGCTGATCCCAGATCCTAACGTCTATTGAAGTACAAACAATTGGGTGGGTTTCTTTTTCTTCCTAATTTTAATTTTAAAGATCAATAAGTCATCTGTGATGCCTTAAAATAATTAAATAACACAATCAACATGGATTTTGTTATGAAGATGACATTTTTCACAGTGTCTGCACAAAATTACAGAATCTGTAAGACCTTGAGGTACTGGGCTTTCTAGAAAACCTCCCACTAAGATCTAGAATAGAATTAAAAGGGCCTATGAAAAGCATCCAGGCCAGTAAAATTTTTGCATGACAACAAATTCAAGGAAAATTAACAGAGTTACTGAAAATTACTTTCTCTTCCATTCAAAATAAAAATAGCTTTTGAAATAGCTTTGGAACAATCCTAACTTTACCTATTATTTAATGAATAGCAGAACATCAATCAGACACAATGTTGCTTTTGGCCACTAAAATATTTATGTCTGGGCTGTGCAAGAAGAAACGATGGGAAGGCAGCTTTCTGGGAAGGCAGCTTTCTAATCATTCTCCATGGATATAGATGGAGGCCTGATGCAGAAGTCAGGTCTTTAAAGAGTAGGCAGCCCTTGCTGGGAGGACGGGGGTGATGGTGCAGGGGGATCTGAAAGTCTGAGGCTTGGAGGCTTAGAGAAGCATGTGTCTCACTGAATTTTAAAGCCATTAAGGGAAAGACACAGAACAGATCCAGTCCTCCTGATTTCTTGCCCAGCACTCTTCCTATATTTCATACTAGAAGTAAAACCTCAGAATCTCTATTATCTGCTACCAGTATGAATGTTGCTCTAGGCAGCCCCCTTGGGCTGACTGGGTCTGCAACTGTGAGTCTGGGCTGAGGACAGCAGCCCCCTGAGCTGTCCCCAAAAGACAAGTTGCCTCTGTAACTTCAGAAGATCCATGACCATCAATGAATTCAGTGGCCCCCTATGCTTCTGGCCACTGGGTTTGCAGATAGAGGGGAAAATTATACATATATACTCACATTTTGTTTAAATCTGGTTCTACCAACTCACTGAATGGCTGTTTCTGACCCTAAAGCACTCTCAACTGTACACATGGCAGGATAATATGTAGCCTTCCTATATCTACTCCAACTTTGCTAAACCATCTCCCACATCAAACGTGACCTGAGGCCACTTACTAGCTTGCCCCTATCCAGTGCCTTCCCTTTGACGGAGTTCTGCCTTCACCCTACAGTTCACTTTCCTCCAAATCAGCCTGTGACTTGGGAGGAAATGTTGTCTAAAATTGTCAGTTCCTCTGAGCACTCAGCTCTGCCAGCATCAGGCAAGGCGTGGGAGTCAGGACACTGACCATTTCTGGGTAGCTGAGACAACACTGACATCTTGTGGTCTGGAATTCTGCCTGCCCCATGCATCACAGGCCAAAGCCACACCCAGGCCTGCAAGGGAAGCCCTTCCCAGCCCTACAGGTGAGAGTAGATCAATCTTTTGCAAACCCAATCCTGTGCAGGAGGCTCACAGACCATCAGGACAACCTAGTAACCAACAGCGTACATACAGTCTGAGACAGCATCAGACCTGCCATACACACAGGCTCCAATCCAGTCAGCAAATAGTGTGCAGTACCATGGGGCAGGAATAGGAAGCATACAAGCAATTACAACCCAAATAGCAAAGTGCCTATTAAGGTTTATGGGAGCTCAGAGGAGGGAAAACAAACAGCCTAAGGGTAAGGTAAAACTTCAGAAGCGACATTGGGTCAGAATCTCCAAGAATCCTTTGGAATCATTAAGGAAGAAAGGTAAGGAGTGAGCAAGTTTGAATCTCCAGGATTTGCAGAATAGATTCATTTTAGAGATGGAGTACTAAGCTGAGAGATTTGTTTAGAAGTATAGAGGGGAAATGCAGGTGGTTTCCTCAGGGAGAGGCAAGGGTGGTGGATGGGGGTGGGGCACAAAGGAAGAAAGAGAGAGAGCCTTGAATGCCAGGATAGAGTTCAAACTGTATTCAATTCCTGGGAATCACATTATAAAGTTGTATCTAAGAAGAAATCATCTGGCAGAGATAAAGCATGAACTATGTATGTAGAAAAACAACTGGAAAGATATTCACTGTAATGTCAGCAGTGGTTATCTCTAGGGCAGAGGACCACATGTGTTTATTTCTGCCTCTTTTCTTTTTCTTTTTTTGCTTGCTTATCTAACTTTTCTAACTTAATGAATATTTTTATAATGAAAGAGATAACAGAGCAAGTTATTATATGAAGCATGTGAATGGTGAGGTTTTGAAGGTGCATGCTAGCTTGTACCCTGATGGTCAGTCTCATCCATGAGGAAGCACCTCCACCAAAGGGGGTAGAGAGTAGATCATGTAACACTCAGATCAGAGACCCAGGATCTGTCGCACTGGAAGGAACCTTGAGAACCTACCAAATCCCATACTTTGGACAAGGGAAGCAAGGTCTGCCGAAGGGGCAGTGGCTGACCCAAGGACATACAGCCCCTGCCAGACGTCAGGATTCAAGCTCAGCTCCTGTTCACTCTCCACAGCCCCTCCCTCTTCCTCTCACCCTCACTACCTCCCATAACCTGCATGGCCAGACACTCCAGGAGGCCCCACAGGTAGCTGCTGTACCCAGGTGGTGCCAGCAGGTCTACCTTTCCACAGGCCAAGGTCAAGGTCCCTATATCACACTGGGACATACTGTAAAGCCCCAGCTGAAAAAGGAAATAACTGAATAGTAGGACTTTCATATGATTGCACCCAACAGTTCTCAAAGTGTGGTGTGGGGAGCCACAGAGTTCTCCACAACTTTTTCAGTGAGTCCAAAAACTATTTTCATAAAAATACTAAGATACAATTGGTTTCTTCACTCTCATTATTGAGTTAACGTACAGAGGACTTTTCCAGAGGCAACCTGACATGCAATGTCACAAAAAGTTGAATGGGGCTCCTGAAATGATTTTTGAATGATGAAAAGGCAGGCATGAACTTTATTATATTGAATCTATCCAATTGAATGCAAAGCCATAGATGAGAACCCAGCTGTCATTTGTCCAGGTAGACATTAAAAAAAGTTGCAAAAAATATAAAAAATACCACTTTTTTTATTCTAATTTTTAATTAAAAAATGTTATTTTTAAATGTTATGCTTACAGTTTTTTGTTTTATTTTAATGAGCTTATAAATAAATATTTTAAATTTTCTTATTTCTAATTTATAAGATGGTAAAGATTGATATAATCCACATAAACTAAAACTCTTTGGGATCTCCACTAATCTGTAAGAGTGTGAACAGGTCCTGAGTTTAAACACTTTGAAAACCTCTGATTCAACTTACCACCTTATCACCCTATATACCCAGCTCTTTCACCACCACCTGGCAGGTTAGCCACCACAGGGAGTAGTCCTCCTCTCTCATCCCTTGAGTTCTCAAAGGCACACCTAGCATATTTCTCTCTCTCTCTCTCTCTCTCTCTCTCTCTCTCTCTCTCTCTCTCTCTCTCTCTTTCTCTCTCTCTTTCTCCCCACCCCAAGCCTACACCCCGCCCCAAGAGGCTGTGCCCTTGGCCCCAGGCAGGGCTAAGCTGACACTATTCTGCACACAGGATGTCTTTCTTCCCTCTCTCCTGCTTTTCTGCCACCTGTTGCAGTCTTTGAGTCTGTGCCCTGCAAGTTACCTGTCTTCCCTCTATCCAAGTGCTTCTAGAAGAGCATTTCTCCCCAGAATTTGGCCCCTGGACCTCTTTAAGGGGATTACAGACTGAGAAACCTGATAGAATAAAGTTCACACCTGCCTTTCCATCATTCAGCAACCATTTCAGGAGCCTCAACTCCATGTCAGATGCTTAGGCTCCAAAAATGAGTAAGACATATTCCCTCGGCCTGCTCACAGTTTCCAGAGAAATAAAGAAGGACCTAATAGCTCTGTCTAGGAAAGCAGGGAAACGCTTCACAGAAGATGTGGTATTTGACACAGCTCATAGAAAATGAAGAAGCATTTACTGGGCGAAGAACTGAAGATATTTTCCTCATGAGGGAAGAGTGTTTTCAAAGGCACACAAATGTGAAAATGCATGCCATGTTTAGGGAGCTGAATAGATCAATGTGGGTACATTACAGTGTATGAGTGTGTGTGTGTGCATGAGAGCATGCATATATGGCTGTGCATGCATGTCTGTGAATATGTGTATGTGCATCATACATGTGTGTGACTGTGTGCATACATGTATTGACTGCATGCTTGTACATGTGTATGTGTCCACATGTGTGTTCATGTGTGAATATTGTGATGATGAGATGAGTGTCTCAGGAGAGAAAGGAGGAAGTGGGAAAAAAAGAGAATTGTTGGTCTCATTCTCAGTCACAACTAGGACCAGAGGCTTCTAGGGCATCCCCCACTGAGCCCCACACCTGACTCAGACGGATCAAGCCACCATTGTCTTTCTTCACAGCCTGAGGGTGGTGGCAGCTCTATGGATATATTTTTAAATCCTGATCTCAGATCACTCAACAAAGTGTGGCTCATCCAGAAATAGAATATTATGGAGCCCTTAAAAAACATATTTACAAAGTGTTTTTACGGCCATGTATATAAATGTTCACATGTAAAAAATAAAAGTAATAATACTAATATATGCAAATTTGTATTCATAGTATGAGAGCAACAATGTTAAAAAAAAATCGTAGAGAAAAAAGCCAGAAAGGAAAGTCACCATAGACTAACAGTGGTTATTTCTGGATTATGGGCTTATGGGTGCCTTTTGTCCTGCTTTTAACTTTTCTGTATTTCACAATTTTTCACAATAGACATGCATCGCTTTACAATGAGAGAAAATATTTATAACCTGACTGTGTCTTGAAAGCTGTGAAACACTGCCTTTCCCTTGCACTTCTAAGGGCCCAGGGCTGGAACACTCTGGAGAGTCTACCAGAGCCTCTGAGTGAGCTCCCCGTTGGGAACACATGGCTGCCCCACGTGGGCATCTGGGTTTGATGTCTCTGCCCTCCTGTTCTACATTTTCACTTCACCTGCATTTTCCTGAAGAATCAGACTGTAGCCTGAATCCTTTCTCTCCAGCCAGTCTGCATAGCTCAGCCTCCGCAGCCTCCCAACCAGACAATGAGCCCTGACTGCTCTCTAAAATCAGCCTGCTGGGTGACAGACTTCTCCTCTGGGGGCCTTAGAAAACCCTAACCCCCTTTTGACATATTTACAACCCTTTCAGAGGATAGAGAGTGTTCCTTCCTTCTCTCTTTGTCCCTTGCTGTCACCCAGAACTACATGTGAGGTTTTAGCAACTGCCCTGGTCCACTTCTTCCTTCCACAAATATTTAATCGGTGCTTCCTGTGGGGGAAGCTGAGCAGGTCAAGTTACTAGAGGAGGTTAGGTTCCATTAGAGAGAGACTCATGACCACACATTGGATTAGGGGAGTGCTCTGTGCTGTGTCCAGTGGGTTGACAGAGGAGCAAGCAGCTCCTGTGTCTGGGGAAGACTGGCCAGGACCAATTGTGTCTGAGCTGGATTCCTGAAGGACAAGGAGTGATTGGACAGAAGAGAGGTAGATTAGCATTTTATGCAAAACAAATGGCTTGAACAAAGAAGCGGACACAAAATCAGAATGTCTGAGGTCTTTGTGGAGAGGTAAGATGGTTAGAGCTCCACTGCCAGCCCTGTCTGCAGTGCTGAGGGGTTAGGAGTCCCTCCTTTTAACAAACGGAACCAGCTGGGTGGGTAAGCAGAGGAGCTACAACCAGGCTTGCTCTTAGGGAGATGACAGTGGCCCACAAGGAGAGAGAACTGAAGGCAGAATGCCCATGGGGGGTTGCACTGGACATTTTGTCTGCCCGGCCCCCTATCACTGTAATGGAAATCTGTTACAGAATAAGAGTCACATATTTATTCTACTCTGGTCCAGAAAGGAGAAATGACACAAATGAGGTACATTCCAGGCCCTTTCACAGTCCCAGCTTTACTAGGGAACCTGATCTGAGCTGGCTAGGGAGTCCAACCCTAGCAACTTGGCATTGGGAAACTGAGAAGTTTAATTCTATCTCCCTGATGACCCTGGTCTATGGCTATGAACATGAGAAGCTGATGGTCTTACTTGCCAGGCAGACTAGAGCACAAATGGAGCTATTCTGCAAGAAATGCAGAGAACAATATGAGAGAAACAGAGAAGTCACAACTGAAGACTGCATTGACCAATCTCTGCTTCCATTCTGGAGGCCCAATTTTAGCCTTCCCTTTACTTTCGTGAGGTTGATTTTTTTTTTTTTTTTTTTGGTTAAGGTTGCAAATTTAATTTCTGTTACTTACAACTAAAAAGTCTTAATAAAACTTTAAAAAAAAAGTTTAAGCCTGAACTAAGGCAATGCTGTTGGCTGAAGAGAAGGGCTAATTGAGACCATTTAGATAATGAAGTCAATAGACAGGAGATCAGCTGTTTTGTCAGTTGGCCAAATTCAATTACTTAGAGAAGGTCTCCACTTGCATACCCTCCAAAGGCATCTATAGGCTTCAAGAAGAGAGTGCATTAGCTCTAACTAACTAAGAACAACCTGTCCATAAGCAGGGGCCAAGGCAGCTAAGGGAAGACGAGCAGGACCTCTTCTGCATGAGAAGTCAACAGAGAGTCCTGGTGAGCACCTTGGCACCTGCACCCACTAAGAAGATAGTTTGGTAACTAGCACTGTTGAACTATCACAGGCTAAGTTCTCTGGGGCCTTGGGATGAGATGACATCACTCTCTTTGTGGAGTAGCAAGTTGCCAGTAGCAAGCTAATGTAAATGCAGGCACCACCACTGCTAGAAACAGAAATAAAGACGAAAGAAATTCCAGGGCAGGATGAAGCTCCATGGATTCACGCATCTCCCACCCCTTCTCCTATGTTTGTAAATGTCACTCAGAAGTCATTTACCCCTTCAATTAAAAACCTCTGTAGTCATATTTTATCTGCCAAGTTCAGTAGCTTCATTTTACAGCTTGGGAAGTTTTCCATATTAAAAAGTAAAATCTTGCCCAGATTTTTTATCTGTTCCAGATTTTCATATTTCAGTGCAACAGCATATTGGTTGGCCCCATGAAAGAGAACAGGAAGAGGCCTCAGCCAAGCTTTAGCCTGGCACAATTAAGCATTAGAGCCTTCTGGAAACAGGCTCCAAACTAAAGAAAAGGTGTAGCCTTTCCCAGGTGGTTGGAGTTCTGTCAACCCTGATCCAAATCTGCATCCCACTCACTCCAGAAATACATGAGCCTGAGCAGGGTAGTTGGCCACTGGGAGCCAGTCTCAGGGTGAAGCTGAGCAGGATGAACAGGGTGGCTGTGTGTGGTTGGGGGAGAGGGAGGCACAAGAGAAGCCCATTCCTTCTCTGCAAAAGCTTGCCATAACCCCAAGTCCCTCTGTCTCCTAGATTTCTGAACCAAAGCAGTCTCTATTTCAGCCAAGACAAGAAGCCTACCTCCACTCACAGAATCAGACAAGAGGGAAGCAGTAGACTTTCTCCTTTTGGCACATCTCAAAGATTCAAGAAATATTTAAACATAAATGTCCTTCTTCCCTAGGCTGGAAATCTCCCTTCTGCCTTGCAGAATAGAAGAGAAAACTTCTAGTGTTCTCTTCTCTCTGGTTTCAGGTGGGTTAAGGTATGAGACCCATTCTCCTGGTTTGTGCAGAAATTCCCCCCTGACCTGGCTCCCCAATCCCTTTTCTAATTTTCACTTCAAACCCTTTTCACAGAAGCAACCTCAAAGCTCAGAGCAGAAGTAAAGGCACTGACAGGGTCCACACAGCTGCCAAGATAGCAGAGGGAGAGAAGATGCTGTTGGCCTGATGAAGGTGGCCTCTTCCACCCATGAAAGTGAGCCTCTTTCCTGTACAATTCCACTGAATGTTTATTGAGCACTTACTATGTGCCTGGCACCTTTGTCATTCCAACACTTACAACACTGTTTCTTCTTGCACTCCAAAGCAGTCACAGTCAAGAGTTTTCAGGACTCAAAGTATCTTTTGCCCTTCAAACACCTCCAGTGAGGAATGCCTCAGCAGGAACAGGAATACATGATGAATATGTGTCTAGCTTTGTCCAGAGGTAGTCAAACAGTCAGATTTGTGGAGTCAGCTACAAACAGCCAAGAAAGAGAAGCTGAGGTGTGTGGTCAGACCTTGAGATTGGCTCAATGAGAGATGCGTGCTGGGAGCCCAACTTCCTCTCCAGCCCCAGGGCTGTTCCCATAGATAATTGCCTCCTTCTAAAAGCTCAGAGGACCCCAAGAAGATATGCTGCAGCTCCACCAGCTCTCCAGGTGCTCCAGCCTCTCCTCTGCCCCATTG
>JAQQSQ010001206.1:0-12936 GCA_028627145.1 Eidolon dupreanum
CAGCTGAATTGAATGAGGACTCAGCCCCATTTGGGTCAGTGACAAGCTCCACCACTGATGTCCGGAGTCCCAGCTCCCCTGATGTACAAACCCCATGTCCCTGCACGGGGCCAGGGAAGGAGCAGGGGCTCTGGGTCAGACAGGCCTGGGCTCAGCTCCCCTCCTGCCACTGGCAAGCTGAGTGACCTGGGACTAATCAATTCATCCCTCAGAGCCCCAGACTCCCCTCCAGAAAAGTGGGAGCAGCAGCATCCACCTAGGAGCAGAGCGAGGGTTGATAGGGTTCAGCATGAACACAGCCTGTGCACACAGTAGGCGCTCAGTGAATGCCAGACCCCTCCCCTGCAAAGGCGGGCACAGTCTGTAAGCTGCATCCAATTCAGAGCTAAGATTCTATCTGAGGAGCTTTTGAATGAATGAATCTTTTATCCTCTGAACCCCCAGCCCCACCCCTCCCTCTGAGGCCCCAGCACAGTCTTGAGCCCACCTCAGCCCCACTTCTCCTAACATACTTGTGTGGTTTTGGTGGGATTTGTTCCATGCACTCCACACAAAAAAACATTTCACGATATTTAAATTCCAATCTTTTTTGTAATTTCCCCTCCTCCCCCAGGGGAATGGCTGCGTTCGGCAAAGGTCACACATAAAACAGGCCATATCAGACAGGAAGAGGAGGCGAGGACTCTACTAGGGAGCAGCTGCCACTCATTAGGGGACATCGCAGTTCCCCTCTCAAGGAGCACACGCTCTGCCAGGGCAGCAAAGCCCAGAGTGACTCACTCTTCTCCCCACCGCCTCAGAAACGCGTGACTGAGGCACTGAGGCGCTCAGAGGTGGACTGCTGCTTACAGCCACAACGTGAGTTCTGTCCATTGAGTGCCTGCTTCTGTGTGCCCCCCGGGCCCTGCACAGTCCACAGTACTAACATCCCTGCTGCACAGATGGGGACACGCAGCACTAGAGGTGAAGGGACTCCCCAAGGTCATGCACAGCAGTAAGAGGTGGGACTGGCATTTGAACTCAGGTCTGGCTGGTGCTAAGCCCTTGCTTCTTTCCCCCATTCTCCTGCTCCCTGGAAATACCAGGGGATTTCGGCAGGAAAGGTGAGCAGAGAAATCAGCCCAATCCAGGTGGATGCTCACCAGGCTTTGGGTTCAACCCACTCCTCTAGTTATTTGCATATATTTGCATGTCATGGGCTCTAGAGGCGTCAAGTATGGACAATAAAATCAATTAATTAGTGCAACCAACCAGTGGGCACTTGGCTGCAGAATGCCCTTCACCAGGGTAAAAAGTGGAATAGATTTTGAAAACAATCTATCTCATCACCTCCTGGTTGAGCACAGCTGACCCTGAAGTGGGCTCAACCCCACCACCAGCCCCCCTCACCTCATCAGGAGTGAGGCATTCAAGGGGAAGGGACTCTCGTGCTCAATTTTCTGGAAAAACAAATTAGATATAGAAGATACAGATACAAATATAATGATATAGATATAGATATAGATATGGACAGTGACAGAGATATAGACACAGACATAAAAATATAGATAGGTAGAGATAAAACTGGGGCTGTAACAGGATGTGTAACAGGATGCCTCCGTTCTCTGCAAAGGCACCAGAGGAAGAACTTCCCAGCCCAGAGCTCATGGGTGCTCAGGCACCTTCCCCAGAAGTGAAAGGACGTCCTGGGACAGAGAGAGAACAAGTGGTCTGGCCCAGGTCTCACAGAAACCCTGAAGGACAGTGGGCACCTCACTAGATGGGTTGCTCTGAGCTGCCCTCCAGGGTCCACCCATTAATGCCTGTCCCTGAGTGACCGGGGGGAGAGGTGAGTAGGGTCCTGGGGAATATGAGATCCACATGAGTCACGCCAAGTTATATAAACTGCCTGGCACCCTTCATGGGTACAAGAGGGCCCGTGGCTATTCACAGACATGGCCAGAGTCACGTATGGGACCGGGGCATCTGTCTACACACTGGGGAAGGTCTGGCCGTCAGAGTGGAGTCACCCTGACACACGAATGAATGAATGAACTGAAGAACAGGAGCAGAGAACTGACGGGAGAGTAAACCTATGCCTGACTGGACACACACACAGACCCTGAATGGATGGGCGTGAACGAGAGAGCAGGAATGAATGGACCCCTGAGGAACGGAAGGCAGAGAGATGACTACAGGTGTGAGGAAGCCCAGGTCTTCCTGCTCTGTCTCCTTCAGCCTGTGCTGCTGCCTGTGGGAGAGCTAAGTCATCAACCTCCCCGCATCCAGGAGGGACATGAGGCACAGAGAGGGTAGGTGACTTGCCCCACGTCACACAGCTCGTGAGGGCAGAGCTGAGATCCCAGCCCAGACACTCAGCCCCCACAATGGGCCTCTGGCCGCTTTCCCAGAACTTCCATGGTCAGTGCCCTGGCCCAGGCTCGTCGGGAGACTTGGCATCCTGTACTCCCCAGCTGACGTTTGAAGCAGACTTAATAAAATCCAGCTCTTTATGTCAGAGTGAAACCTTGTCAGATCCTCCTAAATTGTTGCAATGTCCCGGTGCTGGGTTTCACCATTAATCAGTCCATGTGGTTAGGGCTGGGTATTGGCCGGGAGCCAGCAGATCGTCTTTTCTGATGATTATTTCTGACGTGTCCTAGTTTGTTTGACTTTCCTGCCCCTGCCTGGCCGATGGGGTCCCAGGAGAGGGAGTAGGGGCATTCTGTCTCCAGGCTGAGGCCGGCGCCACAGGAGGGTGCGCAGGAAACCACCTCTGCCTGCCGGGGCACCCAGCACTCTCACTCCACCCTCCGGATGGTGGCATCCAGGGCTCCACTCCTCCCCAGACCAGGCCTGCAGCTTCACCCCCACATCTCAACCCTCTGAGAACACCATGCGCTGTTTCCCGTGTTGTCCTGGCATGCTCGTGGCTCCCAGGCTGTTCCCTTCACTGGGAATGCCTTTCCATGTCCTCACCATCTGGAGAGTCCCCCAAGCCCAGACACGGATGACGGGAGGGAAGGAGAGAAGATATTCGCCCCCCTGACATGTGCCAAGGGCCATGCCGAGAGGTTGATACTCTCGGTGAGACCCACTGCAGCCCGGCACCAGTCACAGACTGGGCTTCACTGACCCATTTTACAGGATGGAGGAACTGAGCCTCTGAGACACTGAGTAACTTTTCCAGAGTCACCCAGCAGTCAGTGGCAGGGCTGAGCTCTCAGGAGGGGCCAAGGCGGGTCACGTGGGAGCAGATTTAGGCTCAGTGTCAGCAGTCAGATACGCCCAACAGTGGGGCAGCTTCCTCTGGCAGATGGTGAGCTCCCCATCCCTATAAAAGTTCAAGTTATTACAGGACAGCGAAAGGGTGCTTCCTGCATAACTGGGGGAATTGGGCTAAGGTCACTTCCCGTGCTGGGATTCTGACTCCAGGATGTCTACTTCAACTCCACGTTTCTCTGGATTGAGTCTGTGATCCCTGGGTCCAGTAGATGTGGGAGAGGTTCCAGATCTTCTCTAGAGTTTCCTTGATTCTGAAACTCTCGGGCTTGTGAGTCCATGAATAATCCTGCGATTCTAAAATTCTAGGATCTTGTGAAAGGAACCAGATGCTCATATTCGAAGATTCAAAGATTTTATGAAAGCATCTTGGAGTCTCTGAAAGGAGTTCTAATTCCAAGATCCCGTGTGCCACAGACGCCATGAGAGGACTGAAGACCCGAAAATCATCGACCATGTGAGAGAAGGAAGGGCCGAAGGCCCTCCCCGCTCAGGTTTCAGCATCTGCAGGAGGAGGACACCCCTGGGCAATGCATTATGAAGACCTCTCAACACTAACACTTGGGTCCCCAGGAGTCCCCCACTCCACACCCACCCCCTCCTCACTGGGCTCCCAGCCCCTCCAGGTCCCCACAGGCTGGCTGGGTTAAATGGGTCCTGAGACCCCAGGTGACAGAGCCCATGAGGCCAACCCCTGGGCAGATGTGCCTTCAGCTGAACACTTTGCCGTTCTGGTGTTCTCCTGCTTTGTTACTTATGAGGAATGTGACAGGGCACAGCCTTTGCTGAGTGGAATTTTCTGGTGCATCTCCCTAGGTATAAGTAGCTTGGAAGCCAGGAGCCCACTTTCATTTCAGTCTTGTTTGTTTTTCCCGAGCCACTTGCCCTGCTCTATTCAGAGGTCTTCTCCTATATTCAGTGTTTAATCTAGTGGCTCTCAGTAGGCTCTGAGCAGTGGCTGTCTTGTGGGTTGTTTGCTTTCTCTGGAAAGGAATTGGATCCCAGAAAGGAGAGAAATAGGAGGCTAGGCAGGAGGGGCTGCCATTCCAGAGGAGGCTGGATCTGAAGTCGGTCCTCCAGGGCAGCCCCTTCCCACCTGCTCCTGGCCAAAGGGACCTTCCAACCCAAATATCCTCAGGTTCCTTCTCTGGTCACACCCTGCATATAGCAACTGCTGCACAGGATAACACCCCCAAAGCCCTGCATGGCTCCCACAGCTGCTGTCTTCCCCACTCCACCCGCTGTCCCTACCCCAACCATAGCAACCATGTTTCTGTTCTTCAAATCCATCTTCTCTGTGCCTCTCAGGGAAGGGTGAGCCTCCACCTGGACAGTCTCCACCCACCTACCCCGCTTCACTGGTGAACTCCTGGTCTGCAGCTCCCTACTCAGGTGCCCCTTCCTCTAGGCAGGCTTCCCTGACTCTTGCAGGGGGCACCCCTGCCGTCTGTGCTCCTTTTCCACAGCCATCCTCTCACTTCGTGGAGACATGTACTCAACACTGGTTTCTCCCCTCAACTGAAGAGAAAGGTGGGACCTCAGCTTTCTTGTTCAGTAGGTCTGCATCATGACACCTGGCACATAGTAGGTCCTTGATCACCACTTAGTGGATGGATGGATGGATGGATGGATGGATGGATGGATGATAGATAGATGAATGATGGACAGATGGTGGATGGTTGGAAGGATCAGCATGTCAGAGAAGACACAACTAACACTCAGAGCCGGTTCAGAACCCCCAAGATTGTACCAAACTGTCCTTTTCTTACCAGCAGATCTTCACCCTATTGGAAGACAAAATCTCACACAGGATGAAGCCCTACTATACTGGGAACCTGACCTGACTTTACTTGTTGCTCCCATGCCCCCATGAGGCATGGTCTTAACCTACAATCAAGGACATGGCAGCTCCAAGAAGCTGTGTCACTGCCTAGTGGTGTCCCAAATGGGCATATACACAGGCCTGCGTGGCCCAGAGCCAGGTCCTTCTCCACCCCACCATTTGTCCTGTTCAAGGTGTGAGAAAGACGCCCGGGGGTGGGGGTTGTTCCCACGGAGCTGTGCTGAGGATTGGGTAACAAGATCCTTCCCAATGAAAGCCATCAGTCACCTCGCCCAGAATAACTCCTGATGATAATAGTGATACTAACACTAATAATAATAAAAGTACCACCACCACTGCCCAGCTGGGCGCTGACCCTGTGCCGAGTTCTCAGCCAGCACTCCACCCTCCTCATCTCGTTTAATCCTCTCTGCAGCCCTGCAAGCTGCTGCTGCTCATCCCACATTACAGAAGGGGAAACTGAGGCTAGTGGAGGTGCAGTGACTGCCCAGGTCCCTCAGCCACAGGCATAGCCAGGCTGGACCCCGGGGTCCTCACACGGGGCTCATGGGCCTCCTCAGTGTCTCCCCAGCTCTGGCTGATCCTCTGGCCCTTCTATGCTTCTTACCATCGCCACCCTCCACCTGCATGAACTGACTCAATCCTTCCCTTTAAATTGACTTGAAATGAGCTCCCTTTTTCAATTTGCCTCACCTGAGCAATAATATCCATGAAATCAAGGGTTCAACGCACTGCTTGTGGGCTTTTTTCTGATGCCCATTAAAATACATACACGACTGGCAAAATAAAAAATATTAATGTTTGTCCATGCACCACCCATAGTCACCTCTCGGACCCCCATTGAGGATGTCCCACTCCCTGGAAGACTCAGGCCTGCTGCTGGGATGGCCAGGAGGAGGGTGGGGAGGTGGCATCCAAATGGTAGAAATGGCCTGGCCTCACCCGGCCCAGCCCAGCCCAGTCAAGGACAACCGTAGGGAAGACCCTACCTTTGCCTGCTGCCCCCAGGCTGGGATTCAGCAAAGGAAACACTGTGGCAGCTGGAGAAGGCCCCGCTGAGCACAGGACCCATGAGGGAAGGCCCTGTGGGAAAGGGATTGAAAGGCTGTGATGACCCCAATGGCCCCTGAGAATAGGATGCATGTCGGGGTGCTCCCCACATGCCCTCCCTCCCTCCCAAAGGAAGCCCTAGGCTCCGAGTACAGAATTCCCAGTGAGAGAAGCCAGGAGGTGCCTTCTGTTCATTTGCAAAGGGTCCTGCCAAGAACTAAGACAGGAAACTGCAAAGGAAAATCTGACAACAAGAAAAGGGAACAGAACCTTCCAGAAAGGCAGACACATCCCCAGCCACAGCAACTGTGAGGAGTGGGGAGGTGGGGGAGCAGGAAGAAATGCCTCCAAGCCTGAGTGATGGGCTGTGGGGGTAGAAAAAACATGCTGAGACAGGATGTCTGCTCCGGGCCCACCCTCCAGGGCATGTGGTCAAGCTGGAGGACGTCCAGATGTGGCACCGGCAGGGGAGGGGACCCCAATCCAAATTCCCTGAAAAGTATGTGCGGGAATGAGAAGTTTTCCACTAGGAAAGAGAAGCATCAGGGGCCTGGTAGGGCAGACAGGCCTGGGTTCAAAGTCTTAGCTCCTGTTATCACTGCAAATCCCTCTTCTCTCGGAGCCTCTTTTCTTCCATCCATAAAATGGGGTGGACTGAAATCTGTGTCCTAAGATTGTTGTGAAAAATAACAATGTTTAGCACATAGGAAGCACTTAATATGTGTCAGCTATCATACTGACAACGTGCCTACTGTGTGCAGGTCATAGGCTGAGGCACATTCAATGGCAGCATCTCACTGAGCCTTCAGTAGAATCATAGGAAGCAGTAAGCATTCACCTGCTCGTAGAGGGAGGCTCAGAAGAAGGGGAGGGACTACTCACTCAGCGTCTCCTGTGCCAGGAGCTGGAGGAGGACTCCCACCCAGGCTTGGACAGAAACAAAATTGACCGCTCAGAATCCCCCTCCACCCAGGTCTCCTTGAACTGCAGGCTCCAAAGACTCCTACCCATTTGAAGACTTAGGATCCCAGGGCTGTGTTCTGGGATTCCCAGAGGCCGCATTGGGGGACTACTGAAGAGGGATCAGCTGGGCAACGTCCAGGGACTTCTCCAACCTCCACTTTCCTGGAGTCCGAAAACCCAGCGCCCAGCACATAGCCAGGTCCAGCACTGTAAACAGCCTAGCCTGCTGGCCACACGGTGACTCTGATCATTGGGACCCTCCGTTCTCCGAGTGGCCCCTAGCTCTTCTCCCATCCCCATTTGGAGGTGCAGGCACATACTCCACTCACACACTCTCTCCTAGAGCCTTCCAGCCACAAGGCGGCTCTGAGGAGGAGGGAGGAGTGTCCCCCTAGCACAGAAGCCCCTCCCTTAGCCTGTCTTCTCCCATATCAATTGCATTTGCATCTGGAACAGATGGGGTATTGTACTTCTCCCTCCCACCCCCATTTTTCACAGAGCTTTGGGCCAGGACATAACCATGTAATTAAAAGAGGAGAAATGCAAAACAACCCTCCTAGCGGGACTTAACCATCTTCCCTCCCTTGTAAATCTATTAATGAACTGTAATTGCAAAGACAGATCCTTTATTGAAACCTGGTAATCAATTCATTGTGGGGCAAAGAGCTTCCCAAGACCTGAAGAAGGAAAGACGTGTATATTAATTAGCTTAATTTTTTATCTATGTAAAAATCAAGAAAACAAAAATACTGGTTAGAAAGCAACCTGCCAATAGATGTAGCTGCCCTGGGGGGACACTAGCTTTACCTTTTTCTGGAACTTGTTTAGAACCTTCTGTTAATCAGACAGAGATCCAAGAGAGGTGTGAGAACTCCATGGAGAGGGTGGATGGAGGGACAACCTGGATGGAGCAGATGTGGAGAGCACTGAGGTGAGTTTGGGTTTGAAAGACTTCCAAATGTCAGCCTCGCCTTCCTCGGAATCTAACAAGACGGTCCTTTTAGACTCAGCCCCTCAAAAGGAAAAACATCCCCAGGCAATGGGGATGAGACTGTCCTGGGCAAGGATCCAGGGCAGGTTGGGTTCCCCAGAGGCAGAGTGAGACAGGAACAGTAGGTAGGTGGCTTACAGAAGGCATCTGCTTGGGAGGGGGAGTGAGGGGTGAGGGGGAGGAAAGAGAGGAGCCAGACAAGGGCGTGACCTCAGCCTGGACCCACTGGGAGATCTGGAACTTGTATGGCACCACATGAATGTGCCTCTCAAGCAAAGAGCCAGGCCTTTGTACCTGTGTCAGCCCATCATTAGCTGGTGGTCACCAAGTGGGAAGATAGTAACCTCGGCCTTTCCAGGGTGAGTCAGCGGTCAGTTCACTTCAACTGAAGTTAACACTCACTACTACTAGAACTGGGTGCACTGGCCCCGTAGAGAAGATCTGGATGTGGCACCAACTTCCATGCCTGTGACAAGCTGAATCGTATCCTCTCAAAATTCCTGTGTTAAAGTCCTAACCCCCAGAAGTTCAGAACGTGATCTCATTTAGAGATAAGGTGCTCACACGGGTAACAAGTTAAAATGAGAACATTAGGGTGGGCGCTAATTCAATATCACTAATAAAAGGGGGAGATTTGGACACAGATACGCACACAGGGAGAACTCCGTGTGACGAGAAAGACAGATCCGAGTGATGCTCTTCACACCTAGGAACCACCAAAGGTTGCCAGAAACCCACCAGAAGCTGAGGAGAGGCACAGAATGATCCTTCCTCACAGCCCTTAAAGGCACCAACCATGCCGACACCTTGATTTTGGACTTCTACACTCAGGAACTGTGAGATGACAAATTTTTGTTGTTGAAATCGCGCAGTTCTGGCAGTCCTAGGAAACTGACACAAGGCCCAACTCTCCAATCACTAGTAACATCTGGTGATTCTGCCCACCCAGCACCCAGCCTGATAACAGCCTCCTAATTTTCCTTGAGGAAACTGTTGTTCAGATTGGGTCTTTTCTATTGCTCTATCCTCAAGTTCACTGATTTTATCCTCTATCATTTCTATTCTACTGTTGAGCCATCCACTGAGTTTTTCATTTTAGTCATTGTATTTTTTAGTACTATAATTTCCATTTGGTTCTTTTATAATGTCTATTTCTTGCTGAGATGTTCTTTCATTTGTTTCCAGAGAATTCATAATTGCTTATTGAATCATTTTTATGATGGCTGCTTTAAAGTCCTTGTTAGATCATGCCAACATTTGATTCATCTCTGTACTGGCATCTGTTGATTATCTTTCTCATTCAAGTTGTGATTTTCCTGGTTCTTGGTATGATGACTCTTTTTTTAATTGTATTTTGGACATTTTGAATATTATAAGACTCTAGATTCTATTTAATTGATTTTTTTTTACCAGCAGTTATATCAAGAGGCCAGATGGGTATGCATACTCAGCTCCCCCCTGGCATGCCGGCAAAGATAGGGCAACAACTCTACTCTTTGTTGTTTCTGAATGGGGATGTCAGGCTCAGCTTCCCACTTGCCCTACTGACACCAAGGATGGGGAAGCTGAGGACCAATTCATACCACCTTTTCGCTTCAAGATAGACACAGGAGATGAGCTTCCCACCAGGCCCTGCTGACACCAAAGGGAGGAGAGGGAAACAGAGTAGCAACTAGCCCTGCCTCCCACCACCTCATGCTGCCTTATTGATGCCGGGTTGCGGTAGAAACCCTGCTTCTCTCTGGGCCCTGCTGATACCTGTCAAATGGTGGATCGAGACCCCCAGTATGAATAGCCACACCTTCCATCACCATGCAAGTCTCAAGTGGAGGCTTAGGTCAAAGCTAGACCCATCTGAAACTTTTCTGGCAGAGGAATCAAAGCATCTATGCCTGCTTACACAGGGTGGAGATGAGACAGGGTGGAACATCAGCTTCCTGCTCCATCTTCCTGAAAATGCGGAGCAGGAGGAAGTGGGGAGAGAGTAGTTTTTCTCTTGCTTTTTGGCTGGAGTAAGGCAGATTTTGACAAAAAGGTTTTCTGTTACTAGGCCACTCTCTTCCCGGTCTGTTGGCTAGAGTGACAGCTTTTTTTTTTAGTCTGTGTCTGTCATTGTTCTGGTTTGGAGACCTCTGCAGCATTCTGTCAGGGTATATGGGACACAATAAGACCAGGGAATTCTCCGTGATGTCAGTCCTCAAGTTCTGAGGTCCCTAGGCGGTCCAGCTTCTTCTTTCTTTCTTTCAGTCTTCCCGTGCTTGGTGTTGTATTATATACAGGGTTTTTAGTTGTGAGGGGTAAGGCCTGGGAGGACTGGGGGTACTCCAACTTAGAGGAAACAGAAGTCTCATCCTTTTGATATTCTACTGTCACTCTTAGAAGCAGAGAAGCTCTTCCTAACCCCCACAATAGGTCACCCCCACCTTGTTACGTGTTTCCATGGCAACCCATGTACTTCCAGTGTGGCACCATCAGCTGCATTTATATATTTGTGTGTTTGTGTGAACTAATGTGAGTTCCCATCCTTCCACTTTATCAACAGAGCCCACAACAGTCCAAGGACAGGGACGGACCCTGCTCACTGTGTGTCGTCTGTGCATAGAACAGATCCTGGAAAGGACATGGTGAGATGCACAGGAGCACAGGGACTGGGTGGGGCCGGGGGGATTCTTTAGACAGAAGTTCAGAAAGGGCTCTTCTGAGGTGCTGAAATTTAGGCTGAGACCAGAAAGACACAACGATGGAGCCAGGCAGGTAAAGCTCCGAGCTTCCCGGCAGAGGGAACATCAAGTGACAAAGCCCTGCAGTGGGATGAGTTTGGTGTATTCCCAGAACAGCAAGAAAGCCAGTAACTGTGGAGGGGGGGCAAAGAAATAGATCACGTGGTTCTCGTAGGCAACTGGAGGAGGGTAAGGAGAAGCTTTTAAAGGATTCAGTGGAGAGAGAAGGGAGCACAATCTAATCAGGGGTGTAGGAAGGTCTCCTCTGTCTCCTCCTAGTGATCTGCAGGGACTGCAACAGGCACCCAGTGTGGAGGGTGTTGAAACACTGGATGACAGATGAGATTGGGGTGGGGGTGAGTTAGGTTAAGAAAAGAAGTTAAGTGGTGGCTGAATTTGGGAATGAATGGCTCTCCGCCTGCAGAGGGGTGTAGGGGATAAAAAGGAGATAGAGTAGGTCCCCCCTCGCCCCGCCTTTAGAATCCGGTTCTACCCCTCTCACCTCAGGGCTTCGGCAGATAAGGGTCTTGACAGGTAGCTCCTGCTCTAAAGGGGGTGCTGTCAGCTGGCTCCTGCAGAAGCAGATGGTGTCATGGAGTCCAAATGTCCTGTCTCAAGGCATTCCAATACTGAGGTCCCCCATGGAAGCATCTTCCCAAAGCTTCATCTGCTAAATCCAGCCCACCACCCCTCAGACCAAATTGCTAGACACTGCCGATTAAAAACGGCAGGTCCTCCGGGGGCTGCAGACAGGACCTTGGGTTGAGTGTACGAGGGGAGCCCATGGCTCTTGAAGCCTGCTCCCAGTCTGGAATCTCCACCAAGAATCATGGAGGCAAAGAGTGTTGGTGCCGGAACTCTAGGCATCATCCACTCCAGCCCCTTTGACTTTCAGATGGGGAAACTGAGGCTCACAAGGCTTAGTAAAGGACAGTACATTGGGGTCAGGCAAATCTTGGATTCACGTTCCAATTCTGTCACCTCATTGCTGAGACCTTAAACAAGGGACTCTCCTTCTTTTTTGGTTTCTTCATCTGTAAAATGTGGGTAATACTAGTAGCTAGCACTTACTCTGTATCAGGCATTGTTTTAAGCCTTTAATATATTCACTCTTTAAATCTTCAGAACAACCCCATGAGGTAGGTACCGTCATTACTTGTTCCACCGAACGTGAGGAAACTATGGCCCAGAGGGCTTATGTAACTCGATAAAGATTTACCCAGCCAGTAAATGCAGAGCGGGGTTCAGATCCAGCAGACCTTCGAGTCTGGCCTTTGAGTCTGTGCCCCCAGCCCCAGTGCTGTCCTGTCTCCCGTACATCCTTAAATATGACCTTGAAGGCTAATGGATATATGCCTGTAAAGGGCTGAGCACAGTCCCGGCACAGTCAGAGTTCAATAAATGCTGACTAAGGTGTCAGACACCTCCCTGAACTCTGGGGAAACTGTGATGACTGAGCCAGATGCAGAGCCCTGAGGGGCTTCCAGTCCCATGGGGGTGTTGGAAGAGTGAACTGTCATTTATAGCACAGAGGAGAGCCAGGGCTGAAGAAGATCAGGGAGCCGTGGGAGCCCACGGAGAGAATGGCATATGCAAAGGCACAGGGCCCAGAGTGGAGCAACAGAAGCCACTGTGGGCCTCCAAGGGGTCCAGGAAGGGACGCAATGAGACCTAAGGGGTTTTCCAGGGTCACTCTGTGGCCAGACAGGATCCGATGGGGATGGAGTTGAACCCAGAGTCCAGGAGGCCAGTGAGCAGCTGTTGGGGTCGGGGCTGGGCTCATATTCAGGTCTTCACTTCCTTACATTTCATGAGCAAAGGGGACTTTCACAACAAGAAGAGGGGTACCCTTCACTCCCTTCTAGACTGGAGAGAATGATTCTGCGAGCAGACTCTGAAGCTGCCAGGCGGTGGGCAAGCCAAGCACCCCTACCGCCCCCCCTCTTCATCCCACCCATCCCCTCTCCCTCCTAGGCTGTTCCAGCACATTAAATGATGAAGCAGCCTCGTTACTGAAGCCTCTGGCTCGTTAGCAGGCAGCTGGAGGGGCTGGGGGACCACCGAGGAGAGATGGGGGTGGGGCAGGGGGAACAGCTGAGCCTGGACAG